>CM041779.1:212601885-212638852 GCA_023374045.1 Limonium bicolor | reverse complement strand
ATCTGCATCATCAATTTTTATGGAAAGAAGGTAAGCTAGGGTTGCATCAAGATAAGGATGAATCCCTAGAATCCATCACCAAAGGAGTTCCAGTGGTTTCCATATCACTTGGAGACGACGCGGAGTTCCTATTTGGTGACCAGAAGAGGATGGACCTTTCCACCAAGATCCTCCTGAAGTCAGGTGATGTACTGATCTTTGGTGGGGCAGCTAGACTCATCTACCATGGAGTGAAGAGAATCAAGCCCAACACAACCCCCACATCCGTTATTAACCAGACTCACCTGAAACCTGGCAGATTAAACCTGACCTTTAGACAGATCTAGTTTTGTACTTTACAATTTCATCCTTGTAATCATTAAAACTGCTCATGAAGCTTTCAATAAGAATGAGAATTCTAAGGAATTATTTCTTCATGTAGGAGCTGGAAATTTAGAGGTCAGGCTGAATGTGTTGGACCAGGCTCAAGCAAAGAGCAATGGAACGGTCATCACAGGTATACCAATTAACCTTGAACAACTGCCTTGGTAAGAGTTACTGGAAACCTTAGAACTTAATTCACTCATAATTGCAGGCACATTCCAATTAATGGAGTGGAGGCCACCGTCCTGTTTGATTCTGGAGCCTCCACTCCTTCATATCCCAAGCATTCCATGCGAAGATAAATGCCCCCACAGAGGATATCCATGATTGCTCTTTTTTGCCATCCAAGGAGTTGATCAAATGCAGCAAACAGTGCAAGAATCTGAGCATGCACATTAAGGGAGCAGACTTCCTACTTGATGCTATTGTCTTCCCTGGCATGGGATTTGACATAATCGTGGGCATGGACACGCTACAGCGGTACAGAGGTAGACTACACTGCGCAGAGCATCGTCTCCTCTTGAAGTCAGCCACAGGGATCACAGTATCATACCGAATGCAGCCTAAGCAGCCGACTGTGAAGGTGTTCAGCATTATCATTATCCCTGATGAAGGAAGTGTCCAAGGGCGCTACTGCCTACTACTACTGCTATGCCCATCTGAGGACGGATCCGAAGTTCAGGAGCGACGTTCCCATTGTGTCAGAGTACCCCGATGTTTTTCCAGAGGAGCTACCTGGACTACCACCGCTGAGAGAGGTTGATTCAACATCGACCTCGTACCGGGCACGGGACCGATTGCTAAGGCTCCCTACCGGATGGGCCCTGCAGAGATGGTCGAGTTAAAGAAGCAGTTGCAGGAGCTACTGGATAAGGGTTTCATTAGACCCAGTGTCTCACCTTGGGGCGCTCCTGTGCTGTTCGTCAAGAAGAAGGACGGGAGCATGAGACTGTGTATAGATTACAGAGAGTTGAACAATGTCACGATCAAAAACAAGTACCCACTGCCCAGGATCGATGACTTGTTCGACCAGCTGAGGGGCAAGGGTGTTCTCTAAGATTGATCTGCGATCCGATATCACCAGATAGCCGTTAGCTGAGCCAGACATTGAGAAGACAGCCTTCCGGACCAGATACGGCCACTATGAGTTCACAGTGATGCCGTTTGGACTGACCAATGCACCAGCGAGATTTATGGACTTGATGCAGAGAGTCTTCCAAGCCCAGCTGGATAAGTCGGTAGTCGTATTTATTGACGACATTCTAGTCTTCTCTAGAGCAAGGAGGAACATGAGCAGCATTTGAGGACAGTCTTGGAGACGCTGAGGGAGAAACAGTTATATGCCAAGTTCAGCAAGTGTGAATTTTGGTTGGACAAGGTGTCATTTCTTGGTCACGTGATCTCAGCTGAGGGAGTTTCTGTAGACCCAGCTAAGATCGAGGCAGTGCAGAGCTGGCATAGACCTCGCACCGTGACAGAGGTTAGGAGTTTCCTTGGGTTGGCTGGCTACTATAGACGCTTTGTGAAGGACTTCTCCAGGCTGGCCAAGCCCTTGACCTCCTTGATGAAGAAGGACAGCCCTTTTGTATGGACAGAGGCCTGTGAGGTCTCCTTCAAGGCGCTGAAGGACGCCTTGACCACAGCTCCAGTATTGACTATCCCAGAGGGGAATGAGGGGTACGAGGTATATTGCGATGCCTCAGGCAGAGGGATTGGTGGAGTACTGATGCAGCATGGCCGAGTAGTAGCGTATGCTTCTAGACAGCTGAAGAAGCATGAGGAAAACTACCCCACTCACGACCTTGAGCTCCTCGCCATAGTCTTCGCCTTGAAGATCTGGCGGCATTACTTGTATGGAGCCACAGTCCGGATTATGACGGACCATAAGAGTCTGAAGTACATCTGGACCCAGAAGGAGCTCAATTTGAGACAGCGACGGTGGGTGGTTTGAGCTACTGGCCGATTACGACATCAACCTCCAGTACACAGAGGGAAGGGAAATGTTGTGGCAGACGCTCTGAGCAGGCGAGCTTATTCACTACTCGCCCTATTCGAGACGACCACGATAGCTGAGGAGGTGTACGCAGCCCAGGACAGTGACGTTTATTTACAGGGCATCAGACAGAAGTTAGCAGACGGGTTGACTGACGGTTTGAAGTACGACTATGAGCTGGACAGCGAGGGACACCTTCGAGTCAGAGGCAGACTCTGCGTTCCTCAGGATGCGACAGAGCTTCAGACCAGGATTCTTTCAGAGGCTCATTCCTCGACATTATCAGTACACCCTGGAGCCACCAAGATGTACAAGGACTTGAAGCAATTATTCTGGTGGAGTGGGATGAAGAGGGATGTAGCTGATTTTGTCTCTCGATGCCTCACTTGTCAGAAAGTGAAGTTTGAGCATCGTCGACCAGGCGGCCAGATTCAGTCACTTCCAGTACCGTGCTGGAAGTTTGACGACATCAGCATGGATTTTGTGGTCGGTCTCCCTCCAGCTAGAGGTGGACTGAACGCCATTTGGGTTATAGTCGATAGGTTGACCAAGACAGCTAGGTTCATACCTATCAAGGACACATGGAAGGTGCCCAAACTGGCTGAGGTGTTTACCACAGAGCATATCCGGTACCATGGGGTACCGAAGACGATCGTCTCTGATCGTGACACTCGTTTCCTCAGTCGATATTGGCGTCAGGTACAGGAGGCATTTGGGACTCAGCTACGACTTAGCACAGCTTTTCACCCCGCAGACTGATGGGCAGACTGAGCGGACTATTCAGACATTGGAGGATATGTTGCGAGCAGTCGCTCTGGATTATCAGGGGAGTTGGGTAGAGCGTCTACACCTGGTAGAGTTCTCCTATAATAACTCTTACCACGCGTCTATCGGCATGGCACCATTTCAGGCTCTATATGGCAGGCCGTGCCGGACTCCCTTATCATGGAGTGACCCTGCTGAGGCGGTCTTGATTGGGCCTGAGTATATTCAGACACTGCAGGATGACGTTAGGGTTATTCAGCAGCACATGAGGCAGCTCAGTCCAGACAGA
Source organism: Limonium bicolor (assembly GCA_023374045.1). Lineage (NCBI taxonomy): Eukaryota > Viridiplantae > Streptophyta > Magnoliopsida > Caryophyllales > Plumbaginaceae > Limonium > Limonium bicolor. Next base: position 212,635,442 of record CM041779.1, on the reverse strand, counting down.
AGTCTTATGGGGATCAGCGTACCAGAGAGCTCGAGTTTCAGTTGGGAGACATGGTCTTCTTACGAGTGTCCCCGATGAGAGGGATATTCAGATTCGGGATGAGGGGGAAGCTAAGCCCTAAGTATGTCGGCCCGTACAGGATTACGGAGCGAGTGGGCCCAGTTGCTTACAGACTCGAGCTACCAGCGGAGTTGGGGAAGGTACACGATGTGTTTCACGTATCACAGCTGAAGAAGTATATGCCTGACCCTTCTCACGTACTGCAGCCAGAGAGGTTAGAGATTGAGCCTACACTGCGGTATGAGGAGACTCCTATACAGATCTTGGACACGAAGGTCCGAGAAACGAGGGGCAGATCAGTTAAGTTAGTGAAGGTTCTTTGGGAACATCATGGGGTCGAGGAAGCTACTTGGGAGACCGAGGACTCCATGAGAGTTAAGTACCCACATCTGTTTGCATGATACTCTGTTATCCTGAGATGATTCACGTTAGTGGCGGTACGAGGGCGTACCTTAGCACTTTTAAGGGGGATATGCTGGCATACTCCTCCTTCGTTAGCTCATCCGGATTATGCCTCGTTGCATTGTTAGTAATGAGAGGTGTATGTACGTACGTAGTTTACGTTGTGGCACAGTACTTTGTCATGTTTGTGTTGTGTTTTGTTTCAGATTATACTTTGATTCACGTTGTTATGGTTTTGGTACTTGATTTCGGTACCCTTGAGGGGAATGTTGAAATGGAGATAAAAGATTGGAATGGTATGGAATATCATTGAAGTTATTATTGTCTCAGCACACCCGAAGCGGTGTGAGTGCCTATTAGTTGATTGTTAAACTTCGAGGCGAAGTTTCTTTTAAGGGGGATATGCTGAAATACCCCTAAATTAATTTAAATTAATTTAGGGGATTTCTTTTATTAAAAAATTAAATTATTATATGTAATTATGAATATTGAATTATTATATGGAATTATGAAATTTATTTAGGGGTTTTCTCCTATTTAACCCTAATTATTATACATTATTATATAGTATTATGAATTTAATAAAAAGATTTATAAGTCAATAAATCTTGGGAAAATTATTAAACACTCCAATATATTGTAAAGATTTTAGGAAGTGTTGGAACATTGTTTGAAATATAAAAGTCAATATAAAATTCTAGAAACCTTAAAGCTTATTAAGCCTTGCTAGAGTTGACTTTTTGAGAATGGTCAAACCAGGCCATGAAACCTATACCAATAAATAGGTTATGAAAAACCATGAAGATCGATAAAAAGAACGTCAAAAACGGATCATCCTAGCCAAAGTTATGCTAGTTTGAAGTTTAGAGCCAAAATTTTATAACTGCCACGTGTCAGCCTCTCGTGCGCCCCAACACTTAGTCGATTCTATCTCCTTGTTTTTCTCCAACAACCACCCGATTTTGACCTAACTTGTGACGGCTATATCTCTCTCGTTACTTCGAATTTTCCAGTGCCGTCTTCACCACTCTCTTCTCCTTAATTTCCTCTTTACAATCATAACTCATACAAGCCCTAACTCCTTCTACATCGACGGGAAAGTTGAGCTAAAGTTGCCATCTTTCGAGTTCGTAACCCAGTTTCCAGTTTCATCCGATTTCAGGTAATGTTCGTCTTGCCATAACTTCCTCGTCTTTCAACCAAATTTCGATTTCTTTAGCTCGTGGTGTAGATCACTAACCAATCTACAACTTTCATGTTTATTCCCAAGCCTGATTCGTAACCGGTTGGAAGTTATAGTCGCCCAAAGTCTCTGATTTGTCAGCACATAAAATCACAGAAAAACGACAGGTAAACTCGTAACTTTCGGGTCAATTTTCTTTCGGTATAATGCGAGTTAGGATTAGTTCTAGTTATCAATGTGTAGAGCTAAGTTTCATCTTTCTATTGAGCCAATTAACAAAGCCTAAATCGATCTGTACAATAACTTATAGATCCTCGAAGTTGGCTTCACGAACTGGTCGGAAGTTCGAGTTTTTCCAGTTTCCGATTTCGAATTCACCAAATTCGCACAATCCGGTGAGTCTCCGACCAAATTTCTCCGATATTGTTGTTCGTAGTTGTGTTTTCGACCTAACCCATGTTTCAATTGTGTCAATTACGCTCTAGATTAGGAGAATTTGGCGAATTATTAGTCGAATCGTACTCTGTAGCTAGTTTGAACCCTAACGTTCGAATTGAATACGAAACTGGGTGAACTCTGCATTAAAATTGGGGAAAATAGCATCATTGGAACCGAAATTGTATTACGAATCCATAGAAACAAGAATCACGTGATTTCGTTCTGTAGATTGTGAGGAATCGTCGATTAGTACTCGACTTGGTTGAACTCGTGCTGAAGAACTCGGAGAATTAGGGCCGTCCGATCGTAGTTATAAGATCTGGACGGCCGAGATTAAAACGTTCCAGAATTTTAGTTATAAGGGTTTAATAATTCCAGTAAATAGTCTTAACTTGTTGGGTTAATTAAATATCTTCCCGAATGTATTTTGACTTGAAATTTTAACCATAGATTCCTTATTTTATGTAGTTTATTTTGATGTAATTATTAAGGTTTTGGAGTTTTTAAACATAAGTTATGATTTTTACAAGTTACGGGTTTTCTGGAATTACTTGGCTAAATTAAAAAGATATTTTTATGAAATAAAAATTTTATAATATGTCTAAAATGTTATAGTTACTGTATGTTAAATTTGGGAATTTTTGGGCAATGGTAAAGGGTTTTAAAAATTGTGTTTATGAGTTTTATAAAGAACCTATAATATAAAGTTTTAATGTAATCAAAAATTAAAGTAAGGTTTGTTAATTAACTTTTAAGCTGGGGAAAATAAAGGGAATTAAATTAACATTTTATAACAGTAAGTTTATAAATGTTTTTGTATTAGCTCTTAAGAGAAATGAAATTATTTACATATATGTATATTTACTTACTTAAGTAGGAACTTATATAAATTAAGGAATTTAATTATCCTACATTTTATTTACTATATTATATGGGAGTTAATATTTTAAATAAACTAAGGAACAAATATATATAAATATTATTTAATACGCATTTAAAAAAAAGAATTAAGAAGTAACTTAAAGTAAATCAGGGAACTAATTAAAGTACCGCTTATAGTTACTAAACTTTATAAGATCTAGAACCTTAAGATATGGTAAAGGAAATACTTTATGAGATATACTTAGAATAAGTTTAAGGTTGTATTAATAAGATAGTTTAAATATGGTGAATTACATAGGGGTAATGTCTTAGTAATTTCTAATACGGGTATACTTATATCTATTAAATAAATCAAGGAAACACATCATGTTATAAACTTTAAGTCAGTTGTGTTAAGCCTATAAGCTATTGAGCATTAATAAATACAATAAAATTTTCTAAAAATGCTATGGATAAATTTTAATACATAAAGATATGTATATATATAAATATACATGTATACAATACATTAATATGGTTGAGGGGAGTAATAATCCTTGTGATAATTATAATAAGTAGGTTATATGTATATATATATTTAACCTTAGGATTTAGTCAGTGAGTGATTAAATAATCACTATTAATTTAAGGGTTTTATTACACAACATGACTTGACACGGTCTTGGGCTAACCCACTGAGCCCAAGTCTATGAACTCCAAAAGCCCACTTTAACAATCCAAAGAGAGTTTGGGCCACTCTCAGGAATAAATCTTAAATTATTCCAAACTAAACGAGATGGGCCTAACAACGGATTTAGTTAACAAGTCAAGCCCAAACCTTTGTAAAAGAATAATGGTAAACCTAGAACTACTAATCAGTAAGTGAAGAAGGTTGTTAGGTTTATAAGTCTCTTAACTAATCAACACCTGGAACGCCTTAATTATAGGTTACTTTGGGGAATCACTTATACGAGCTAGTTACTGTACTTCACATACCAGGTACGATTTCTCGTACTCCGATCTTTTGCTGATTGACTTGTGGAATGTTTTGGAAAACGCTAACTGACTTTAAGAGGAATTTCTAAAAGGAAATGGTTGTGTGACTAACTCAGCTTGTGTGACTAACTGAGCCTTGGATGTGAAACTGACATGGGTATTTGTTCCTTCTATCTGGTGCCCGTTAGACATTGGCTGCTTAGGGTTTACGCTTCTGCACTCTGTAGGACTGAGTGTTTTGGTATTGCTCTGGGTAGTTGGTGGTCTAGTGGGAATATGGGAAAGTTGTTCTTGGTATTGAGTATGGATTATTTCTAATAAGTGGTGCACACACTTTTCACCGATGACTGAGAACGGTCGGTGGCAGCGGAGGTCTGCTATACCTCGCCCTTTGTGGCAACTGACAGCGGAGGTCTGTTTACCTCGCCCTTGTGGCAACTGACTGGCGGTGGGGGCCATCTCTCCCAATGGGTTTTATTCCACTCTCGAGTTTTGGGTTCATGGATCTATTTATCATTCCTAGTCCTTAGTGACTATCTGAGTCTTTCTACTCCTAACGGGAATTGGGTTTAACTAAGGAAAAGGATGTTCACTAACACATGATGTGATTTTGTTCCACTAACTTTATCTTTCAGTTATTAAACTTTATTCTTATCTGAGTATCTTGTTTTGGTGATTGTGAAATGCTTTATTTCTCTTAGTGTTTTAACTGTTGTTTTCAAGTTATTGTTTATTTAAGAATTGTGTTATAAGTGTTTTTGGAGGATTGTACCAGTTCCATTCCAGGGAACTGACCCGCCCCTTTCGGGGTGGGCTGCTTGGTTTTATCTTGCAGGTACGTGTTTCTTACAGGTGGCCACGAAGAGAAAGAGTGATTGGGATGGGATTAGGCTTGGAGAGTTTTTATGTTTTATTACTTCTTATTTTGTTAAGTTTTCTCGTGGTTCAGGCCGTGACTTTTGTAATCTTTAAGTTGTGTTTTGGTGAGGTTTGGTACCGGGTGTTTGGAACCCGATGATCTGTGCGCCTTTAGTATTTTATTTCCGCTATAAATATGTTAAATAGGGGCGTTACATCAACTAATTGCAACGTGAGTAAAAAATGTCAAATAAAGTCTAGATCATATATTTCAGGTTTCTTATGGAATGCACCGCTTGACATTTAACGTCAGGTATAGTGGCCGACCCTCCTTAGCTCAACACACACATGGAATCTTCATTATTACAGCAGTGGTTTCAACCTGAGGATGTTACATCAATAATGAATACACAAGCCGTTTAACACGCGATCATATGGATTCTTGGGATTGGGATCTCACACATTCTGGCCATTTTTTTGTGAAAAGTGTCTACTATGCAAACATTCAGCTTGCAAACGCCTCTCGCCCATATCAATCATCATCCCAGTCACTGGGGCAAGCTTTAAAACAGCTTTGGAAGTGCAATGTTCCCCTTCAGGTACGTTTACTAGGATGGAAAATCCTGCATGGTTCACTCCATGCAAAGCGGCTATTCAAGCACGTATTCGTTCACAATTAATTACCAGCAGTTTGCTATTCTTGTGGCAACATGAAACTTTACTCCTTACTTTCTTGCTCTGCCCACACCGACAACCTTATTCGGCCATGATGAACATCTATCTACTCCCCTAATCTGCACTCTGATAATGCATTTTGTGATGTATCTTCATCAGTGTCTTTCTTCCACAACTTCCGCTTTTTCAGTCATCACTTGTTTCTTGTGGAGAATATGGTATGCTAGGTGTCAATACGAGTACTCAAATATTACATCTTTTGCATGGGGTTGGTGCCAAGCTGATAGCTTCCTTAATCAGTCGCAACTCACCTCCACCTCTCTTTCCATGCATCGTACTACACACCCACACTCGCTGGAACTAATGGTGGATGACAGTGTGGACCTTGATTTCAGTATGGGATTTGCCTTAGTGGGCAGCCAGGATGGGAAAGTTACCGTTGTAGTAGTTCATGGCCAATTATGAGACTTCTTGCCTACTTACATTGAGGTCTCTGCTCTTCAATTAGCTGTTGACGCGGCTTTAAAAACGGGTCATTCAGTGGTGCGCTTCTTAAAGATAGTAAGACTACTATCGACTATATGAACACTGGTGCAACGCCGACTTTAGACCCGACCGTAAAACAATTCTAGATCAAGTCTTAGCTAAACTTAGTGCTTTTCATGAGATCTAATGATTCCTTATCCCAAGAGTCGACAATTTGATAGCACATAATCTAGAACCTAACTTGACGTTTACAACTGCCACACTGTACTTGGAATCAAACTAATTTCCACCCGTGTACTTACCTTTTGCTCCAATTAATATATATCACCTTTTCTTAAAAAAGAGTTGATTTGTAAGAGCATCCACAACAGGGGTGAAATCCACCCAAAAAGTCAGTAAGAAAAGAAAAAAATGTTCCACAGCAGAGAAGTGGATTCACCCCACTTCTCCTCTTTTCCTTGTTCCTTAACTAAGGTTGTACTATAGTGCTTTGTTTGGTTGTGGGTTCTACACAAATCTGCACTCTTACCTTCCCTTCTCTCTACTTTTTAATTCACACACAAAGTCATAGTGACATGGCACATAAGAAAGCGTCAAGAAATTTTATTATTGTAGTAGAGTAAATTTCTTAACAAATAAATATACTAGTATTTAAGTGACATGACACATAAAGAAGTGTTAAGAAATTAGGCATTGTTGTGGATCCTCTATCCTTGTTTGATGCTAAAGAGTTTTAGCCTGCCAACGTGTCAATAATATTCCGACTCATAGGAAGCTGACGGTAGCTTCGCCCAACCGGTGAGAGCAAAGGGCCAGCGGTGTACAACGTTCAGCCGACATCTTTGTTCTTACCACTCTCCGGTCAGAACTAGTTAATCCGGCGGTCAATCGGTGTGTCAGAACGAAGGAAGGTTTTGCTGGTCATCTCCACGCTCCTCGATGGATTTTCCGGCCAAATCTTTCAACCCTAATAAGCATCTCAGGAACAGTTGCGTTCCCAGTCCCTTTTTCTCTTCCATCTCCCAATCTTCATTCATCTTCAATTAATGTTAAGTAGAATCTAAATTCGTGTGCTTGCTCCTGCCAGATTCGTTAGCAACTTATCAGGATCTTCAATGCTCGAGATCTTCTCTCTTACTAGTGCTATCAGTGTATGTCCTTTTTGCTTCGCTTGCATTGCTGCTGTTTTCACATTGCGGTTCCAACCACCCCCCCCACCCCCCCCCCCCTATTTTCTTTGTCCTGATTTGTTCTTGCCTAAATTTCCAGAGTGTCATACTTCTGCGCCGCGTTGTTGGCTTCAATTATTTCGATGGTGACTATTTCCGACATTTCTTCCCGTCTCTTTTCGTGGCAGAACTTTATTATGATTTTGTGAGTGAAGAACGAAGTGCTTGCATTGCAACTTTATCTTGTCATTATAGATGAGAAATCTAGCTCATGCTGCAATATAGCAAAAATTCATTTGGTGTTGAACTAAGTGAGATTTTTTTGAGCGGCATGTGATTGGTTTACTGTAAATTAAGGCTTATACACACACTAGCGGGTATTTTCTTCACTGAGGCTTAATGGGTATATAATCACAATTTGATTCTACTGGAAAATTTGATTGATAGTATGTATTTCGTTTGGAGATGAAGATATTTTCTATGTCCTCCCAGGTTATACTACTTTCAAGAAAAAAGTTGAGAAGAAAAGCGATTCTGATGTTGTAATGGTTTCCCAGACCATAGTGGCTTATGTTGGATCAATGCTTGTGGATTTTGTATTGATTGTTGTTCCTGTACTTCTGCTTCAGACGGTAAATACACGAGTTATATAATATGAAAAGATAGAGCCACTGTAGCAAACATTTTCGCTTATTCTAGATTACATTAGCCTGCTTATGGGTTTTCTCAAATCTATCATTTCCTTTTTTTTTCATTCAGGTGCTAGCAGAATACATCAATATGCTCGCAATACTTCTGGCTGTTGCACTTCTTGTCTGTATTGTAAGCAGAAGGTCATTAATTGGCTCTGCCTCCTCTATGCTGCTTATAATTTGGAAGATAAATAATTATCATGCACTGGGTGAGTTAGTTTTTGATTTTTCCATGTATTCATCTCTGTTCTTATGTGTCTGTGCAGGTATTTTGCTTCTTATCCCAGAACCTTTCCATAAGTAGTTCCTTACGGCCAAGCATTTCATCATATAGAGTCGCCACAGCTAATACTCTTTCCTAATTCAGTCGTAGCTTTCTTTTGTCTACTTCATGCCTCTTCTATGCCTTGACTCTTTTGTCTGACGAGGATAATTGATGCAGATGGTAGTTACGTGCATGAGTATACTTGCTGTTGATTTCAATATCTTCCCTAGAAGATACGCAAAGACAGAGACTTATGGGACTAGTTGGGTTAGTATCTTGTATATAGCATATAGTTTCCTTCTCTACTTTGCAATAATGCACTCTGTATAGTTTCTAAACCTTTCATGTCAATACCTAGGAACCCCAGAAAATTTTCTAGTGAAAAAGAATATTGGTAAACATCTAGCGGAAGGGCCTATAAAGGAGTGAATAAATGGATTACGACTCAAAAGAAAATTAGAGACTTACGTGGACTAAAATAAAGATAAGGATTCAATGGAATTGGAGTATTGTTTGGTACCTTGACATAATGCCCTTTTTGTTGTCTCAATGGTCATTGAGAAGGGAATAAAAATGCTGAAGATTAGAAGCAAGTAGAGCATCATTTGATGAGATAGACCAGTTGTTTATAGTTCTAGTAGAGCATAGTCGCTCATATAATTGTCAAAGCAATGACCCTTTTTTCATATGTTACTCAAAGATAGAATTGTACTAAGCATGTAAGATATGCTGCACCGAAGGGGCAGTTAAGGTATACATAAAATAGAGTATTTGGCAATAAACTCAGATTCAATCTAGCGGAAGCTCCCTTTCTCTATTTACTGTTCTTGTGTCTGAAACTAAGGTAGATGGAAAAGACTAGACCGGTCGCACATGATAGATTAGTCGTGTAGGAATTCCATTTGTATTGAATAAGGCTGTTTCAGTCATATAACCAGCTGTAGTCTGAAGAGTGCATATTTCTCAATCCCTTTTTATATTCATTTGGCTACTTAAGGCTGGTTTTCAACAGGTTCATAGGGTGTCATATCTTATGCTTTGTCTGCTATCGTGACAGATGGATTTGGAGTGGGTTCATTTGTAGTCGCCAATGCTTTGGTCTCTCGGCAAGCTCGGAATGTTTTATCAGTGTAGGTATTTTTGTATTTGGTTCTGGCTATGTTGATAAGAAAGCAATTGTATGTTTTCCCTTCAATAGACTCAATAACATAGGCATGCTGTGGGCGGGATCATTACTTTTGTAATTGCCAGTCATTTGTTAATACAATATTGACGAATGTACTGCTGTTGGTAATGACGCCGATGGTTGTTTGTCGACATGATTAATATTGTCTCAGGACATGGAAGAAAACTATTCTTTCAGCATGTCCACTGATATTATTGGGTTTTGGTCGTCTTCTTTCAACAACTGGAGTGGACTATCAGGTATTGATAATTGTAAATACTTTACTCAAAACCTTAGGTACTGAAATTCATTGCTTGGGGAACTGGTTTCCTTAATTTTGCTTGGCATATCATCTGCTACTTTACTCAAGACGGTAGGTAGCGTGATTCATTGCTTGCTTCATCCATTTCATCTTGAAAATTGAAATATTCAATACAACAAGCATTGTGCATGGTTTATGGTTGTTGTATGGAACATTGAATACTAGACCCTGGACTCTCTTTTAATTCTGAATCCTTAAAGTTTGAAAAATTTTTGCTATTTTGAGTGATGAAAAGCATGTCTGTTTGATTATGAATCGTCCTTTCTCTGTACATATTTGTGGTCATCAAGTTACTAATCAAGTCTTTCTTGGTAGGTTCATGTGGGTGAATATGGAATGCATTGGAATTTCTTTTTCACCCTGGCTTCTGTATCAATTCTGAGCTCCATTATAATATACACCCTACATACTGCGGCATAATTGGTTTACTAATTCTTGCAGGTAGAGGTCAATTTGTTTAAGTTGTCTCGTGGCACTACTCATTGTGTTAATATACTTGACTACTATGTTTTACAGTATACCAGAGCTGCTTGGTAAAGGGACTGAATGTATATCTTCTAGCAAGTGAAAGGAGTTCAAGTATCATCAGCCAAAATAAAGAGGGGATTTTTAGCATATTTGGTATGACTCATCCGGTACATCTATCGATCTGAACATGCTTGAAATCACCCTTCACAATAGTTGCCAAGTTAAAAAAAAAGAACTCCCTTTGCTTGAATTTATAAACAACTCTGTAAAGAATTTTGATACAAATCCTTACATGATGGTCTGGTAAAGTGAAAAGTTGTTTCTTCTAGGATGGGCTTATCTATTTGTGAAATTTTAGTGCAAATTCTCGAGGAAAACCAACCAACTAACTGAAGGTAGTTGATTAAGATGCGCAGTGAATGTGCAGAAGAGGAGCTACAAACTTGTCCTGATATAAACTGTAATGTCTTAATGTTCTTGAATTTTGACGTAACTAACTCTGGTGATGTTATCCTTCACAAATCTGGCTATAGTTGTAGTCCTGGAATCATATATACTTACATGTATCATTTGAATATATAAATCATTTAAATCTTGTGCTTACCACCATCTCTCTTGCTGTAGGATACTTGAGTCTGTACATGGTTGGTGTCCAGCTAGGTTACCTTCTCTTCTTTCAGAAAAGTTCCTCTGCTCAAAGTAGCAGAAGTAAATGGGCTATGACAAAAATATGGGTTCTATCCTCTGTATTCTGGTACCATCATCTGTTTTGCTACCTTATATTCTGTTATTTGTATGGTTATACTCTTTCCACATAACCTGCTTGAATACATATATCAATGTATATACAACTCTCGGTGTGAATTTGCAGGTTATTAACCGTGCTTCTTGAAAGACATGTAGAAAGTGTTTCCCGGAGAATGGTGAGAAATTTCGTTACTACTTCATGCATCCTTTTTCTTGTCTTTCTAATGAATGAGTGAATTGATGCTAATGATTTTTTTGCTGCAGTGCAATATGGCTTATGTTACTCTAGTATGTGCTGTAAACTTCCAGGTAAGCTCATACTTGAATTGTTCAGACATACACATCAAATAACCACTAAGATGCCCCTTTTTCTCTAATCCTTTTTCACACATGCTATAGATATTCTTATCATTCTCGCATGTCCTTTTTACCTTCCGTTTGATTTGTTGAGTTGCTGTCATTCGGCTTGAGTTCCATTCTATATTATGGTCAAGTCACTTACTATGTATGGACCACCAGCTTTTTTTTTGACATCAAGGAGATATAGAGTGTGAAAGATAACACATAAGATATAATGAGACACGGGGAAGGAACAAACGCTAGGAACTCATTATGGGACAGTGGCAGGTGCATTTGTTGACTGCCAAGTACACCAACATTAAATCATGGCCAGGTCATAGAAAATGACCCGGAAGAGAATATCCAGAAAGGGTATTAAAACATTGTCTTCCAATCTGATGAGTTTCTCTATCAAATACCTAATTGGTGTCGGAAAACCCGTTGGAGCTTGGACCAGAAAATTACTCATCTAAACGAAGCTTTATATCCCTCTTCCACGTGAAAGCTGAACTAGGGCTGGCTCTCAAGTTTGCTTATTCTGTTAATGTGATGCCATAGAACGGGAATTCACGTCTTTATGGCTGCATTATATTGCTTAATTCTGTGCCAAGATAATAGGAAAGCTTAGGTAAAGTGCTGGAGTCTGTGAGTGTTGCCAAATGGTGTGTAATAGTGCAACTAATTTAACGTCTAGCCTCTTGAAAGAAGCATATCAGATGAATTCAATGCTATATCTTTTGGAATCTTGTTCCATCTGTTAAGCTCATGAAAGCTTTTCCATTTTTCCAGGTGCTATCAATTTTAATGCTGTCAGAGCATTTACCCGGAAGTAAATTTACGCTGCTTGAAGAAGCTTTTGATCAGAATTTGTTGGCTTTATTTCTTTTAGTAAGCTGCATCTCACAGCCGTTAATTCTTGTCTTTTTATTTAATTTCTTTTTGTTACTCCTTTGAAACATAATTGCCAAAAATACAATTTTGGCTGTGGCATTTTGCAGGCAAATGTACTCACAGGGTCAGTGAACTTATCTGTGGATACTCTGTCTGCCTCTTCAGGACAAGCCCTGGTCATCCTGTCCATATATGCATTTGTATTGTGTTTTTTTGCTGGTCTAGCGCATTTCCATGGTTTCAGAGTAAAATTTTGGTAAGATTTTGGAAACCGCTGTATATAATCTCATGTCAGCATCCTGTTTTCCCTAAAATATAGACAAATCATTTTACCGATTACACACACACCTCAGCTGATTATGTTATCTCCAAAAAACTAGGTGTGTGATTAATTCAGCACTTTGGAAATGATTTTTTTTTTTTTCTGATTGAAAAGGATTGTTCCTTCCATAGGCATATGTGTTCTGACCAATTTCTATTTGTGTTACTAGTACAATCAGTCAGTGTATTGTATTGCTGCGCCCCTGGAATTCAAATGAATACAATACGAATAGAAACTCATCTCCCCTGTTTGTTATATAGTTTAAAATTGTACAGGTCCTCACCTATCACTGTCTTGTAGTAGTTTTTTGTGCAATTAAAGGGCTGTGGTCCTGAAGTGATAGGAGCTTGTGAAGCAGATCCTCGTTTTTGGGCCTCCACATGTGTATATGCTTGCTAAGCCTAAATTTCTACATGGATTTTCCTTTTCGGTGAGGTGGCCACGAGCACTTGGGCTTATCTTTTTGTTGTTTTGATTTTGGTCATGTGTGTATGCTCTTGTATGTTTTGTTTTGTTATATTTTATATTATTTTGTGGCTGATCCTTGTTTTAATATGGTTTCATGGAGTATGTAGTCCGATAAATATTGCTTGTTTTGTAATGGTCTTGGAAACTAGAAAGTTCAATAATTCTGTGATATGATCTGGATAGTGAGTGAATGCAAGGGCTTTTGTAATAATAATTACGTGGAATGGAGATGTACTCTCTCGTGTTGTTTGAGAGAGAGAGAGAGGGTGTAGGGGTCTGGCGAGTCTGGTATTGGGGTTTTGTCCTCTGATGAAATCACATGGATTCCTCTGCTGTGGGTTAGGATTTCTGACAAGAGAGAGAGATGGTCCAAAAAGCTCTTACAAAGACCTGTCTTCTTCCACCCTCTCTTTTCGAGGCTAACAGTTTCAGCCTACTGTAGAATGAACAATTTGAGAAATAGAGGCAGAGGCGGGTGGGGGGTTGCAACTATCGTGCTTTTCTATGGTGGTAGGGTGGAGGGTTTGATCTCACTACCGTATAGTTTTTTATGTCAGCTGGAAAAGAAAATAAAGTAGACCATCCCGGATGCTTCTTTTAGGGCATTTGGAGATGCATGCGCTATTTATGGCAATAAGGAAACTTTAGGTGGGGTGCATTTAGATACTAGTTGCGTACGGGTATGTAAATGGGGTGGGTCTGTTATGGTGGCATGTGCGACTGGCAACTGCTTGTTCAATTTAAGCTGTGACAAAGTCGAGGAGGTTTTGCTTTAAGGTACAATACAATGGTTTTGTTATAGTTTCAAATCATTAGGATGCCAGTTGCAATGGATTAAATGCGAGTGAAGTGTCATATTTGTAAAGTCTTCAGCAGCTGTTTTTTTATTCTTGTTATACCTTTTGCATGGCTACTAATTGCAAAAGGTATGACTGCCATTCAACGCTGCTGTGTTATACCTTTTGGTATGCGAGTGGTCAGATATTCCAAACGGAGAATTGAGAGAAATATCAATATAACATAGAAATTGCGGGTTGAAGAATTGTTTGAAGGATAGGTTCTCAGGTTGGGTTTGTGTCAATATGTTGTGTATGCGTCATGCAGGGCTGTATGTGTGTATTTCTATGATTGTTTCAACCTAATCCATGTTATTTTGATATCTTGCTCTAGCGCTTTGATGGACGTATGTTTGTTCCTAGCAATTAAATTCACATCAATAAGCAATTACAATACGATTGGGGTTATGAAACATCATCATCATCATCATCATCATCATAAAGGGCTCTGAATCTGATATTACATGTACAAACGAGGATGAGTAATATCATTCAGAGGTCCCCCCGGGGGTGAAGGATCATGCAAAGCTAGTGTGGTGTGGTGTGGTGTGTGGCGTTAACAGCAATACACTGTACATTTTGCTGCTGCAGTAGTAGTAGTTGTCGTATGGTGAAGAAAACAGTGTTGCGTTGTTCAGAGTTTCAGGAATGGTAAATATGACGTGTAGCTTTTGAAGAGCTTCTTTGCGTCTGCATTCCCAAATCTACGTACACACATGGGCCCCATCCATCTTTTTCTCTCAGCGGATTCAGAAAAACATGGAGGAAAAAAACAAAGTCCCGAGACGGAATAGGCAGATCAGCTGCTTCTCTCCTACTGAGAGCTCTCACTTACCAGAGTCATCAGACTACAGAGACTTTTTCTCTCTACCTCACTTTTTGAAGCAGAATCATATTCATACGTACAGTTTCTGCGACACCTCGCTCTCTCCTTGACGAGAGGAGACCATCTCACGTGCATCCATTTCCTACTTGGGTTCTAACTCAGAGCACTTGACCTTTTTATTTTATGCCTACACTACACTACACTACACTACATCATCTCTTATTTGATTGTCAAAAAGAAAAAAAGGCCGGGTGGGTCTTCTTGACTCTTCTCTTGAGTGCATGTTATGTTGCTCTCTACCTTAGTTATATAGCATGTCATACTCCAATCCCAAAGAACATAACTTGTAGTTTCTCCATCACGTTAACAACATACCCATACATAGAGAAGGACAGGGAGTGGTGATGGCGGTAGAAGCAATTTCGTCATCCAATGATTTCTTCACCTTCTTAATGTACGAAACCTTGTACGCTAATAACAGTTGTAGTAATTACCCATTTAAATCAAGCAACAATGGCGTTGTTTTAACTCCAGCAGAAGCACACCTCAACCTCCACAATCCATCTCTTAATTTCTTATCATGTCCTCAACCACAACCACCAACTCCATCACCACTTCCGCCTCCTGGACGCTCTCCACTTCTGCCTCCTGGTTGTTCTCAGCCAGAAGCGAAGGAAACAAACAGTGGTCATCAAAAGCAGGAGAATCTGGGAGAAGTGGTGCCGGGGATGAGGAAGACAAAGAAAAGGAAGAGGAGAAGGCCAAGCGCATGCAAAAACAGAGAGGAGGCTGAGACACAGAGACTGACTCACATTGTGATGGAGAGGAATCGCCGTAAGCAGATGAATGAGCATCTCGCTGCTTTGAGATCACTCATGCCCGAATCCTACGCTCAAAGGGTATGTACGTACATATGCTTATTTATTTTCTTATCCCAAAACTTTCAATGATCGACGTCTGGTTCGTGTGTGGGACTAAAAAACAGGGTGATCAAGCCTCAATTGTGGGTGGAGCCATTGAATACGTGAAAGAGCTGGAGCACATTCTTCAATCCCTTGAAGCTCAAAAGCTTCTCTCACGACAACATCAGACTAGCGGTGAGACACCATCTGAAGAAGAAGGAGAACAACGAGATTCTACTACTGTCACCATTTCTGACTATAACCATCACCCTTCCGCTTGCAGCTCTCCGAGAAAACTGTCAAATTCGTTTCCGCCACCTCCTTTCTCCAAATTCTTCTCATATCCTCAGTACACATGGTCCCAGTCCCCTAACCAATGTATCACTAGTACAAAAACCATCACGACAACAATCCAAGCAACAGCTTCCACAGCTGATATCGAGGTCACACTGATCGAAACCCACGCTAACCTCCGGATTCTGTCAAGGAAAACCCCAAAACAGCTTTTGAAATTGATCTCCGGTTTTCAGCTCTTGAATCTCACCATACTCCATCTCAACGTCACTTCCGTTCACCCTCTTGTCCTCTACTCCATCAGCGCCAAGGTAAACCTTTTTTTTC
The DNA here is from genome assembly GCA_023374045.1 of Limonium bicolor. Classification (NCBI taxonomy): domain Eukaryota; kingdom Viridiplantae; phylum Streptophyta; class Magnoliopsida; order Caryophyllales; family Plumbaginaceae; genus Limonium; species Limonium bicolor. The sequence goes on along the minus strand of CM041779.1, from coordinate 212,619,450 downwards.
AGTTCTCTTTTAGCAGCTGAGATTGTCATGATTTGAACAACAACGTGACTACAAACTCTTTAGCATACGAAAACGAACGTATAGATTATAGTAGTAACGTGGTAGATGTGCATGTGCTGTATCATTCCGCATGAAACGGATATCTATTAATGGAGTTTGTTTTTAATGCTGGGTCTGTGAGTTCAGTACTGTGCTGTAGCCTGTACTCTTTTTTTGCCTAGCAAGCAAGTAGTATGACTTTATCAGAGTACAAGAAATACCAATCAAGTAGCTAGCTAGATTTCGGGATTCTTTTCCAATAAAATGCAGTTTTTTTGCCACACGAAAGAGATCTATGTGGTCTCGTTTTCTAATATGTGGAGGGTTTTTTAAATGGTTTGGGTAGTAGTGAATAATTGAACTGCTGGGTAATTATTGCAGGTGGAAGAAGGTTGCCAGCTGACATCTGTGGATGATATAGCGGATGCAACGCATCAATTGCTTCGAATGATTGAAGACGAAGCTGCTGCTGCCACTGCCGCTCTCTGTTATTAATTTAACTCCCGTATAATAACAACCCCCCTGAATTAATTGGCTCACTCCTGGATTTTTCCATCTTTCTGCCTGACTGGGTTGTTTGTACTACCATCTTTAGTTTCTAGGTTGATCTGCAATCCGCATTAATTGATTCGGTGGTGGTATTTGTGTATACTGAATTCGTTATAGCTAGCTTCTGATTGACTGACTGATTGCCTTCTAGACATCAATAATCTGTATCTGTCATCTCATTCATGAGAGACTTTCATTTCATTCTTGTTCTCATTGTCTCTCGAAGATAAACCATCAAACCTTCTTATTCTTTTCTGATTGATCCAAAAGCTTTTAAAGGGCTTCAAGGACAGTTAATCTGGGCAATTTCATTATGGAAGAAAGAACCATCTTAAGTGGGTCTTGTATTCTTTTCTAGTAATACAAAGTCACATACTAAATAACAAATAGAGCGGGGGTTAATGAGGAGCAAGTGAAGCTAGGATATTCTTGTGGTGAAATAAGGTGGACGAGATGGTGGTTGCCTTAGAAGGACAGAGGAGTTGGGGATGAGGAAATTTTGTAAGTCCTTTGATTGGGTTGGGGCTATGGAAAAATTCCAAGCCCAAGGATTAAAAAGAGAGTGAATGAAGATAACCAAGGAAGGTTGATGTAACTATACCCCTCATCTTACGACAGAGGCAAAATGATGAAAGGAAAAACCAATTATATCAGATCCTTCTTAGTCAAGAGGAAAGCCCCTATTTCCAAATTGGACCTTTCACTAAATCTAGCAAAATGGAAAAACAAACTTGCGGAAAGGAGTAGTTTTAAAAAATCAGTATCTAGCAAGGAAAAGCAAAAAAGACAGTCCAATCTGGGCTTCCATTGTCTCCTCTTTGAATCTCTTGAAGATAGGTGTAACACCCCAACTGCTAAACTCGTCATTACCTCTCTCTTAAACTGTCACAATTATCATTAAACTCGCAGCGAAACTCTATTACAACAGAGGTGATACAACGCCGTTAGCCGCCCATATGGCTAACCAGGCCTATTTCACTTACAGTAACGGTCTGATGGACTGGAACAACCGAATACACAATACAAGCACAATACTCAATTCCTTTCTTTACTATACCGAGTCTACAATATACGGATGCCGATAACATATCGGTCTTACACCTCATTCAAATTTATAAGTAATTACAATCTAACTACCCATGCTACCACCGATCCCGTTCTACACTCGGGTAGAACCCAAAGGATACAAAGGGCCTTCCATGTACGGAAGTGTGATGAGACAACCATATCAAAGAGCCCAGAAATACCTCCTAACCATTTAATGGCATACGGAGAAGAAGAAACCTGTATAAACAGCCCGCATGGAGCATGGCGAGGCAATGTGGCTTGTAAGCCGGAAAACCAACTACAATTTGTAGATCCAAACGTTGTAAACTTATGCATAAAGGCATAAAAAGGAATCGTGGTAATGGAACCACTACCTTAGAGTGGGGATACCACTTGTTATTATGGGGCCTATGGAGCGGCAATTGAGTGAATCCTCCAGAGAAAGGCTACCACCTATGTATGTAATGTGAAACCGTTAAAGCGGTGTAATAAACCTGAGCATGTGTATATTGCCAAGGAGTATTTGAAATCAAATAGTCTGTAGAAAGGCTTGATAGTAATGGAAGGAAACCGATAGATTAGTCGGATGAGTAGTGAACACGGCATGTGTGCAATATGAACTGCAGAGTAAGCAGTGCGCAAGTGCGCAGAGAGATTTAAAAGAGTAGCGTATTTCATTGAGCCAAGTAAATGGCAAGCCATTGTGTGAATGGCGGGAGTATATGAGCGGAAGCTAAAGTAGTAGCGGATGCCATGTAAACAAATGTTGTTTAATGAGTAAGAACATGGTACGCAGCAAGCGACCATCGTAAGAGTATAATCAGATAATGATATGAAGCTGATAAGAAGTGCGATAAAGAAGACATGTTCATTCCTATCTCATGAGAGATTTACTGTCAAGGGTTTACGCTTCTTCACTCTATATGACTGAGTGTACTGGTATTGCACTTGTGCGGTAATGATCGAGTGGGAGAGCCAGGAATTGAGAAATGTCAACGAAGCCTGTTGAGCGAGAATCTAAAGAAATAACCGTGCGACCTTTGGCCAAAGATGCACGAAGAATGTGGGTTGTAACCCACAGGTCCCAGGACCGATGAAAGGTTAATGCAGAGTAGTATGAAGGAGGAATTTTTGTACAGAAATAAATGAATAAACATGATTGAGAAGCACTATTAAACGAGGAAGCACTACATACTGAGTAGTAGCTTGATCTCAACCGACAATAAGTCGGAAAAAGTAAGTGAATAATCACGAAGGTATACAGAGTTATACGAAATAGATTTCCAGAGAACTGGAGAGAAAACCTATAACTCATTGAATTCGCATACGGTAAGAGATACCTAGCGACGATTGAGAACCTTTATTCCCAAGTCAAAAAGGGATAAAAGGGAGTGGATAATACATTAAGAATATCAAAAGAGCGAGTTAAGCTCTAGTTATCAGGTCACGCAGCAAAAGCTAGTGGGCCGTAATTCACAGGTTAAGTATACCTAGCGATTGTGGGTAATTGGCTAATCCTAAACGCCTGAAGCCTTAGAGGCTAGAACCGAACCTGGTTATGAGTTAATTAACCACTTGAAGTTAAAACACTTCATGATACCCGAATTAGTGAACCAATGTTCAGTAATAACATATGGTCTGTTACGCGGGCGTAACCCCTTTTAAGGGGGGTAGGGCGAGAAACCGCTTAGAGTATGTTTACGTATAGGTGCGTAAACTACTATGTGCATGGCACAAAAGAAATTATTTTGATGGTTGGAACTCATGTTACATAAACATGTGTACCCATCCATTGTGTAAGTATAAGTATTGTGCATGAGAGATGCAAGTAACAGTATATAATATTTATGAAAAGAGGAGTAGAGAGACTCCTGGGGAATGAGAATCCCTTTAGTATTTGTCTATTGAGATTAGACGTGAGATATGACGAGTACGAATCGGTATGAAACCGATGTGTAACCTAGAAGGGAGTGAGTTCCCTAGGTGATTGTATTTGAGAATGATTGATGGAGTGAGTTCCATCCTTTGGAGTTGGATGCAGTGTGTTTTAAATTGAGTAACAATTTGAGGAAAAGAGGCCATAAGTATGGAATACCTAGGTAAAGTAGTGAAGCAATGAGAATGACAAATGACCTAAGTACTAGGAACTAGAGATTAATTAAATGGATTGTTTTATGAATATGACTAGAAAGAGTAAAAGATAGAAAACGAAAATGTTTGACTATCTGATTGTTTGAAACTGACGTGGGAGGTGGAACTTGATCTGCTAGCGATCAAGGGAAACCGAACACAAATTGGAGTGGAAGGATAGTTCAACACTGATGCTGATCACATCAGGGTTGGATGATTCTCGAAGCTCCCTATAAGTGGTCACAAGTAATCACGTTAAGAAAAGATGCAGCTACCATAAATTTGATTTGGAGTTGTGTGATGTTTTAAAAACAATTTCCAAACAGAATTTGAAAAGGAATTTCTTCAAGTATGAAGATGGAAATGAAAACTGGTTTTTTAAACCGCTATCACCCGCCGATGGCTACGGCCTTAAGTCTTGATGACTGGTAGAACGGTGGGCGTGTATTGGTTTTGAAACCATTGCACCGTACGTGCGGCGGTCCTAAGTGACCGGTTGGGGCGGTGACAGTGTGTGATTTTTCCAAAGGCAGCGGGACGGGGAGAGTACCCTGAGACGATCCTGTGTTGAGTGAGTCAACCAGAGTGCCTGAGGATATGTATATGTGTAACGTTTTGATCAGAACCGAAGGGACCGTGGGCCAGAGAGAGTAAGTGCCCAGTAGTCATGAAACGGCCGTGGACCAGAGAGCGTAAGTGTCCAACGTGACCGGTACCTGAGGGATCAGTAATGTATTACTCAATATGGATTTGAGGACTGTAGTGCCTTCTTGTCTTCGGACCGATTCCATGGAGAGAGTATAAAGAGTATTTTTGATTGCTATACATGCTGTGTTATATGTGTGGTATGTGTAGTGTGAAATGAGAATGACTTGTGAAGTCTGTAAGTTATACGTGTATTATAACCTTGGCATAGAACGCCTTGAGACTAACCATTTTAGTTTCACCAACTTTGAGGACAAAGTTCCTAAGGGGGGTAGATTTTAATACCCCGGACCTAAAAAATGGTGATTAAATTATTCTAATACGATTATTTAAGGCCTAATGGTGCCTAAAGAGTATTAGTAAAGAGGATAAAACCAAAAGAAAAGAGAAAATGCGTAAAACGCGAAAAACGCTAAAACGCGCATTAAATGAGTATAAGAGATATATGATCTCGAGAGGGTCCGAGATGGATTCAAGGCTTAGTTAGGCCTAATTAGTGTACGGGAATGATTCCCGAAGTAAACGGATCCAAATAATGGATTAAAAATGCTAACGAAGTTTTATAACACGCTTTTCGAGAAAACCCGAAAACGTAACTTTAAGTGGTCAAACGGACCCGTAAAATTATAGTTGATTAAATAACTATAATTAAGTATTAATGGAAGTTTAATAACCATTAAAAATGAATAAACGAGAAAAATCTGAAAAACGGGCCCGGTTAGTGAATAGTGCTAAACCGGGTAAATTATCGAGCGTTTCCTGTAAAAAAATGAAAAACACTACCAGTTAGTATTTTGTGTGGGGCCGATTTTAATTAGTACACACACACACATTTAATTAGCTTGTTAGCTTATTAAGTCACAAGGTGACAAATAATAAAGTAAAAGGGAATAGTAAAAGGGGCTTTAAAACCTCTCACCTCCTTTATTTCTTCATTTCACGATTTGCCCCAGCTCTCTGTAAACTCCTTCTTCCTCCTCTGTACGTGAGGCGATTCCAAACAGCTCACCACCTCCAACTTCTCCTTCCATTATCTTGTTCAATTCTCCACCAAATCACACAAAAAATTATACCGTTAGATTTGTATCGGCGAGGGCTACGTTTTCCACCCCTCAAAACCTTGATTTCTCCACCTTCACTTCCATGGGTGTTGGAGCTTTCGAAGCTTGGGGAGCTGATTTTGACTCTCCTTCACCACCTTGATGCCTTAAGGTAATAATAAGTAAGAGCTTAGACCATTTCGAGCTAGTTTTGCAAATTAATTTGAGAATTTTTCCCCACAAATTCTCTTCCGTTTCAGCCGGTTGCACCGGTTGCCTTGCCTTGTGGAGTTTTGGAAATGCCCCACTTGATTGCCAAGCTCATCCTTTTGGATTTTCCAAGGTAATGCCTTCTTAAAAAACTTAAGAACCCTCCTTAAAAGTTCTAGGGTTTTGATATTAAGGATATTATTTGAATTAGTGTGTGGTTTCTTGGATTGGCTAGCGTGAGTTGTTGGCTGATTGAGAAACAAGAATCAAGAGGGAAAGAAAGAAGAGAAAAGAAGGGAAGGAAGGAAGAGAAACCGAAACTAGCAAGGTAATTGAGCCTACCTTGAGTTGAATTGTTGTCTTGGGGAAATAGATTTTTAAGGTGAATTGAATGTAAATGTGAGTGTAGTCATGAAACTACAAGGTTGAACAAGTAATGAGATTGTTTAATGTGGTTTAAATGTGGGAAATAAACCTTGAGAGCAAACTGTTACATATGTATGTACAAGGTGGGAAAAACAATGTGCTGCAGGAAAGTTTAATGCTTATATAACAGGGATGAAAAACAGATTTTTGTGAGCTGATTAGTGTGTGTAGAATGCCTAGGAATGTAGACAAACTCTATCAAAATTTGCCTAGGAATGTATGGACTTGAGTGTATTAAGGCGTGGAGATAGAATGACAAGAAAGAAAGGATTGAAAACTTCAACAGAAGCAAGAACTTGCAACTGTATCAGAGGAAAAAAAATTACAGTGAAATGAGTTATTTGACAGATGAATATATAGAATGGTTTAGGTTAGTTTTGAATGCCTAAACAATTCAAAACATGTTATAATATATGTAGGAATATTAGGGAAGAGATTGGTGGAAGTTTAGAGTTGAAACAGTTGAAAAACTTACATAAATTGCAAAACTGCAACTGGTCCGGGTTTGCAAACTAGGACACAAACCCGGACCAGCATCAAAACACGGCAGAAAGGTTTATCAAAGGAGTGGTCCGGGTTTGCAAACCAGGACCTAAACCCGGACCACCCCTAAATCATACCCGAGAGTTCTGTAACCATGTGGTCCGGGTTTGCAAACTAGGACACAAACCCGACCAGTCCCAAATCTTACCCGAGAGTTTTTCCAAGTGGGGGTCCGGGTTTGCAAACTCGGACAGTAACCCGGACCACCCCAAAAATTGTACAGAAACTATTTTAAAGCTTAATTAAGGATGGGTAATGATGGGTAATGATAGTATAAGGTAATTATGACTTGATTAATGATGTTTAAAGGTCATTAAGAGTGTAAACAAGTTTGAGAAGAGAATGAGAAAGTTGTGAGTTTAAGAACACATGAGTTAAACTAAGTTAAACGGGATAACGGGGTTAAGTACGGGAGTAATAGTTTTACATACCGTAACGCTTTGATGTTAATAAAAACATTTGAATGTTATCAGTGGAACAAGTGTGAACCGAGGAACGAGTGGTGACCCGGTAAAGTATATCCATGGTGAAAGGTATGATTTTCTCATACTCCGCGTGCTAACTGAGTTACGTTGATTTGTGTGTTTGTGTGCCGGCTTAATCAAGATTAAAGCATGAAAATAATCCCTTGTTTGATTATGTATGTTGAATGAGCTAACATACTTGTATGCCGGTGTGGTCTAACATAGAGTAAAGACCGACTCCTAGTGAGTAACGTTTGGCTAGAGACCCATAGATCGGGACGATGCTTATGATAACGAAAATGGGCAAACACACAAACTATCCGTTAGAGTATAACGAAAACGCAAACATATGAACTCCCTAGAATATAAGGAGATGTGCGGGTTGAGTAATTACCCGATAACGGTTAGTAAACCATAATGACACAATCCACGAAACAAATGAGAGTGGAAAGATAAGTGAACCTCCCTCAAGAGGATTAACGATAGCTCGAAGATGTGAACTAGTAAAGAAGGTAAAAGAGACCTAAGGATTAGTAGCTCCCTTGAGACATGGTCAACCTCCTACATGAGGATTTTACCGATTTAAGAAATTAACCGAAAGTATGAGTAAATGGAATGTATGGGTAACTCTTAAAACCTAAGATTAACCGAACTAAAGTAATGTTCCCAAGTCATTAGAAACATCGAGAGTGATGCTTCTAGACTAATATACATAATATTATTATAACTCCGAGAGAGGAGTGTATGGGAATGAGAGTAGTCCGAGAGTAGTCGGACCTAAGTAAAAGAGATAGGAACTAAGAGAGAGTTCCGTGAGCTAGTTGAACCTTCCCACCATGCTAGACCCGGAGTAGGGTCGAACCCGGGGAAGTAAGACTATGCTTGAGAGCCATGAGTTTTGGCCTAAGTATGTATTCAGAGTAACAAGCGTGACGTAGGAGACCTGTAGTGTCTCGAGAATCTACAAGAGCTTGAGTATGAATAACCCAAGAGTGTGGGTGAGATAATGAGTATAAATAACCCAAGAGTGTGGGTGAGATAATGAGTATAAATAACCCAAGAGTGTGGGTGAGATAATGAGAATAGTAACCCGAGAGTGTGGGTGAGTATAGTACGAGTAGCCCAAGAGAATGGGAGTGTATACGAATAAGTAACCCGAGAGAGCGGGTGAGGTATTGAATAAGTAAACAAGGCATAGTGAGGTATAACCCTCAAGGCCTAAGAGTAACAGATACAACTAACAACCTTGTTATGTTAGTTAGGAATTGTGTTCCGTGATTGGATGTAGATTCCTCGAGTATTACACGTACTCTTTGTATTGCTATGATGCATGTTGTTTGACTAAAATGAACTCCATGTATATCCGACAAAGTAGTCGGCGTACCCCGGTTAGCGCTCGGGGTATGCGAATTTCATATGCAGTGTTAAGCTGAGCCCCTAGGGGCGATGTTTTTATTTTACAGGTACACCGAAGATGTTACCGTTCGAGAGTAGGACGGGGTCGGTGGGTTGCATGGGTAGTTAGTTTTAATTACTTATGTATTGAAGGAGGTGTAAGACCGAATATGTTGTCGGCATCCATTTATTGTAGACTCGGTATAGTAGAGAAATGATTTGAGTATTGTGTTTGTATTGTGTGCTCGGTTGTTCCAGTTCATCAGACTGTTACGGTATGTAAGGAAGGCCTGGTTAGCCATATGGGTGGCTAACGGCGTTGTTTCACCCCTCGATGTAATTAGAATTCCGCTGCGTGAGTAAGTGTAATTGGTGACAGTTTAAGAGGTAATGACGAGCTTAACGGTTGGGGTGTTACAATAGGAATTAAGAGAAAGATTGGGGATGGGAAAGACACGAAATTCTGGGAAGATCCTTGGATTCCTAGAACAAATAGGTTCAGACTGTACACCACTACTCCTCTGAATAATCAAAATGAGACAGTTTCTGATTACTTCAAACTAAACTCTCCAGAATGGAATATTAATTTGCTGGAACAAAACTGTTGGCAGATAGATGTTGAGGACATAATTAAAACACAAATCTCTAAGGAAGATAAAGACTCTTGGATCTGGCATGATTCAAAGGATGGTCTTTTCACGGTGAGCTCAGCTTATAAGCTGGACATCCAAAATATCGGAGCAGGACAAGCCTCAGGAAGTACTAGTACTTCAGCTCAGAGTAAAGAATCTCTAAATTAAACTGTAGTCCGAAAGTTAAGTTGCTTCATTGGAAATTCATGAGGAACATAGTTCCCTGTGTAGCAAATGTGGCTAGAAGAGTAGGGGATTCTCCTCTATGTTGTTTTTGTTCCAAGACTGACACCATGCTCCATACCTTCTTTGAATGTGTTATGGTGCAATATCTATGGGAAGGTCTGATAAATCTGCAAGGTTCTCTACCTACAGAGGAATTAGGATTACAAGATTGGGTGTTCTCTAATGCTGAAAAGTGGCCAGACGAAAAATTAGAAAGAGTCATAAACACTATGTGGGTTATTTATGATGCAAAAACACAGTGAGACATAATGATCAAATGTCATGGTTTGCACTTATAGACTACAATCTATCTTTCATTAAGGTTTACAGGAATAACAACAGGCTCTGATAAGCCTAACTCCATTCCGGTATATACTTGGACTCCTCCTATGCAGGGCATGATAAAAATCAACCGTAAGAGCTACAGAAGAAAAAGGAAAAGTTAGTTTTAGCTGGTTCTTTGAGAAACAAAGACTACTCCATAGTAGTAGCCTATAACAAGATTATGGAGGCTTCCGAAACTGAAGAATCAGCAGAGATTCAAGGCATTACTTTTGGGTTAAACTTGGCTCGAGAAGAAAGGTGGAATGAAGTTGAAGTGGATATCAAGAACCAAGTGTTTTTTGGCTTTTTGAAGAAGATAACTCAGCAGGGAACTCATCAGATTGATCATAATGCTTCAGGATGGGAGGACCTTATAACAGTTTCTTCAATTTCGATTATTATATCTGTTTGGACAACTCAGTTACTGATTTCAATCTTATGCTTATTTCTAGACTGTTTAATAGCTCTTCATGTTTTAAAGCTTGGAAAGGGGAAGATAATCCTCTTGGTGTAGTTAGGTCTTGTAATCTTGAACTTATGTGACTTTTTGAGATGTTTTCAATGTAGGCTATAGGCCATACTTATCAAAAAAAAAACTTCAATTGTAGAAGAGGAGGTTAAAGACTTTGGTGAGCTGGAACTTAACCTTGATCAGGCAGTTGCCTTTGTTTCAACTTCTAGAGTTTGGGTCGACCTGAGGCATATCATGGGTATTAGTATGGATAAAAAAGTTCAACTCAAACCTTGTGTTTTAACAATGATCCACAAATCTCAACATGATTGATCTGCTAGAAGCAAATATAGATAAGGTCAGGGAGTTTTATTGGCTAGTGTTGGGAAAGTGGAGGTTTGACTTTATGTTGAGGATAAATATTGAGGTAAACATTATTCATTACCCTAAGTACTATATACATCTACACTGGTGCGAAAAAGGTCAAAAGCACAACCAAAATCATGCTTTTGCCTATGCTTTAAAACACTGTTACTAAATAGCCTGATTAAATAACGGTTAGGAGACCCTGGCGCTAGGGCCACAGTATAGTGTGGTTTTAGGACACGTGGCAAAAATCTATTGGACAAATATAAAAATAAGGAGTAAATAAACCCTCCTGTGCGTGTGACTTCTCTCTCTCTGTGTGTGAATGTGGACATAGAAGAGAGAAACAATATTTTTTTCAAAATGTTATAACTTTCAAAATATAAGTGCAAAATTCAAAAAAAAATTATACCATTGTTCATCATAATTCGTGCTCTTCGAAATAAGATGCATCATGGATATGTTTTGGTAAACTTAAATATTTATGTTTTTAGAATGAGTATATGTTACATATTTTAAAGAGAATCTTATTCATTAACAAAATGAATCTTCTTTAATAATAAAGTGAACCTTATTCATTAACAAAATGATTCTTCTTTAAGATTTACTTTAAAAAAAAAATTAAAAATCACTTTTAGAAAAACAAAGGATACACATTATTTAAAGTGAAAGGTTCACCTTTGTTAAATATACGATTCATTTTTCTTGAACATTTGATTAACTTTTCTTCAACGAAATATTCACTTTTAAATAACTGAAAGGTTCATATTGTTCTCGCATAAGTTTGTGGTAAGATTCACTTTTCTTAAACATTTTCACTCTTTTAAACAATTCACTTTTCTTAAATGAAGGATTCATATTGTTCTCGCATAAGTTTGTGGTAAGATTCATTTTTCTTAAACTTAAGATTCACTTGTCTTAAACAATAGATTCACTTTACTTAAACATGTGATTCACTTTTTTTTAAACGAAATATTCACTTTTCAATAAACCCTTAACCACAAACCTAAGAAATTGTCGAGTCAGTGACGACATTTTATAGAACAACTTCAGAAAAGATTACCCAATACCGCACACCCCTAAAAACCACCCTAGAAAAGCTAAAAAACATTGAAGAAAGTTGTAGGGTTTGTAGTGCAAGGTTTAGGTTCAATTTTTAACAACTTTGATTCTTTTTTCTTAAATCTCTTATTCATTTTAGTTAAACAATCTCTGTTTACAAAATTCTCTTTTCTTAAACCTTTGATTTACTTTTTAAAAAACCTCTGATTCACGTTTTAACAACCTTTGATTCACTTTTCCAAACTTAAGATTCACTTATCAACAAATGAAAGATTCATATTGCTCTCGTATAAGATTTACTTTTCTTAAACTTAAGATTCACTTATCAAAAAATGAAAGATTCATATTGCTCTCGCATAAGATTCACTTTTTTAATCTAAATATTCACTTTTAAAAACACAAGCACATTGCTTAATGTTAAAGGTTCACATACGCATATGCATTTCACAACCGTGTTTAAGTGTTTGACACACCGTTCTTTCCCATGAGGAAGTCATATAGGTATAAACTGTTTAATTCAAATTTAATTCAATTTATGCACGTATGGGTATAAACTGTCTTATGCTGACCTATTTAGTGCTGCAATCTCATCTCTTCCTTTTGTTGTCAGACACCCATTACTTGTCTTTTTGTTTTGTTATGTTCCCTCGCTATCAACCTCCAACTATGTAATATCGTCTAGTACTTCGTAGTGTAAGTACTACAACTTGTTTTTTTTTTCTTTCAAATATGTATGCAATTACCACACACATCTGTAAACTCAAGCTCATCAGGAGTGGGTTTGCATTGGATTTGTAATAACTAGATGGGTGGACTGACAAACAGAGAGTCTTCAAACTCCAAGTCTTCATCTTCACTGGGTTCAGATGAAGGGTTTTTACTGCCGTTAGAACCATGTTGTGATGGGCTATCTGGGCGGAGTATCTTCAAGACACAACCACATGAGTGTGTAAATAAAATTGCAGCTCTCTTAGTGGGGGCGATTCAAGGTCATCATCTTAGTTACAGGAGGACGTGTACAAGGAGAATCCATTTTTGGTGAGGGTGAAATTTGAAAACAAAACTCAAAAGATGAAGAAAGTAGAAGTCAGATAGTGAGAAAAAAGGAATGCTAGCACTCGTGGACAATAAGGAATTTAAATAAACTCTGATGCTTTACTTGATGTGCAGACCCGTACCATTATCCATCCTAGAAGTTGTATAGTAAAAGGAATGGAGAGATCTCATTCGTTTTTCATTAGAATGATGCATTGAAAATTTCATTTCCCCCACCAAACCTATTAAATAGGGTGAGCAAAAACTAATAGTTGGTTCACACTCAACAACATTGATGACATCTCTCTATTGAGCTACCTGTGTGCAGAGAACTTCATAAATTGATTAAACATATCGGTTGGCATCAATAGACTAATCGAGTAATTCAATGCTTGGTAGTTTAGTTTCTTAATTGTTGTGGTGAAGACGATTACATTGACAAGTTGGAGAACCCATTTACCAAATAGTTATTAGGGTAAAATCCTTAATAACATGTTAACTGATTATATACTAATAGGAAGTACCAGATACATGTTTAATTTTGAAACTTAGAATCACAAAGTCCACCACATACTCATCCAAAAGAAAAATCTTAACTAAATTAACAAATTGAAAAATCTATAAGCAAAAAAGCACCACATTACACCGGCTACTTAATAGAAGGAAGATATGGAGCAGAATCACAACATGAATAATCAAAATAGTTCAAGATAGACTCCTTGTAATGACTGCTTGCCCATCAACTAGCTGGACGGTGGTTGCAGCTGCATCATTAATATGTTAAAGGTGCGACCCCGTGCTCCATGTTAAGGCAGTAGGCTATTCCACTTACTATTGTTTTGATCAAGGGGTTGTAGATGACCTGATGACTGAATCTCACCACACAAAAAAATTAAACCAATTGCAGCGAAGAACAGACGACAAAGTTTTAGTTAATGTATGATATGAGCAACATACATCTAACGTGGCAACTGCAGTTTATATAGTTAGTGCTCAGTTCTCCACCCCTATTACAGACGTTCCACTATGAAATAGAGAAATAAAAGGAATTGGTAAATTGCATACATATTTGAAAGAAAAAAAAAACAAAGTTGTAGTACTTACACTACGAGTACTAGACGTATTACATAGTTGGAGGTTGATAGCGAGGAACATAACAAAACAAAAATGACAATGTAACACCCCAACTCAATCCAAATGTGGTCTCGCAACTTAACAGTATATATATAAACATGTCACAGCGGAATTCTTTACAATCCAGGACCTTGCCACGGTCTGACTACAGAATATACCGAACATTAGTACAACAATCTTAACCATTTACATATCCTTCTTACAACCCCCTCACATCTATACATCTTACTAACTCAAATTGCCATACGAGTGTACATGCACAACTCGTAGGCCACACTTAACCCGTAACACTTGTACCCTTCTTACTCTCGCGACAGCCGCTTCCTGATGTACTTGTGTAGTAAAAACAGCCCCCAAAGGGGGTCAGCACGAATGCTGGTACGATCCCCTCATGGCCCCCAAGCTAACGTGGCTACGACGACTAATTGTCGATAGCATGGAGGTTGATTAAATGCACAACATAATAGTAAATGCTGTAAACAACAATCCATATATGAACATTCAAAGTTCACACACAATGAACGACTTAAATGCGTTCCCTTAATTAGAGAGTTAATTATTTAACTCCTTAAGTAATGTTCCCTCTTAATCTTAGTCCATCCTTATCTCACCTCAATCTTAGTCTTATCTTAATCTTAGAAACAACCATCCTTTAATAAGGAGTGGATGTAGCTTATCTTAATCTTAATATTACAAACCATCCTTTAAAAAGGAATGGTTGCAACTTATCTAATCCTTAATCTTAATCTTAATCTTAATAATACAAACCATCCTTTAAAGAGGAATGGTTGCAACTTATCTTAACCTTACCTTAATCTTAATCTTAACTTATTCTCAGTATACAAACCGTTCCTGGAGGGGAATGGTTGTATCCTAAGTCCAAACCTGGGATTTAGGTGATCCCACCGCACCATCTTAATACCACCTACCCTGGACGGGAGTCCAGCGTAGCTGAGCCGGCAACCGGCCCTAGGCTACAAGTCCGAAGACAAGTCCTTAAGCGGAGGGCGGATCTGATTCAGATACCGTCCCCCTTTTTCCTTAGCATGCATGACCGGAGATCGGTCCCGGGTTTCCTCACTCAAGTTCCAGTTAGTAGTAGTCTCAAGACCATATTTGTTGGTTAACCTCTTTCGGTTCATATCGTCCCTTATTAGGGAGCGTTCCTTAGTCTCACTCAATTCCTTACTAAACATTGGTTAGTAAGTTCTCACGGTATGTTGTGTTAGTTTTCAAACATCACACAACAAAACAACAATAAAATAATATATTCCGGTTGCATGCTTTATCTTGTTTAGTGAGCACACAAAACAAATAGCACACAAGCCGAGGGACACCTCGTTAGCAAGCAGGTCACAAGAGAACTGTACCGTTCACCGTTGATCGTTTCGGTTGCTTACTCTCCTCCGGAGTCCAAATCCCCAAGTCCTAAAACATTCATTCAGTTTTAGGTTGTTAATCACTTAACTTAATCCAACTTACTTAACTTGCTTAACTTACTTAATCCCTTAATGATTCCCACCTAACACCTCTTAAGTCTTACAACTTAATCTTACAACTTAACCTTAAACTTTTAAGTCTATACTTAACTTAACTTAATCCCTTAAGTTCCTAGGGTCCTAATCATTACCACCCTACCAAAGGTATACCTTATTACCTATTACCTTTCTTAGAATTTAAAATTTTTTTTTTTTATTTTAGGCCCGACCGAACTTCCGACCGACCTTCCCTAAGGTCGGTCCATTCCCGAGAGTTTCCCCGAGGGAAATTTAAGCTCGACCGAACTTGCCAAGTCCGGTCCCATGTTCGGTCGATTCCAGAGACTTATTACCGTACAAAATGCATGCCCGACCGACCTTGCAAGTCCGGTCCCAAGGTCGGTCCATTCCAGAAACTTTCTCTGGTAGTGTAATTTGAGCTCGACCGACCTTGCAAGTCCGGTCCTAAGGTCGGTCGGCTCCAGAACCTTGTTTCTAAATCTCTTTTCAACTCCAAACTTCTCCACAAGTTCCCCCATGTGTCCTAATACCATTTAGGCACTTAAACTCACCTTTAAACATCCACTAAAAACTCCTTAGCTACTTTCTCAATTCTTACTAGGAATTCATAACACTTGTTTACACCTTAAGGCCTTACATGTCACCAAACAAGGCCTAAACATCATCTAAAACCATTACCATTCAATCCCCATCATTAGAAGCCAAAAACAAAAATTTTTCTTTTTCTCTACACTGGACCGCCCCTCTGGGGCGGTCCCCAGGGGCGGTCCCAACCAGAAGCTAATTTCCTGCACGATTTGCCTGGACCTCCCCACAGGGGCGGTCCCTAGGGGCGGTCCACAGCAGAACCTATTTCCAAAGTGCTTTTCTCCTCATTTTGAACTCCAATTCACCCCAATCTTTCCCACTCATTCCACAATCTTTCCACATGTTTAAACACCTTAAAACATGCACTAAATCTACCTCAAAAATCACCAAACTTGGCACTCAATTTCTTACGAAAATTCTTACACTTAACACTTGATTCCTTACACTTCCCTCTTGTGACTTTGCCTAAGACCTCAACTAATCATTATGTTTCTTTACCACCATCTTAACTACTCCTCAAGCATCATTTTGCACACCCATTTGCCTTACTCAAACTTCTCAAAGTCATATATAATCTAGCACATGCTTACATCCTTATAAGTCATCATACCTTATTTTCCTTCAAACTTTGTACAAGTTTCCTAGCTTCCTTAACCATGGTTTTGGTGCATGAAACTCACCATTATAACCCCTAGTCCCTCTTATACATTCCTAGGTCTTCCTAGTACTCAAGAACTCCATGGTTTATCCATTTTCACCAAATCAACCCTTAGTGATCACTAGAACATCCTTAGTCATAAAATCTCCTTAGAACACCCTAAACGCTTAGTTTCCTACTCAATTTTCGCCATAGTTTCTCTAGTATATTATCATGCCCATATGCATTGTTTTCCTCATTCAACCATCTCACATACATCAAGTCTTTTCTCATCATAGTTTCTCATCCAAATCAACTCATTCATAATAACTCAATATAGTGCAATAATCTTAAATTGCATAGCACTAAGGCTCTTAAATGACATGGCTCTTAGGCCCTTAAATGACATGGCTCTTAGGCCCTTAAATGACATGAATTTAAACACTGAATTTCCCACAATAAAAGCTTTCCACCTGCAAATACACCCATCAATCTCATAGTAGTTATAATGCTCTTAAAAATCATCTTAAACTTATATTACTAACTCATTCTCCATTAGCTCCTTAATCACAAGTTCATAAGCTTGTTTAAGTTCTTTTTCTTAGGTTATATAACCCAATACACAATGTAAGCTCTAAGCCACATTGGTACTATCTAAAACTCATCCCTTAAACTTAAACCACCATTAGGTAAGCATTTTACCTTGTTTTCTCAAGCTTATCTTAATCTCCTCCTTAGACCTTCTTCTTGCATAGATCTCGGCCACCACTTAAACTTCCCTTGCCAATGTTCTAATCAATATTCAATGACTCATATGAGTACTAAACAATGCACTAACCTCAAGGAAAGGAATGAAAACCTAGGTTAGAAATGTGTTCTAAGGCATAAAGTGGATGATTACCTTTGAAGTCTCAAGGTAGACTTGGCATTGAATGAATAGGACCTCCACTAGTCCTTGGTGAAAAATCAAGCTAGAACAAGGCATAAAACATAGCCCCATGAGAAGGAATTTTCGGCCTGTACAAGAAATGATGGAAACATGGTTTTTCTTACATTTTCTTTAC
>CM041779.1:212133061-212601385 GCA_023374045.1 Limonium bicolor | reverse complement strand
CTTAAGAGAATGGAGAAGCTAATGAGCTCTTCAAACTTGGTTTTCCTCCATCAATGGAGTTTTCTCTTGGCACCAAAATGGAGCTTTGAAGGATTTGAAAGATAGAAAGATAGGTCTTGGCCTAACTAAGAGAAATATGTGTTTAGTTTTTGATTTGGAGCTAAAATGAGCAAGCTATGGACAAAGCAAGGTGAAGCAACAATGGAGGCTTCTCTTACGTGAATGGAGAAGAGAGGAAGTGAAGAAGAAAAACCGGTGAAGAGGAGGAATGAAGAGAGAGAAGAAGAAAGGTGAGCTAATATAAGATATTTGCTTTAAAAAAGCAAATAGTACTCTTTTACTTATCTCTTCTTTTTTCCTTATTTGATAAAGTCTATGGTGACTCACCCTTAGAAAACCGGCCCCCTCATTATAACCAAGATATTATGGTCTTGTTGACCAACTAATGACTTAAGTTGCTTAAAACTTAAACTAGTCACTATTTGGCACTATTCACTAATCAGTGCACATATTTCTGAAATTTTTGATTCCCATTGATTTAGACCTCCTAATGTGATACTAATTAGTACACATGTTGATTAAAGAGTAATGATGGACATTTAGCCACTCAAAACTCAATTCTAAGACAATTTCTCAAAAATGTGCTTTAAGACTTCTTAAAGCACATTTGTGTTTTAACTTGTTTTCAAGCTTGGTTTTCTTTGCAAATTGATTTAAAATGACCATTAGAATATTACTAAGGTCTTATCATGATATTTGGGTACTCACCCAAGTCTCTCCAAGCTTAGAGCACATTTTTGCCCTAATTGCCCTTAAGGCATTTTCTTGTGTTTTCCTTGGTTTAAATTGTCTACCAATCTTTCTAAGGCATATTCTAGCCTTACTACATCATAATTTGATGTTTACTTAGCATACTTAGGTTTGGGGTATTTCAATCTACCCCCCTTAAAAGAACTTTGTCCCCAAAGTTCCCATGCATCTTATCTTATTAGAATACATGTCTTACCTCATTCCTTAGATCATATAGATCATACTTATGTATACTTAATCTCATTGGATCATTAGATCCATCATATTCTTATACTTAAATATCACACAACATGCTTAAGCATGTGTAGCACTCAAAATTCCTTTGTTCCTTTTGATGATTAAAACATTCACATAACTTCCAACGTATTCTCCCATGTCACCGGTCCGTAGACAATGGCTCATTCGTCCTCGTCACCATGGGCCAGAATACAAAACACTCTGCTCTCCCATGTCACCGGTCCGAAGACAAAGGCTCGTGCGTCCTCGACTCCATGGGCGAGACTCAGTAAAAAGGTAATCCTTTTTACGAGGTCATGTGAGGAATAATTCCTCTAATTAAAAATACAAGCAACTCCAATTTCATTTTATACTAACGCCTCTATCCTTAGTGTGATTTATTGTGACCACTGGTAGGGAGTTTCAGGAATAATCCTACCCTGATGTGATCAGCATCAGTGTAGAACCATCCTTCTACTCCAATTTGTGTTCGGTTTCCCTTGATCCCTAGAAAATCAAGTTCCACCTCCCACGTCATTTTTAAACATCAGGTAATTCACTCATGTCCAATTTTCTATCTTTTTAGTTCTTCTAATCATAATCAATACATCTCCAAAGTGTGGACTCAGTCCATCAAACATTCCCAATTCATCTCTTAGTAATTACCTCTAGAATTACAATTCCTTCCTCATACTCATATCAAATAATATCTCATAGTGTTATCTTATTCATATCTCACACATAGTCTCATATCGACTCATACCTCATATATCCTTATTCCTTAAGTCTCCTTAAACCTCTTCCTTAATTCTTTAACTGTACTCACACCGGAGTTAACAAGATAGGTACTTAATATGTATGGTATTCACATCTCTGTGTGTGCAATACCATGATTTATCTCAAATGTTTATGTAAAACATATTCTCAAATTATTTTGTGCTATGCACACCGTAGTTTATGTACTCAGTACACAAACATACGCTAAGCGGTTTTCGCTCTACCCCCCTTAAAATGGATTACGCCCACGTAATCAGCGTCACATCATCTTTGAACATAAGTTCAAGATGTCTAATTCTCACCAAGCATTCTAGCTTCCACGCCATCTATCTTACTTAATTCGATCAGAAATGACTTAGTCTCTGTATCGAGGATTCTTAACGGTACTTATACCGTATTCTTAACTTAGTTTGGTCTAATCTCAAAGTAGTGGTCTGCTAGCTTCCGCTGCGCGACTCTGATAATCTTAGGCTTAATTGTCTCAATGGACACGTGTTATCTTTATATATACACGGCCTTAATGAGTTGTAACTCGTCTATCCATTCTCCTTGAAGATCTTACGCTCATACTCTTAGTATTTTCTCGAATGTCTAAATTGTTCTCCCCAACTGACCTTGGTCTGAGGATGATTCTTAGTCTGAAACTACTGTTTTAGTGCATAATGCGCTTTACAGTCTTAATCTCTTACATCTTAAGGCATGTTCAATGTCTGTACTTAACAATCCGTGCTCTTCGCACTTCATAGTCCTTAATTATCTGTTCTCTGGTTCTCTGTGTTGCTGGTTCAACTGAATTCTTCTCCTTGACTGTTTGTGGTAGTAGCTGCTCTTGTCTGATCTTGCGTCGTTGTCGGTGGTACGGAGTCGACTACTTCCGTGTCCTTACACCACTCGTTCACATGCATGGGGTACCTTACTGGTACATTACTACTTACCCAACTAACTCATAAATGAGCGTGTCAGGCCTGCAAGCCCCTGTGGGGTGCAGTCGTCCCACGTCTCGTTTTAGTAAACTCATAGTGTCCGTCACACGTTTAGCTATTGCTAATTATGAAGTATTCTGTTGTCGATCTCCTCTTTCATCGTTCCATAATAACATTTATTGTTCTTCTTGAAGTTAATCAAGGGAAGTCCATTTACTGTGTTCTTGGGTATTGTATGCTCTAGCTCTTTCTGTATCCCGTACTGATTCGGTCTTAATAATTGAGGTCTCTTTCTGTAGAGCCTCTTATCTTGTTTCTCATATTTATGCTACTAGGAATGCACTTCCAGTTCCTTAAGGAATGGGTAGTGTGCTTCCTACGAAATCTTACCTAACCAGGTCCAGACTACTGGCACCAATGCTCAGTTCGTCTACCATCTTATTTCTTACTTATACTGGTCTTAACTCATAAATCTAATTGCCTCAGTGTCAATATTTGACGGCTCATTCATAATGGTCGCCTTACCGCGCACCATGACTTAATCCACCTTCTAACTATTGTACTCACGACCACTACTACCGTGGTAGTTGGCCCTTACCATGTTGCCCATTGATGGTGCAACCTCTTATTCACTTATTCTAATGTCTTACCTTATACTCAATCCCTTGTGTGTAAACACACTGGGAGTTCTTTCATCCGGTATAGGCGGTTGTCGTACCGTGTTGTAAAATAGTTGGCTCTTGATATGAAGATGTTCTGTTCCAATCTCAGATTCGTAAGTAGGCTAATTTCTTTCGCTTTCTTTCATCCTTAGTGATGTTATCTACCATGTAGTTTTAACTGGTTACTGAAGAAGTCATCCACTGAATCACAAGCTCTTTTGAGCATTGATTAATTGTCGTGCCATAATGTGCAGTCACCATGTTTATCTCTGACCATTACTAATTCTTACATCCTGGGTGTTGGATATGGGGTCTATCTGTGCAACCTTCCTTATTACTCAAGTGTATCTGGTATGTTCTAAGGTAATCTCAAGGTTCATAGTTTCCATTTCTAAATAAAGTGTATTTATCTCTAATAGGTGAAAGCCTTTTTGAGGGGTTCATTCCCACTCATGGCCTCACAACAAGGAGAGGTATCCCCACCTTAAAAGGCATGGTTCGTTCTCCGCTCCTGTCCTTAGCATTATCTCAATATTCTCATTGATACCCTTTCTTGGTAATGTTCTTCCCAATCTAAGTTGTAGGTTGGTAACCGTTCATATCTACAAATTGTAGTCCCTTCGTGGCTTAAACAAGCTCTCTTATAACTTACTGCGCCTCGGGCTCTGATGTGGTTAACATCCTTGGCTTGTAGGCTCTTAATGCTTAATGTCTCAGTTCATTATTTGTACTCTTACTCATCTGCAGGTCATCCCTATAAGATTCTGGTTCTTTGAGCACTATCACCGTTAGGTTACATACTAAATGTAGTATCGGGTTTCATGATAAGTTGCTGCATCCTGCTTCCTGCTAGGGAAGTTGTTCAGGTGATCTGAGGTTACTTAGTGTCTTTGACAATGCTGTCATTTTATTAGACTTATGTCCTTTAGTAATTAAGGTTAGGTTCGTATAGGCGTTTGCCTTAAGGTGTCCAAGTTGGATATCATTCTGTCATCTTATACTTCCATCTCAACGCTTCGTTCCACTTCCGTTGACTATGCCACCCGTTGATGATCAATCATCCTTGGGTGTTAATGAGTTAAACAACAGTGTTAACTGTCATTCATCAGTGTTGTCGGCTCGACTATGCCCGCTCTGTGGGGGTAGTCCTCTGAGCTTTCCTTTTCCAGGGTTGTACGACTTTAATCCTTAGTAGGTTATAGCTTACGTTTATTTCTTTTACCTGTTTTCTGGGTTTCCAACATCTTCATTGAAGAATGTTGTTATCGGCAGGTTTTTTTAACGGTCATCTCGGGAATTTTATCCCGCTCTTTTAGGAAACGTTATGTCAACGGTCTCAATGGTATCTTATTATACATTCCTCGTATGTTATTGCTTACATATTGTTTTGCTCAGATCACCGAGCGATCTGAGGTTTTCCTCGTGGAGTTGAGATTGGTGTTCTTACCGTACTGTCGGTCGTTGTGTGTAGTGGGTTACCGTTGCTAGTATTATATGGTTTAGTATTTCGTCTAAGCTCCGCTCCCTGCTGGCTGATGTGTCGGTTCTCTTATCATGGTCAGGCCGTCAGGCCCTTCAACTGTAGCGTTCTCTATTTCGCCTTGATGGCTTTTCGGTGTGGCTTAACCGTGGTAGCACTTGCTATGGCAAGTGCGCCATGCAGGATGGGTTATTGGTACAAGGTACATCGGTAGTGACAGTTCCTTCTAATTTCCATGTAATTGGTAGTCCTCGGGACTCCTTCGATAATCTCTTATTTTGGATAACCGTCCATCCGGCAGTTCCTTGTTATTTGACAGTACTGTCATTTTGAGGGCGTTCCTCTCTCTGAGGGAACCCCCTAATATTTCCATATGTCTTAATCCTCATGCTTGCATTATCCTACTGTTATGCTCCTTCGGACCACTGTCCGGTACTCATGTCCTTCCCCTTTTCCTTTCTATTGCACCGTAGTGCTTTCCTTACCATTGGTATTGCGAGTTATTTCGACTGCGTAGCATGTCGACCCATGTTGCCGGTAATTACCGTTCCCTTATTGATAGAATTCCATAGGTAGCGCATGTTCCTCTATTGCGCTCCATTAAAAACCTCCAAGTTCTCCATAACTGTTGTACAACAAATTGTTTCTCGTATTGCTTACTGTTAGCTAACTGCCAGATCGGGTTTCCCCGAGTAAGAGAAGGCTTTCTTCTCTCTGGCGTTTGTTCCACATATTCAGGGTTAGGGATGTGGAGGGCGGGTTAGGTACTATGGATGTCCGGTAAGCGCCGGGAAGTCCCGACTAACGCACCTCTCACTCTATCACTCAACCCTTAACCCTTAACTCAAACTCAACCTCTGTATTCTCCTAAGTTCGGTAATTCTTGTCTTCAGAGCGTAACTACGCTCTGCTACCACTTTTTGTAACACCCCAACTCAATCCAAATGTGGTCTCGCAACTTAACAGTATATATATAAACATGTCACAGCGGAATTCTTTACAATCCAGGACCTTGCCACGGTCTGACTACAGAATATACCGAACATTAGTACAACAATCTTAACCATTTACATATCCTTCTTACAACCCCCTCACATCTTATACATCTTACTAACTCAAATTGCCATACGAGTGTACATGCACAACTCGTAGGCCACACTTAACCCGTAACACTGTACCCCTTCTTACTCTCGCGACAGCCGCTTCCTGATGTACCTGTGTAGTAAAAACAGCCCCCAAAGGGGGTCAGCACGAATGCTGGTACGATCCCCTCATGGCCCCCAAGCTAACGTGGCTACGACGACTAATTGTCGATAGCATGGAGGTTGATTAAATGCACAACATAATAGTAAATGCTGTAAACAACAATCCATATATGAACATCAAAGTTCACACACAATGAACGACTTAAATGCGTTCCCTTAATTAGAGAGTTAATTATTTAACTCCTTAAGTAATGTTCCCTCTTAATCTTAGTCCATCCTTATCTCACCTCAATCTTAGTCTATCTTAATCTTAGAAACAACCATCCTTTAATAAGGAGTGGATGTAGCTTATCTTAATCTTAATATTACAAACCATCCTTTAAAAAGGAATGGTTGCAACTTATTTAACCTTACCTTAATCTTAATCTTAATATACAAACCATCCTTTAAAGAGGAATGGTTGCAACTTATCTTAACCTTACCTTAATCTTAATCTTAACTTATTCTCAGTATACAAACCGTTCCTGGAGGGAATGGTTGTATCCTAAGTCCAAACCTGGGATTTAGGTGATCCCACCGCACCATCTTAATACCACCTACCCTGGACGGGAGTCCAGCGTAGCTGAGCCGGCAACCGGCCCTAGGCTACAAGTCCGAAGACAAGTCCTTAAGCGGAGGGCGGATCTGATTCAGATACCGTCCCCCTTTTTCCTTAGCATGCATGACCGGAGATCGGTCCCGGGTTTCCTCACTCAAGTTCCAGTTAGTAGTAGTCTCAAGACCATATTTGTTGGTTAACCTCTTTCGGTTCATATCGTCCCTTATTAGGGAGCGTTCCTTAGTCTCACTCAATTCCTTACTAAACATTGGTTAGTAAGTTCTCACGGTATGTTGTGTTAGTTTTCAAACATCACACAACAAACAATAAATATAATATATTCCGGTTGCATGCTTTATCTTGTTTAGTGATCACACAAAACAAATAGCACACAAGCCGAGGGACACCTCGTTAGCAAGCAGGTCACAAGAGAACTGTACCGTTCACCGTTGGTCGTTTCGGTTGCTTACTCTCCTCCGGAGTCCAAATCCCCAAGTCCTAAAACATTCATTCAGTTTTAGGTTGTTAATCACTTAACTTAATCCAACTTACTTAACTTGCTTAACTTACTTAATCCCTTAATGATTCCCACCTAACACTCTTAAGTCTTACAACTTAATCTTACAACTTAACCTTAAACTTTTAAGTCTTATACTTAACTTAACTTATCCCTTAAGTTCCTAGGGTCCTAATCATTACCACCCTACCAAAGGTATACCTTATTACCTATTACCTTTCTTAGAATTTAAAATTTCCTTTTTTTTATTTTAGGCCCGACCGAACTTCCGACCGACCTTCCCTAAGGTCGGTCCATTCCCGAGAGTTTCCCCGAGGGAAATTTAAGCTCGACCGAACTTGCCAAGTCCGGTCCCATGTTCGGTCGATTCCAGAGACTTATTACCGTACAAAATGCATGCCCGACCGACCTTGCAAGTCCGGTCCCAAGGTCGGTCCATTCCAGAAACTTTCTCTGGTAGTGTAATTTGAGCTCGACCGACCTTGCAAGTCCGGTCCTAAGGTCGGTCGGCTCCAGAACCTTGTTTCTAAATTCTCTTTTCAACTCCAAACTTCTCCACAAGTTCCCCCATGTGTCCTAGTACCATTTAGGCACTTAAACTCACCTTTAAACATCCACTAAAAACTCCTTAGCTACTTTCTCAATTCTTACTAGGAATTCATAACACTTGTTTACACCTCTTAAGGCCTTTACATGTCACCAAACAAGGCCTAAACATCATCTAAAACCATTACCATTCAATCTCCCATCATTAGAAGCCAAAAACAAAAATTTTTTTTTCTCTGCACTGGACCGCCCCTCTGGGGCGGTCCCCAGGGACGGTCCCAACCAGAAGCTAATTTCCTGCACGATTTGCCTGGACCTCCCCACAGGGGCGGTCCCTAGGGGCGGTCCACAGCAGAACCTATTTTCCAAAGTGCTTTTCTCCTCATTTTGAACTCCAAATTCACCCCAATCTTTTCCCACTCATTCCACAATCTTTCCACATGTTTCCTACATGTTTAAACACCTTAAAACATGCACTAAATCTACCTAAAAAAATCACCAAACTTGGCACTCAATTTCTTACGAAAATTCTTACACTTAACACTTGATTCCTTACACTTCCCTCTTGTGACTTTGCCTAAGACCTCAACTAATCATTATGTTTCTTTACCACCATATTAACTACTTCTCAAACATCATTTTGCACACCCATTTGCCTTACTCAAACTTCTCAAAGTCATATATAATCTAGCACATGCTTACATCCTTATGAGTCATCATACCTTATTTTTCCTTCAAACTTTGTACAAGTTTCCTAGCTTCCTTAACCATGGTTTTGGTGCATGAAACTCACCATTATAACCCCTAGTCCCTCTTATACATTCCTAGGTCTTCCTAGTACTCAAGAACTCCATGGTTTATCCATTTTCACCAAATCAACCCTTAGTGATCACTAGAACATCCTTAGTCATAAATCTCCTTAGAACACCTAAACGCTTAGTTTCCTACTCAATTTTCGCCATAGTTTCTCTAGTATATTATCATGCCCATATGCATTGTTTTCCTCATTCAACCATCTCACATACATCAAGTCTTTTCTCATCATAGTTTCTCATCCAAATCAACTCATTCATAATAACTCAATATAGTGCAATAATCTTAAATTGCATAGCACTAAGGCTCTTAAATGACATGGCTCTTAGGCCCTTAAATGACATGGCTCTTAGGCCCTTAAATGACATGAATTTAAACACTGAATTTCCCACAATAAAAGCTTTCCACCTGCAAATACACCCATCAATCTCATAGTAGTTATAATGCTCTTAAAACTCATCTTAAACTTATATTACTAACTCATTCTCATTAGCTCCTTAAACAAGTTCATAAGCTTGTTGTTAAGTTCTTTTTCTTAGGTTATATAACCCAATACACAATGTAAGCTCTAAGCCACATTGGTACTTATCTAAAACTCATTCCTTAATCTTAAACCACCATTAGGTAAGCATTTTACCTTGTTTTCTCAAGCTTATCTTAATCTCCTCCTTAGACCTTCTTCTTGCATAGATCTCGGCCACCACTTAACTTCCTTGCCAATGTTCTAATCAATATTCAATGACTCATATGAGTACTAAACAATGCACTAACCTCAAGGAATGAAAAACCTAGGTTAGAAATGTGTTCTAAGGCATAAAAGTGGATGATTACCTTTGAAGTCTCAAGGTAGACTTTGGCATTGAATGAAATAGGACCTCCACTAGTCCTTGGTGAATAAATCAAGCTAGAACAAGGCATAAAAACATAGCCCCATGAGAAGGAATTTCGGCCATGTACAAGAAATGATGGAAACATGGTTTTTCTTACATTTTCTTTACCTTAAGAGAATGGAGAAGCTAATGAGCTCTTCAAACTTGGTTTTCCTCCATCAATGGAGTTTTCTCTTGCACCAAAATGGAGCTTTGAAGGATTTGAAAAGATAGAAAGATAGGTCTTGGCCTAACTAAGAGAAATATGTGTTTAGTTTTTGATTTGGAGCTAAAATGAGCAAGCTATGGACAAAGCAAGGTGAAGCAACAATGGAGGCTTCTCTTACGTGAATGGAGAGAGAGGAAGTGAAGAAAACCGTGTGAAGAGGAGGAATGAAGAGAGAGAAGAAGAAAGGTGAGCTAAATAAGATATTGCTTAATAAAGCAAATAGTACTCTTTTACTTATCTCTTCTTTTCTTCCTTATTTGATAAAGTCTATGGTGACTCACCCTTAGAAAACCGGCCCCCCTCATTATAACCAAGATATTTATGGTCTTGTTTGACCAACTAATTGACTTAAGTTGCTTAAAACTTAAACTAGTCACTATTTGGCACTATTCACTAATCAGTGCACATATTTCTGAAATTTTTGATTTCCCATTGATTTAGACCTCCTAATGTGATACTAATTAGTACACATGTTGATTAAAGAGTAATGATGGACATTTAGCCACTCAAAACTCAATTCTAAGACAATTTCTCAAAAATGTGCTTTAAGACTTCTTAAAGCACATTTTGTGTTTTAAATTGTTTTCAAGCTTGGTTTTCTTTGCAAATTGATTTAAAATGACCATTAGATATTACTAAGGTCTTATCATGATATTTGGTACTCACCCAAGTCTCTCCAAGCTTAGAGCACATTTTTGCCCTGATTGCCCTTAAGGCACTTTCTTGTGTTTTCCTTGGTTTAAATTGTCTACCCATCTTTCTAAGGCATATTCTAGCCTTACTACATCATAATTTGATGTTTACTTAGCATACTTAGGTTTGGGTATTTCAGACAAGTAATGGGTGTCTGACAACAAAAGGAAGAGATGAGATTGTAGCAATAAATAGGTCAGCATAAGACAGTTTATACCCATACGTGCATAAATTTGAATTAAATTGAATTAAACAGTTTATACATAATGACTTCCTCATGGGAAAGAACGGTTTGTGTCAAACACTTAAACACGGTTGTGAAATGCATATGCGTATGTGAACCTTTCACATTAAGCAATGTGCTTTGTGTTTTAAAGTGAATATTTAGATTAAAAAAGTGAATCTTATGCGAGAGCAATATGAATCTTTCATTTTTTGATAAGTGAATCTTAAGTTAAGAAAGTAAATCTTATGCGAGAGCAATATGAATCTTTATTTGTTGATAAGTGAATCTTAAGTTTGAGAAAAGTGAATCAAAGGTTGTTAAAACGTGAATCAGAGGTTTTTTAAAAAGTAAATCAAAGGTTTAAGAAAAGAGAATTTTGTAAACAGAGATTGTTTAACTAAAATGAATAAGAGATTTAAGAAAAAAGAATCAAAGTTGTTAAAAATTGAACCTAAACCTTGCACTACAAACCCTACAACTTTCTTCAATGTTTTTTAGCTTTTCTAGGGTGGTTTTTAGGGTGTGCGGTATTGGGTAATCTTTTCTGAAGTTGTTCTATAAAATGTCGTCACTGACTCGACAATTTCTTAGGTTTGTGGTTAAGGGTTTATTGAAAAGTGAATATTTCGTTTAAAAAAAAGTGAATCACATGTTTAAGTAAAGTGAATCTATTGTTTAAGACAAGTGAATCTTAAGTTTAAGAAAAATGAATCTTACCACAAACTTATGAGAGAACAATATGAATCCTTCATTTAAGAAAAGTGAATTGTTAAAAAGAGTGAAAATGTTTAAGAAAAGTGAATCTTACCACAAACTTATGCGAGAACAATATGAACCTTTCAGTTATTTAAAAGTGAATATTTCGTTGAAGAAAAGTTAATCAAATGTTCAAGAAAAATGAATCGTATATTTAACAAAGGTGAACCTTTCACTTTAAATAATGTGTATCCTTTGTTTTTCTAAAAGTGATTTTTAATTTTTTTAAAAGTAAATCTTAAAGAAGAATCATTTGTTAATGAATAAGGTTCACTTTATTATTAAAGAAGATTCATTTTGTTAATGAATAAGATTCTCTTTTAAAATATGTAACATATACTCATTCTAAAAACATAAAATATTTAAGTTACCAAAACATATCCATGATGCATCATTTCGAAGAGCACGAATTATGATGAACAATGGTATAATTTTTTTTTGAATTTTGCACTTATATTTTGAAAGTTATAAAATTTGAAAAAAATATTGTTTCTCTCTTCTATGTCCACATTCACACACAGAGAGATGAGAAGTCACACGCACAGGGGGTTTATTTACTCCTTATTTTTATATTTGTCCAATAGATTTTTGCCACGTGTCCTAAAACCACACTATACTGTGGCCCTAGCGCCAGGGTCTCCTAACCGTTATTTAATCAGGCTATTTAGTAACAGTGTTTAAAGCATAGGCAAAAGCATGATTTTGGTTGTGCTTTTTGACCTTTTTCGCACCAGTGTAGATGTATATAGTACTTAGGGTAATAATGAATAATGTTTTACCTCAATATTATCCTCAACATAAAGGTCAAACCTCCACTTTCCAACACTAGCCAATAAAACTCCCTGACCTTATCTATATTTGCTTCTAGCAGATCAATCATGTTGAGATTTGTGGATCATTGTTAAAACACAAGGTTTGAGTTGAACTTTTTTATCCATACTAATACCCATGATATTGCCTCAGGTGCGACCCAAACTCTAGAAGTTGAAACAAAGGCAACTGCCTGATCAAGGTTAAGTTCCAGTTCACCAAAGTCTTTAACCTCCTCTTCTACAATTGAAGTTTTTTTTATAAGTATGGCCTATAGCCTACATTGAAAACATCTCAAAAAAGTCACATAAGTTCAAGATTACAAGACCTAACTACACCAAGAGGATTATCTTCCCTTTCCAGCTTTAAAACATGAAGAGCTATTAAACAGTCTAGAAATAAGCATAGATTGAAATCAGTAACTGAGTTGTCCAAACAGATATTAACAATCGAAATTGAAGAAACTGTTATAAGGTCCTCCCATCCTGAAGCATTATGATCAATCTGATGAGTTCCTGCTGAGTATCTTCTTCAAAAAGCAAAAACACTTGGTTCTTGCATATCCACTTCAACTTCATTCCACCTTTCTTCTCGAGCCAAGTTTAACCCAAAAGTATGCCTTGAATCTCTGCTGATTCTTCAGTTTCGGAAGCCTCCATAATCTTGTTATAGGCTACTGCTATGGAGCAGTCTTTGTTTCTCAAAGAACCAGCTAAAACTAACTTTTCCTTTTTCTTCTGTAGCTCTTACGGTTGATTTTTATCATACCCTGCACAGGAGGAGTCCAAGTATATACCGGAATGGAGTTAGGCTTATCAAAGCCTGTGTTATTCCTGTAAACCTTAATGAAAGATAGATTGTAGTCTATAAGTGCAAACCATGACATTTGATCATTATGTCTCACTGTGTTTTTTGCATCATAAATAACCCACATAGTGTTTATGACTCTTTCTAATTTTTCGTCTGGCCACTTTTCAGCATTAGAGAACACCCAATCTTGTAATCCTAATTCCTCTGTAGGTAGAGCACCTTGCAGATTTATCAGACCTTCCCATAGATATTGCACCATAACACATTCAAAGAAGGTATGGAGCATGGTGTCAGTCTTGGAACAAAAACAACATAGAGGAGAATCCCCTACTCTTCTAGCCACATTTGCTACACAGGGAACTATGTTCCTCATGAATTTCCAATGAAGCAACTTAACTTTCGGACTACAGTTTAATTTAGAGATTCTTTTACTCTGAGCTGAAGTACTAGTACTTCCTGAGGCTTGTCCTGCTCCGATATTTTGGATGTCCAGCTTATAAGCTAAGCTCACCGTGAAAAGACCATCCTTTGAATCATGCCAGATCCAAGAGTCTTTATCTTCCTTAGAGATTTGTGTTTTAATTATGTCCTCAACATCTATCTGCCAACAGTTTTGTTCCAGCAAATTAATATTCCATTCTGGAGAGTTTAGTTTGAAGTAATCAGAAACTGTCTCATTTTGATTATTCAGAGAGTAGTGGTGTACAGTCTGAACCTATTTGTTCTAGGAATCCAAGGATCTTCCCAGAATTTCGTGTCTTCCCATCCCCAATCTTTCTCTTAATTCCTATTGTAACACCCCAACCGTTAAGCTCGTCATTACCTCTTAAACTGTCACCAATTACACTTACTCACGCAGCGGAATTCTAATTACATCGAGGGGTGAAACAACGCCGTTAGCCACCCATATGGCTAACCAGGCCTTCCTTACATACCGTAACGGTCTGATGAACTGGAACAACCGAGTACACAATACAAATACAATACTCAAATCATTTCTCTACTATACCGAGTCTACAATAAATGGATGCCGACAACATATTCGGTCTTACACCTCCTTCAATACATAAGTAATTAAAACTAACTACCCATGCAACCCACCGACCCCGTCCTACTCTCAAACGGTAACATCTTCGGTGTACCTGTAAAATAAAACACATCGCCCCTAGGGGCTCAGCTTAACGCTGCATATGAAATTCGCATACCCCGAGCACTAACCGGGGTACGCCGACTACTTTGTCGGATATACATGGAGTTCATTTTAGTCAAACAACATGCATCATAGCAATACAAAGAGTACGTGTAATACTCGAGGAATCTACATCCAATCACGGAACACAATTCCTAACTAACATAACAAGGTTGTTAGTTGTATCTGTTACTCTTAGGCCTTGAGGGTTATACCTCACTATGCCTTGTTTACTTATTCAATACCTCACCCGCTCTCTCGGGTTACTTATTCGTATACACTCCCATTCTCTTGGGCTACTCGTACTATACTCACCCACACTCTCGGGTTACTTATTCTCATTATCTCACCACACTCTTGGGTTATTTATACTCATTATCTCACCCACACTCTTGGGTTATTTATACTCATTATCTCACCCACACTCTTGGGTTATTCATACTCAAGCTCTTGTAGATTCTCGAGACACTACAGGTCTCCTACGTCACGCTTGTTACTCTGAATACATACTTAGGCCAAAACTCATGGCTCTCAAGCATAGTCTTACTTCCCCGGGTTCGACCCTACTCCGGGTCTAGCATGGTGGGAAGGTTCAACTAGCTCACGGAACTCTCTCTTAGTTCCTATCTCTTTTACTTAGGTCCGACTACTCTCGGACTACTCTCATTCCCATACACTCCTCTCTCGGAGTTATAATAATATTATGTATATTAGTCTAGAAGCATCACTCTCGATGTTTCTAATGACTTGGGAACATTACTTTAGTTCGGTTAATCTTAGGTTTTAAGAGTTACCCATACATTCCACTTACTCATACTTTCAGTTTAATTTCTTCATCGTAAATTCTAGTTCATCTAAGGGCTATCCACTTCTCAAGGAGCTACTAATCTTTAGGTCTCTTTTACCTTCTTTACTAGTTCACATCTTCGAGCTATCGTTAATCCTCTTGAGGGAGGTTCACTTATCTTTCCACTCTCATTTGTTTCGTGGATTGTGTCATTATGGTTTACTAACCGTTATCGGGTAATTACTCAACCCACATCTCCTTATATTCTAGGGAGTTCATATGTTTGCGTTTTCGTTATACTCTAACGGATAGTTGTGTGTGTTTGCCCATTTTCGTTATCATAAGCATCGTCCCGATCTATGGGTCTCTAGCCAAACGTTACTCACTAGGAGTCGGTCTTTACTCTATGTTAGACCACACCGGCATACAAGTATGTTAGCTCATTCAACATACATAATCAAACAAGGGATTATTTTCATGCTTTAATCTTGATTAAGCCGGCACACAAACACACAAATCAACGTAACTCGGTTAGCACGCGGAGTATGAGAAAATCATACCTTTCACCATGGATATACTTTACCGGGTCACCACTCGTTCCTCGGTTCACACTTGTTCCACTGATAACATTCAAATGTTTTTATTAACATCAAAGCGTTACGGTATGTAAAACTATTACTCCCGTACTTAACCCCGTTATCCCGTTTAACTTAGTTTAACTCATGTGTTCTTAAACTCACAACTTTCTCATTCTCTTCTCAAACTTGTTTACACTCTTAATGACCTTTAACATCATTAATCAAGTCATAATTACCTTATACTATCATTACCCATCATTACCCATCCTTAATTAAGCTTTAAAATAGTTTCTGTACAATTTTTGGGGTGGTCCGGGTTACTGTCCGAGTTTGCAAACCCAGACCCCCACTTGGAAAACTCTCGGGTAAGATTTGGGACTGGTCCGGGTTTGTGTCCTAGTTTGCAAACCCGGACCACATGGTTACAGAACTCTCGGGTATGATTTAGGGTGGTCCGGGTTTAGGTCCTGGTTTGCAAACCCGGACCACTCCTTTGATAAACCTTTCTGCCGTGTTTTGATGCTGGTCCGGGTTTGTGTCCTGGTTTGCAAACCCGGACCAGTTGCAGTTTTGCAATTTATGTAAGTTTTTCAACTTGTTTCAACTCTAAACTTCCACCAATCTCTTCCCTAATATTCCTACATATATTATAACATGTTTTGACATTGTTTAGGCATTCAAAACTAACCTAAACCATTCTATATATTCATCTGTCAAATAACTCATTTCACTGTAATTTTTTTTCCTCTGATACAGTTGCAAGTTCTTGCTTCTGTTGAAGTTTTCAATCCTTTCTTTCTTGTCATTCTATCTCCACGCCTTAATACACTCAAGTCCATACATTCCTAGGCAAATTTTGATAGAGTTTGTCTACATTCCTAGGCATTCTACACACACTAATCAGCTCACAAAAATCTGTTTTTCATCCCTGTTATATAAGCATTAAACTTTCCTGCAGCACATTGTTTTTCCCACCTTGTACATACATAAACAGTTTGCTCTCAAGGTTTATTTCCCACATTTAAACCACATTAAACAATCTCATTACTTGTTCAACCTTGTAGTTTCATGACTACACTCACATTTACATTCAATTCACCTTAAAATCTATTTCCCCAAGACAACAATTCAACTCAAGGTAGGCTCAATTACCTTGCTAGTTTCGGTTTCTCTTCCTTCCTTCCCTTCTTTTCTCTTCTTTCTCTTTCCCTCTTGATTCTTGTTTCTCAATCAGCCAACAACTCACGCTAGCCAATCCAAGAACCACACACTAATTCAAATAATATCCTTAATATCAAAACCCTAGAACTTTTAAGGAGGGTTCTTAAGGTTTTTAAGAAGGCATTACCTTGGAAAATCCAAAAGGATGAGCTTGGCAATCAAGTGGGGCATTTCCAAAACTCCACAAAGGCAAGGTGCAACCGGCTGAAACGGAAGAGAATTTTCAACGTGGGGAAAAATTCTCCAAATTTGCAAAACTAGCTCGAAATGGTCTAAGCTCTTACTTATTATTACCTTAAGGCATCAAGGTGGTGAAGGAGAGTCAAAATCAGCTCCCCAAGCTTCGAAAGCTCCAACACCCATGGAAGTGAAGGTGGAGAAATCAAGGTTTTGAGGGGTGGAAAACGTAGCCCTCGCCGATACAAATCTAACGGTATAATTTTTTGTGTGATTTGGTGGAGAATTGAACAAGATAATGGAAGGAGAAGTTGGAGGTGGTGAGCTGTTTGGAATCGCCTCACGTACAGAGGAGGAAGAAGGAGTTTACAGAGAGCTGGGGCAAATCGTGAAATGAAGAAATAAAGGAGGTGAGAGGTTTTAAAGCCCCTTTTTACTATTCCCTTTTACTTTATTTATTTGTCACCTTGTGACTTAATAAGCTAACAAGCTAATTAAATGTGTGTGTGTAC
This sequence comes from Limonium bicolor, assembly GCA_023374045.1. NCBI lineage: Eukaryota > Viridiplantae > Streptophyta > Magnoliopsida > Caryophyllales > Plumbaginaceae > Limonium > Limonium bicolor. The sequence goes on along the minus strand of CM041779.1, from coordinate 212,583,981 downwards.
TAATTAAAATCGGCCCCATACAAATACTAACTGGTAGTGTTTTTCATTTTTTTACAGGAAACGCTCGATAATTTACCCGGTTTAGCACTATTCACTAACCGGGCCCGTTTTTCGGATTTTTCTCGTTTATTCATTTTTAATGGTTATTAAACTTCCATTAATACTTAATTATAGTTATTTAATCAACTATAATTTTACGGGTCCGTTTGACCACTTAAAGTTACGTTTTCGGGTTTTCTCGAAAAGCGTGTTATAAAACTTCGTTAGCATTTTTAATCCATTATTTGGATCCGTTTACTTCGGGAATCATTCCCGTACACTAATTAGGCCTAACTAAGCCTTAGGAATCCATCTCGGACCCTCTCGAGATCATATATCTCTTATACTCATTTAATGCGCGTTTTAGCGTTTTTCGCGTTTTACGCATTTTCTCTTTTTTTGGTTTTATCCTCTTTACTAATACTCTTTAGGCACCATTAGGCCTTAAATAATCGTATTAGAATAATTTAATCACCATTTTTTAGGTCCGGGGTATTAAAATCTACCCCCCTTAGGAACTTTGTCCTCAAAGTTGGTGAAACTAAAATGGTTAGTCTCAAGGCGTTATGCCAAGGTTATAATACACGTATAACCTTACAGACTTCACAAGTCATTCTCATTTCACACTACACATACCACACATATAACACAGCATGTATAGCAATCAAAAATACTCTTTATACTCTCTCCATGGAATCGGTCCGAAGACAAGAAGGCACTACAGTCCTCGAATCCATATTGAGTAATACATTACTGATCCCTCAGGTACCGGTCACGTTGGACACTTACGCTCTCTGGTCCACGGCCGTTTCATGACTACTGGGCACTTACTCTCTCTGGCCCACGGTCCCTTCGGTTCTGATCAAAACGTTACACATATACATATCCTCAGGCACTCTGGTTGACTCACTCAACACAGGATCGTCTCAGGGTACTCTCCCCGTCCCGCTGCCTTTGGAAAAATCACACACTGTCACCGCCCCAACCGGTCACTTAGGACCGCCGCACGTACGGTGCAATGGTTTCAAAACCAATACACGCCCACCGTTCTACCAGTCATCAAGACTTAAGGCCGTAGCCATCGGCGGGTGATAGCGGTTTAAAAAACCAGTTTTCATTTCCATCTTCATACTTGAAGAAATTCCTTTTCAAATTCTGTTTGGAAATTGTTTTTAAAACATCACACAACTCCAAATCAAATTTATGGTAGCTGCATCTTTTCTTAACGTGATTACTTGTGACCACTTATAGGGAGCTTCGAGAATCATCCAACCCTGATGTGATCAGCATCAGTGTTGAACTATCCTTCCACTCCAATTTGTGTTCGGTTTCCCTTGATCGCTAGCAGATCAAGTTCCACCTCCCACGTCAGTTTCAAACAATCAGATAGTCAAACATTTTCGTTTTCTATCTTTTACTCTTTCTAGTCATATTCATAAAACAATCCATTTTAATTAATCTCTAGTTCCTAGTACTTAGGTCATTTGTCATTCTCATTGCTTCACTACTTTACCTAGGTATTCCATACTTATGGCCTCTTTTCCTCAAATTGTTACTCAATTTAAAACACACTGCATCCAACTCCAAAGGATGGAACTCACTCCATCAATCATTCTCAAATACAATCACCTAGGGAACTCACTCCCTTCTAGGTTACACATCGGTTTCATACCGATTCGTACTCGTCATATCTCACGTCTAATCTCAATAGACAAATACTAAAGGGATTCTCATTCCCCAGGAGTCTCTCTACTCCTCTTTTCATAAATATTATATACTCGTTACTTGCATCTCTCATGCACAATACTTATACTTACACAATGGATGGGTACACATGTTTATGTAACATGAGTTCCAACCATCAAAATAATTTCTTTTGTGCCATGCACATAGTAGTTTACGCACCTATACGTAAACATACTCTAAGCGGTTTCTCGCCCTACCCCCCTTAAAAGGGGTTACGCCCGCGTAACAGACCATATGTTATTACTGAACATTGGTTCACTAATTCGGGTATCATGAAGTGTTTTAACTTCAATGTGGTTAATTAACTCATAACCAGGTTCGGTTCTAGCCTCTAAGGCTTCAGGCGTTTAGGATTAGCCAATTACCCACAATCGCTAGGTATACTTAACCTGTGAATTACGGCCCACTAGCTTTGCTGCGTGACCTGATAACTAGAGCTTAACTCGCTCTTTTGATATTCTTAATGTATTATCCACTCCCTTTTATCCCTTTTTGACTTGGGAATAAAGGTTTCTCAATCGTCGCTAGGTATCTCTTACCGTATGCGAATTCAATGAGTTATAGGTTTTCTCTCCAGTTCTCTGGAAATCTATTTCGTATAACTCTGTATACCTTCGTGATTATTCACTTACTTTTTCCGACTTATTGTCGGTTGAGATCAAGCTACTACTCAGTATGTAGTGCTTCCTCGATTAATAGTGCTTCTCAATCATGTTTATTCATTTATTTCTGTACAAAAATTCCTCCTTCATACTACTCTGCATTAACCTTTCATCGGTCCTGGGACCTGTGGGTTACAACCCACATTCTTCGTGCATCTTTGGCCAAAGGTCGCACGGTTATTTCTTTAGATTCTCGCTCAACAGGCTTCGTTGACATTTCTCAATTCCTGGCTCTCCCACTCGATCATTACCGCACAAGTGCAATACCAATACACTCAGTCATATAGAGTGCAGAAGCGTAAACCCTTGACAGTAAATCTCTCATGAGATAGGAATGAACATGTCTTCTTTATCGCACTTCTTATCAGCTTCATATCATTATCTGATTATACTCTTACGATGGTCGCTTGCTGCGTACCATGTTCTTACTCATTAAACAACATTTGTTTACATGGCATCCGCTACTACTTTAGCTTCCGCTCATATACTCCCGCCATTCACACAATGGCTTGCCATTTACTTGGCTCAATGAAATACGCTACTCTTTTAAATCTCTCTGCGCACTTGCGCACTGCTTACTCTGCAGTTCATATTGCACACATGCGTGTTCACTACTCATCCGACTAATCTATCGGTTTCCTTCCATTACTATCAAGCCTTTCTACAGACTATTTGATTTCAAATACTCCTTGGCAATATACACATGCTCAGGTTTTATTACACCGCTTTAACGGTTTCACATTACATACATAGGTGGTAGCCTTTCTCTGGAGGATTCACGCAATTGCCGCTCCATAGGCCCCATAATAACAAGTGGTATCCCCACTCTAAGGTAGTGGTTCCATTACCACGATTCCTTTTTATGCCTTTATGCATAAGTTTACAACGTTTGGATCTACAAATTGTAGTTGGTTTTCCGGCTTACAAGCCACATTGCCTCGCCATGCTCCATGCGGGCTGTTTATACAGGTTTCTTCTTCTCCGTATGCCATTAAATGGTTAGGAGGTATTTCTGGGCTCTTTGATATGGTTGTCTCATCACACTTCCGTACATGGAAGGCCCTTTTGTATCCCTTCGGGTTCTACCCGAGTGTAGAACGGGATCGGTGGTAGCATGGGTAGTTAGATTGTAATTACTTATAAATTTGAATGAGGTGTAAGACCGAATATGTTATCGGCATCCGTATATTGTAGACTCGGTATAGTAAAGAAAGGAATTGAGTATTGTGCTTGTATTGTGTATTCGGTTGTTCCAGTCCATCAGACCGTTACTGTAAGTGAAATAGGCCTGGTTAGCCATATGGGCGGCTAACGGCGTTGTATCACCCTCTGTTGTAATAGAGTTCCGCTGCGAGTTTAATGATAATTGTGACAGTTTAAGAGGTAATGACGAGTTTAGCAGTTGGGGTGTTACACCTATCTTCAAGAGATTCAAAGAGGAGACAATGGAAGCCCAGATTGGACTGTCTTTTTTGCTTTTCCTTGCTAGATACTGATTTTTTAAAACTACTCCTTTCCGCAAGTTTGTTTTTCCATTTTGCTAGATTTAGTGAAAGGTCCAATTTGGAAATAGGGGCTTTCCTCTTGACTAAGAAGGATCTGATATAATTGGTTTTTCCTTTCATCATTTTGCCTCTGTCGTAAGATGAGGGGTATAGTTACATCAACCTTTCCTTGGTTATCTTCATTCACTCTCTTTTTAATCCTTGGGCTTGGAATTTTTCCATAGCCCCAACCCAATCAAAGGACTTACAAAATTTCCTCATCCCCAACTCCTCTGTCCTTCTAAGGCAACCACCATCTCGTCCACCTTATTTCACCACAAGAATATCCTAGCTTCACTTGCTCCTCATTAACCCCCGCTCTATTTGTTATTTAGTATGTGACTTTGTATTACTAGAAAAGAATACAAGACCCACTTAAGATGGTTCTTTCTTCCATAATGAAATTGCCCAGATTAACTGTCCTTGAAGCCCTTTAAAAGCTTTTGGATCAATCAGAAAAGAATAAGAAGGTTTGATGGTTTATCTTCGAGAGACAATGAGAACAAGAATGAAATGAAAGTCTCTCATGAATGAGATGACAGATACAGATTATTGATGTCTAGAAGGCAATCAGTCAGTCAATCAGAAGCTAGCTATAACGAATTCAGTTATACACAAATACCACCACCGAATCAATTAATGCGGATTGCAGATCAACCTAAGAAACTAAAGATGGTAGTACAAACAACCCAGTCAGGCAGAAAGATGGAAAAATCCAGGAGTGAGCCAATTAATTCAGGGGGGTTGTTATTATACGGGAGTTAAATTAATAACAGAGAGCGGCAGTGGCAGCAGCAGCTTCGTCTTCAATCATTCGAAGCAATTGATGCGTTGCATCCGCTATATCATCCACAGATGTCAGCTGGCAACCTTCTTCCACCTGCAATAATTACCCAGCAGTTCAATTATTCACTACTACCCAACCATTTAAAAAACCCTCCACATATTAGAAAACGAGACCACATAGATCTCTTTCGTGTGGCAAAAAAACTGCATTTTATGGAAAAGAATCCCGAAATCTAGCTAGCTACTTGATTGGTATTTCTTGTACTCTGATAAAGTCATACTACTTGCTTGCTAGGCAAAAAAGAGTACAGGCTACAGCACAGTACTGAACTCACAGACCCAGCATTAAAAACAAACTCCATTAATAGATATCCGTTTCATGCGGAATGATACAGCACATGCACATCTACCACGTTACTACTATAATCTATACGTTCGTTTTCGTATGCTAAAGAGTTTGTAGTCACGTTGTTGTTCAAATCATGACAATCTCAGCTGCTAAAAGAGAACTGAAAAAAAAAGGTTTACCTTGGCGCTGATGGAGTAGAGGACAAGAGGAAGACGGAGAGTGACGTTGAGATGGAGTATGGTGAGATTCAAGAGCTGAAACCGGAGATCAATTTCAAAAGCTGTTTTGGGGTTTTCCTTGACAGAATCCGGAGGTTAGCGTGGGTTTCGATCAGTGTGACCTCGATATCAGCTGTGGAAGCTGTTGCTTGGATTGTTGTCGTGATGGTTTTTGTACTAGTGATACATTGGTTAGGGGACTGGGACCATGTGTACTGAGGATATGAGAAGAATTTGGAGAAAGGAGGTGGCGGAAACGAATTTGACAGTTTTCTCGGAGAGCTGCAAGCGGAAGGGTGATGGTTATAGTCAGAAATGGTGACAGTAGTAGAATCTCGTTGTTCTCCTTCTTCTTCAGATGGTGTCTCACCGCTAGTCTGATGTTGTCGTGAGAGAAGCTTTTGAGCTTCAAGGGATTGAAGAATGTGCTCCAGCTCTTTCACGTATTCAATGGCTCCACCCACAATTGAGGCTTGATCACCCTGTTTTTTAGTCCCACACACGAACCAGACGTCGATCATTGAAAGTTTTGGGATAAGAAAATAAATAAGCATATGTACGTACATACCCTTTGAGCGTAGGATTCGGGCATGAGTGATCTCAAAGCAGCGAGATGCTCATTCATCTGCTTACGGCGATTCCTCTCCATCACAATGTGAGTCAGTCTCTGTGTCTCAGCCTCCTCTCTGTTTTTGCATGCGCTTGGCCTTCTCCTCTTCCTTTTCTTTGTCTTCCTCATCCCGGCACCACTTCTCCCAGATTCTCCTGCTTTTGATGACCACTGTTTGTTTCCTTCGCTTCTGGCTGAGAACAACCAGGAGGCAGAAGTGGAGAGCGTCCAGGAGGCGGAAGTGGTGATGGAGTTGGTGGTTGTGGTTGAGGACATGTTAAGAAATTAAGAGATGGATTGTGGAGGTTGAGGTGTGCTTCTGCTGGAGTTAAAACAACGCCATTGTTGCTTGATTTAAATGGGTAATTACTACAACTGTTATTAGCGTACAAGGTTTCGTACATTAAGAAGGTGAAGAAATCATTGGATGACGAAATTGCTTCTACCGCCATCACCACTCCCTGTCCTTCTCTATGTATGGGTATGTTTTAACGTGATGGAGAAACTACAAGTTATGTTCTTTGGGATTGGAGTATGACATGCTATATAACTAAGGTAGAGAGCAACATAACATGCACTCAAGAGAAGAGTCAAGAAGACCCACCCGGCCTTTTTTTCTTTTTGACAATCAAATAAGAGATGATGTAGTGTAGTGTGTAGTGTAGTGTAGGCATAAAATAAAAAGGTCAAGTGCTCTGAGTTAGAACCCAAGTAGGAAATGGATGCACGTGAGATGGTCTCCTCTCGTCAAGGAGAGAGCGAGGTGTCGCATAAACTGTACGTATGAATATGATTCTGCTTCAAAAAGTGAGGTAGAGAGAAAAAGTCTCTGTAGTCTGATGACTCTGGTAACTGAGAGCTCTCAGTAGGAGAGAAGCAGCTGATCTGCCTATTCCGTCTCGGGACTTTGTTTTTTCCTCCATGTTTTTCTGAATCCGCTGAGAGAAAAAGATGGATGGGGCCCATGTGTGTACGTAGATTTGGGAATGCAGACGCAAAGAAGCTCTTCAAAAGCTACACGTCATATTTACCATTCCTGAAACTCTGAAACGCACTGTTTTCTTCACCATACGACAACTACTACTACTGCAGCAGCAAAATGTACAGTGTATTGCTGTTAACGCCACACCACACCACACCACACCACACTAGCTTTGCATGATCCTTCACCCCCGGGGGACCTCTGAATGATATTACTCATCCTCGTTTGTACATGTAATATCAGATTCAGAGCCCTTTATGATGATGATGATGATGATGATGATGTTTTCATAACCCCAATCGTATTGTAATTGCTTATTGATGTGAATTTAATTGCTAGGAACAAACATACGTCCATCAAAGCGCTAGAGCAAGATATCAAAATAACATGGATTAGGTTGAAACAATCATAGAAATACACACATACAGCCCTGCATGACGCATACACAACATATTGACACAAACCCAACCTGAGAACCTATCCTTCAAACAATTCTTCAACCCGCAATTTCTATGTTATATTGATATTTCTCTCAATTCTCCGTTTGGAATATCTGACCACTCGCATACCAAAAGGTATAACACAGCAGCGTTGAATGGCAGTCATACCTTTGCAATTAGTAGCCATGCAAAAGGTATAACAAGAATAAAAAAACAGCTGCTGAAGACTTTACAAATATGACACTTCACTCGCATTTAATCCATTGCAACTGGCATCCTAATGATTTGAAACTATAACAAAACCATTGTATTGTACCTTAAAGCAAAACCTCCTCGACTTTGTCACAGCTTAAATTGAACAAGCAGTTGCCAGTCGCACATGCCACCATAACAGACCCACCCCATTTACATACCCGTACGCAACTAGTATCTAAATGCACCCCACCTAAAGTTTCCTTATTGCCATAAATAGCGCATGCATCTCCAATGCCCTAAAAGAAGCATCCGGTGGTCTACTTTATTTTCTTTTCCAGCTGACATAAAAAACTATACGGTAGTGAGATCAAACCTCCCCCTACCACCATAGAAGCACGATAGTTGCAACCCCCCACCCGCCTCTGCCTCTATTTCTCAAATTGTTCATTCTACAGTAGGCTGAAACTGTTAGCCTCGAAAGAGAGGGTGGAAGAAGACAGGTCTTTGTAAGAGCTTTTGGACCATCTCTCTCTCTTGTCAGAAATCCTACCACATGACGAGATCCATATTCGATTCCATCAACCAACCCTCACACCTCACCACCTACCTACACCCTCTCTGTCCCCCCTCCTCTATCTCTCATTCTTCTAAATTACCTGTACACGAAAGTGTAGCTCGAACTCTTGACATCTTTTTAGAACCTTCTCAGACTCATCTCTGTCTTGAATCCTAACCCACAGCAGAGGAATCCATGTGATTTCATCAGAGGACAAAACCCCAATACCAGACTCGCCAGACCCCTACACCCTCTCTCTCTCTCTCAAACAACACGAGAGAGTACATCTCCATTCCACGTAATTATTATTACAAAAGCCCTTGCATTCACTCACTATCCAGATCATATCACAGAATTATTGAACTTTCTAGTTTCCAAGACCATTACAAAACAAGCAATATTTATCGGACTACATACTCCATGAAACCATATTAAAACAAGGATCAGCCACAAATAATATAAAAATATAACAAAACAAAACATACAAGAGCATACACACATGACCAAAATCAAAACAACAAAAGATAAGCCCAAGTGCTCGTGGCCACCTCACCGAAAAGGAAAATCCATGTAGAAATTTAGGCTTAGCAAGCATATACACATGTGGAGGCCCAAAAACGAGGATCTGCTTCACAAGCTCCTATCACTTCAGGACCACAGCCCTTTAATTGCACAAAAAACTACTACAAGACAGTGATAGGTGAGGACCTGTACAATTTTAAACTATATAACAAACAGGGGAGATGAGTTTCTATTCGTATTGTATTCATTTGAATTCCAGGGGCGCAGCAATACAATACACTGACTGATTGTACTAGTAACACAAATAGAAATTGGTCAGAACACATATGCCTATGGAAGGAACAATCCTTTTCAATCAGAAAAAAAAAAAAATCATTTCCAAAGTGCTGAATTAATCACACACCTAGTTTTTTGGAGATAACATAATCAGCTGAGGTGTGTGTGTAATCGGTAAAATGATTTGTCTATATTTTAGGGAAAACAGGATGCTGACATGAGATTATATACAGCGGTTTCCAAAATCTTACCAAAATTTTACTCTGAAACCATGGAAATGCGCTAGACCAGCAAAAAAACAATACAAATGCATATATGGACAGGATGACCAGGGCTTGTCCTGAAGAGGCAGACAGAGTATCCACAGATAAGTTCACTGACCCTGTGAGTACATTTGCCTGCAAAATGCCACAGCCAAATTGTATTTTTGGCAATTATGTTTCAAAGGAGTAACAAAAGGAAATTAAATAAAAAGACAAGAATTAACGGCTGTGAGATGCAGCTTACTAAAAGAAATAAAGCCAACAAATTCTGATCAAAAGCTTCTTCAAGCAGCGTAAATTTACTTCCGGGTAAATGCTCTGACAGCATTAAAATTGATAGCACCTGGAAAAATGGAAAAGCTTTTCATGAGCTTAACAGATGGAACAAGATTCCAAAAGATATAGCATTGAATTCATCTGATATGCTTCTTTCAAGAGGCTAGACGTTAAATTAGTTGCACTATTACACACCATTTGGCAACACTCACAGACTCCAGCACTTTACCTAAGCTTTCCTATTATCTTGGCACAGAATTAAGCAATATAATGCAGCCATAAAGACGTGAATTCCCGTTCTATGGCATCACATTAACAGAATAAGCAAACTTGAGAGCCAGCCCTAGTTCAGCTTTCACGTGGAAGAGGGATATAAAGCTTCGTTTAGATGAGTAATTTTCTGGTCCAAGCTCCAACGGGTTTTCCGACACCAATTAGGTATTTGATAGAGAAACTCATCAGATTGGAAGACAATGTTTTAATACCCTTTCTGGATATTCTCTTCCGGGTCATTTTCTATGACCTGGCCATGATTTAATGTTGGTGTACTTGGCAGTCAACAAATGCACCTGCCACTGTCCCATAATGAGTTCCTAGCGTTTGTTCCTTCCCCGTGTCTCATTATATCTTATGTGTTATCTTTCACACTCTATATCTCCTTGATGTCAAAAAAAAAGCTGGTGGTCCATACATAGTAAGTGACTTGACCATAATATAGAATGGAACTCAAGCCGAATGACAGCAACTCAACAAATCAAACGGAAGGTAAAAAGGACATGCGAGAATGATAAGAATATCTATAGCATGTGTGAAAAAGGATTAGAGAAAAGGGGCATCTTAGTGGTTATTTGATGTGTATGTCTGAACAATTCAAGTATGAGCTTACCTGGAAGTTTACAGCACATACTAGAGTAACATAAGCCATATTGCACTGCAGCAAAAAAATCATTAGCATCAATTCACTCATTCATTAGAAAGACAAGAAAAAGGATGCATGAAGTAGTAACGAAATTTCTCACCATTCTCCGGGAAACACTTTCTACATGTCTTTCAAGAAGCACGGTTAATAACCTGCAAATTCACACCGAGAGTTGTATATACATTGATATATGTATTCAAGCAGGTTATGTGGGAAAGAGTATAACCATACAAATAACAGAATATAAGGTAGCAAAACAGATGATGGTACCAGAATACAGAGGATAGAACCCATATTTTTGTCATAGCCCATTTACTTCTGCTACTTTGAGCAGAGGAACTTTTCTGAAAGAAGAGAAGGTAACCTAGCTGGACACCAACCATGTACAGACTCAAGTATCCTACAGCAAGAGAGATGGTGGTAAGCACAAGATTTAAATGATTTATATATTCAAATGATACATGTAAGTATATATGATTCCAGGACTACAACTATAGCCAGATTTGTGAAGGATAACATCACCAGAGTTAGTTACGTCAAAATTCAAGAACATTAAGACATTACAGTTTATATCAGGACAAGTTTGTAGCTCCTCTTCTGCACATTCACTGCGCATCTTAATCAACTACCTTCAGTTAGTTGGTTGGTTTTCCTCGAGAATTTGCACTAAAATTTCACAAATAGATAAGCCCATCCTAGAAGAAACAACTTTTCACTTTACCAGACCATCATGTAAGGATTTGTATCAAAATTCTTTACAGAGTTGTTTATAAATTCAAGCAAAGGGAGTTCTTTTTTTTTAACTTGGCAACTATTGTGAAGGGTGATTTCAAGCATGTTCAGATCGATAGATGTACCGGATGAGTCATACCAAATATGCTAAAAATCCCCTCTTTATTTTGGCTGATGATACTTGAACTCCTTTCACTTGCTAGAAGATATACATTCAGTCCCTTTACCAAGCAGCTCTGGTATACTGTAAAACATAGTAGTCAAGTATATTAACACAATGAGTAGTGCCACGAGACAACTTAAACAAATTGACCTCTACCTGCAAGAATTAGTAAACCAATTATGCCGCAGTATGTAGGGTGTATATTTATAATGGAGCTCAGAATTGATACAGAAGCCAGGGTGAAAAAGAAATTCCAATGCATTCCATATTCACCCACATGAACCTACCAAGAAAGACTTGATTAGTAACTTGATGACCACAAATATGTACAGAGAAAGGACGATTCATAATCAAACAGACATGCTTTTCATCACTCAAATAGCAAAATTTTTCAAACTTTAAGGATTCAGAATTAAAAGAGAGTCCAGGGTCTAGTATTCAATGTTCCATACAACAACCATAAACCATGCACAATGCTTGTTGTATTGAATATTTCAATTTTCAAGATGAAATGGATGAAGCAAGCAATGAATCACGCTACCTACCGTCTTGAGTAAAGTAGCAGATGATATGCCAAGCAAAATTAAGGAAACCAGTTCCCCAAGCAATGAATTTCAGTACCTAAGGTTTTGAGTAAAGTATTTACAATTATCAATACCTGATAGTCCACTCCAGTTGTTGAAAGAAGACGACCAAAACCCAATAATATCAGTGGACATGCTGAAAGAATAGTTTTCTTCCATGTCCTGAGACAATATTAATCATGTCGACAAACAACCATCGGCGTCATTACCAACAGCAGTACATTCGTCAATATTGTATTAACAAATGACTGGCAATTACAAAAGTAATGATCCCGCCCACAGCATGCCTATGTTATTGAGTCTATTGAAGGGAAAACATACAATTGCTTTCTTATCAACATAGGCCAGAACCAAATACAAAAATACCTACACTGATAAAACATTCCGAGCTTGCCGAGAGACCAAAGCATTGGCGACTACAAATGAACCCACTCCAAGATCCATCTGTCACGATAGCAGACAAAGCATAAGATATGACACCCTATGAACCTGTTGAAAACCAGCCTTAAGTAGCCAAATGAATATAAAAAGGGATTGAGAAATATGCACTCTTCAGACTACAGCTGGTTTATGACCATTGAGATCAAGAACAAAAAAGGGCATTATGTCAAGGTACCAAACAATACTCCAATTTCCATTGAATTCCTTATCTTTATTTTAGTCCACGTAAGTCTCTAATTTTCTTTTTGAGTCGTAATCCATTTATTCACTCCTTTATAGGCCCTTCCGCTAGATGTTTACCAATATTCTTTTTCACTAGAAAATTTTTCTGGGGTTCCTAGGTATTGACATGAAAGGTTTAGAAACTATACAGAGTGCATTATTGCAAAAGTAGAGAAGGAAACTATATGCTATATACAAGATACTAACCCAACTAGTCCCATAAGTCTCTGTCTTTGCGTATCTTCTAGGGAAGATATTGAAATCAACAGCAAGTATACTCATGCACGTAACTACCATCTGCATCAATTATCCTCGTCAGACAAAAGAGTCAAGGCATAGAAGAGGCATGAAGTAGACAAAAGAAAGCTACGACTGAATTAGGAAAGAGTATTAGCTGTGGCGACTCTATATGATGAAATGCTTGGCCGTAAGGAACTACTTATGGAAAGGTTTCTGGGATAAGAAGCAAAATACCTGCACAGAACACATAAGAACAGAGATGAATACATGGAAAAATCAAAAACTAACTCACCCAGTGCATGATAATTATTTATCTTCCAAATTATAAGCAGCATAGAGGAGGCAGAGCCAATTAATGACCTTCTGCTTACAATACAGACAAGAAGTGCAACAGCCAGAAGTATTGCGAGCATATTGATGTATTCTGCTAGCACCTGAATGAAAAAAAAAGGAAATGATAGATTTGAGAAACCCCATAAGCAGGCTAATGTAATCTAGAATAAGCGAAAATGTTTGCTACAGTGGCTCTATCTTTTCATATTATATAACTCGTGTATTTACCGTCTGAAGCAGAAGTACAGGAACAACAATCAATACAAAATCCACAAGCATTGATCCAACATAAGCCACTATGGTCTGGGAAACCATTACAACATCAGAATCGCTTTTCTTCTCAACTTTTTTCTTGAAAGTAGTATAACCTGGGAGGACATAGAAAATATCTTCATCTCCAAACGAAATACATACTATCAATCAAATTTTCCAGTAGAATCAAATTGTGATTATATACCCATTAAGCCTCAGTGAAGAAAATACCGTGTGCACTGTTAAAATAGATTACTGTGAAAAGTAGTTACAAAAATGCTGTGCCTTACCCGCTAGTGTGTGTATAAGCCTTAATTTACAGTAAACCAATCACATGCCGCTCAAAAAAATCTCACTTAGTTCAACACCAAATGAATTTTTGCTATATTGCAGCATGAGCTAGATTTCTCATCTATAATGACAAGATAAAGTTGCAATGCAAGCACTTCGTTCTTCACTCACAAAATCATAATAAAGTTCTGCCACGAAAAGAGACGGGAAGAAATGTCGGAAATAGTCACCATCGAAATAATTGAAGCCCCCAACAACGCGGCCCAGAAGTATGACACTCTGGAAATTTAGGCAAGAACAAATCAGGACAAAGAAAAAATAGGAGGGGGGGGGGGGGGGGGGGTTGGAACCGCAATGTGAAAACAGCAGCAATGCAAGCGAAGCAAAAAGACATACACTGATAGCACTAGTAAGAGAGAAGATCTCGAGCATTGAAGATCCTGATAAGTTGCTAACGATCTGGCAGGAGCAAGCACACGAATTAGATTCTACTTAACATTAATTTGAAGATGAAGATTGGGAGATGGAAGCGAAAAAGGGACTGGGAACGCAACTGTTCCTTGAGATGCTTATTAGGGTTGAAAGATTTGGCCGGAAAATCCATCGGGGAGCGTGGAGATGACCAGCAAAACCTTCCTTCGTTCTGACACACCGATTGACCGCCGGATTTAACTAGTTTGACCGGAGAGTGGTAAGAACAAAGATGTCGGCTGAACGTTGTACACCGCTGGCCCTTTGCTCTCACCGGTTGGGCGAAGCTACCGTCAGCTTCCTATGAGTCGGAAGTAATATTATGACACGTTGGCAGGCTTAAACTCTTTAGCATCAAACAGGATAGAGGATCCACAACAATGCCTAATTTCTTAACACTTCTTTATGTGTCATGTCACTGAAAATACTATATTTTATTTGTTAAGAAACTTACTCTACTACAATAATAAAATTTCTTGACACTTTCTTATGTGCCATGTCACTATGACTTTGTGGTGAATTAAAAGTAGAGAGAAGGGAAGGTAAGAGTGCAGATTTGTGTAGAACCACAACCAATAACAAAGCACTATAGTACAATCCTTAGTTAAGGAACAAGGAAAGAGGAAGTGGGGTGAATCCACTCTGCTGTGGAACATTTTTTCTTTTTCTTACTGACTTTTTGGGTGGATTTCACCCTGTTGTGGATGCTCTTACAAATCAACTCTTTTTTAAGAAAAGGTGATATATATTAATTGGAGCAAAGGTAAGTACACGGGTGGAAATTAGTTTGATTTCCAAGTACAGTGTGGCAGTTGTAAACGTCAAGTTAGGTTTCTAGATTATGTGCTATCAAATTGTCGACTCTTGGGATAAGGAATCATTAGATCTCATGAAAAGCACTAAGTTTAGCTAAGACTTGATCTAGAATGTTTTACGGTCGGGTCTAAAGTCGGCGTTGCACCAGTGTTCATATAGTCGACAGTAGTCTTACTATCTGTAAGAAGCGCACCACTGAATGACCCGTTTTTAAAGCCGCGTCAACAGCTAATTGAAGAGCAGAGACCTCAATGTAAGTAGGCAAGAAGTCTCATAATTGGCCATGAACTACTAAACGGTAACTTTCCCATCCTGCTGCCCACTAAGGAAATCCCATACGGAAATCAGGTCCACACTGTCATCCACCATTAGTTCCAGCGAGTGTGGGTGTGTAGTACGATGCATGGAAAGAGAGGTGGGAGGTGAGTTGCGACTGATTAAGGAAGCTATCAGCTGGCACCAACCCCATGCAAAAGATGTAATATTTGAGTACTCGTATTGACACCTAGCATACCATATTGAAATACCCCGTATTTAAAAATAGTGATTAATTAGGCTAATAAGTAATTTAGAGCTTAATTAAGTATAAATAATTATTAGGGAACAAATCCCGAAGAAAATGGATCCTTAAAATGGATTAAAATCACTAACGAACCTTAAAGCGCGTTTTTCGAGAGGTAACCGGGAAAACGTGTCTTTAAACGGGTCAAATAGACTCGTAACATTTGGTCAACTAAATATTCATTAATAAATATTAGTGAAGTTGTAGGACCAATAAAATCAATAAAACGAGAGAATTAGTAAAAACTGTCAAAAACGGGAAGTTGTGGGGTAGAAGTATAAATAACACAACTATGTGTGTCCAATAATGCAAAAATAATTTTCAAAACCCACAGTGGGTCTGTGTGCTGCCGATTTTAAGGCCCCCTCACACACCTCACACTCCTCTCTTATTAACTAAAAACAAAACAATTAAAAACTCTCACTCTCACTTTTCTACTCTCTCTCCTCCTCTCATTCTATTCTCTCACGTGAAAACCCTCACCACCCTCTCCTTTCCTCCTTCTTCTCCATCGACATCCATGGTGGAATAAGAAAACACATACAAAACTCACTTCTCTCCTTTGTAACTCCCTCAAAGTTCTCCAAAAATTATAAAAAACACCACCATTGTGTTCCTCTCTCCAAGAGCTACACTTCCATCTTTCCAAAATCCAAAAGGAGCAATTTCGATTTTTTGGGTATATCCCATTTGAAGTTTCAACACCACCATTAGAGGCACCTTGGTCTCCTTGTTCTTCTAAGGTAAAAAACATCTCCAAAACTCCATCTTTTTCTAGCCTAAATGGCAAAACGAAATTTATAACTAAACCCTTGTTGTTCCTTGTTGTTCTAGCCGATTTTGGCATCTTGGTGGAGTTGGAATTTTGTTGTTGAGCCACTCCAAACAACATTTGAAACCTTGGAAGGTAATGAAGTTCTAAACCCTAGAAACCTACGCTTAAAGCTTAAATAATGCTAAGGGTAGTTTTAGTATTGAATGTGTATTTATGTATGGTGATTATGTTAGATGTTAGAGTTTGCAAAAACCGAAAGAGAGAAGAAGGAAGAAGAGAAAAGAAACTTAGAAGGAAAAACAAGGTAAGGGATGCTCACCTTTGTGTAGTTTGTATAAGTGTGTGTAACAGATTTTTAGAATGAAAATTTGTATTATAAATAGTAATGCATTAGTAGTATGATGGGTAAGAGAAACTAAGCATTTTGAAACCCTTGAAACATTGTAAAAACTGTTATAAAACAGATTGGGATGATTTGTTAAGTGCAGGAATTTTTATGAGTGTTTTGGTATTAGTAATTGTGTATGGGAGCTTGTATTTGATGTGTTGAAACAGGTGAAATAAGTGTTAAAATATGAACTAGAACATGTGGTGAGTGTATAGAAATACAAGAGAGACTATGGCAAAATTTACCTAGGATTAGAACACTTAGAGAATTAAAACTAGGTGAATGAAGAGAGTTGTAACAGATTTTGATTTAAAGAAGATAGAAGATAAGTTGAGAGAGATAGATAACATAGTTATAATGTATAAGAGGTGTTAGAATTGACATTAGAAGAGGGAGATGTAGTGGGAGAGAGAAGACTAAAATCTGTAGCATAATGTAACTAGAGAAAAAACTAGTGCAAGTGTTGAGTGAAACTTGGAGAATTATGTGAGTGAATGAGTATAGAATTTGTAAGAGTTAATGAGTGAACTAGGTGTATTAGGAGGTTAATTAGTGTTTATAACATGTGGGAATAAGTGTAGGAACAATGGGGAAGTAATGGGTAAAAGAGAGGATTGAAAACAGAAAAAAATGCAAATACTGGGCTGGACCGGACTTGCGACCGGACTTGCAAGTCCGGTCGTGCCCAGATTTACAAAGACGGGGAAAGCTACTGGAATCGACCGGACTTGCGACCGGACATGCAAGTCCGGTCGAGCAGAAAATTTTCCCGTCAGAAAGCTACTGGAATCGACCGGACTTGCGACCGGACATGCAAGTCCGGTCGAGCAGAAAAATTTCCCCTCGGTATGCTACTGGAATCGACCGGACTTGCGACCGGACTTGCAAGTCCGGTCGAGCAGAAAAATTTCCGTAAGAATTACTGGAATCGACCGGACTTGCGACCGGACATGCAAGTCCGGTCGGACCAAAAATTTTCCCGAAGAAACCTACTGGAATGGACCGGACTTGCCCAGGTCGGTCGCAAGTCCGGTCCTGACAAAAAAAAAAAAAATTTTAAATTAAATAGTAATTGTATATATATATGTATATGTATACCCATACATATAGGTATATGTACATGCATGAAAGCATGCCAAAGTTAAGTAAGGAAGTAAAACCTAAGTAAAGGAAAAGTAAGTAAGTAAAGAGCAAATGTAAGAAGTATAAGGACATAGTAAGTATGAGTTAAGTAATGATAGTTAAATTAATCATTCAATTGTATGTATGTAATAGGACTTGGTTTGTGACATCGAAGGACGTTTGGAATTACGTACGACGGTGAACGGTATGAATTCCTCATGCCCCGAATGCTATCATGGCTACTCTGATTTGTGTGTTGTGTGCTAATTGATCACCAATAAAGATAAATGCACGAATCGGAGTTAATATGCTTACTTGTGAATATGTAGTGTTGTATGATGTATATTTCTTAAATCTTAGTTGTATAATTCATGAAATGTATGGATGATATGAATGTGTGTATGTATGTTGTATTGTACTGTGACCGAATATTGTTTATGAATGGACTTCTAACTTATCCTAACAAGCTAACTCCTAACTTAAATTGGTAATTAAATTGGAATGAGTAGAAGTCCGATATAGTTTCGGCCACGCGTGAGGATGCGGAGTCACGAGAGGTTGGCTCCAATTCCTGACTCTTAAACTGGTCCGCGGCCCAAATCCCTTAAGTGGGTAGCATCCCGGATTAGTGAGTCAAGTAAATCCCGGATGTGGGACGGAGTAGTCCCCAAGGCCGGAGGTCCCGACGACTTAACTTGAGTATAAGTAAGAAAGTAAGAATGAGTAAGTAAGTAAAGAAAGGAAGTAAGTAAGTGTAAGTATAAGAAGTATGGTAAATGAGTAAAAGAGTAATATGCATTCCGATTAACCCGGATGCACAATCTGGCTAACCTTGTGAAGGTAAGTGTTGTGAACCCTATTGTATTGTTGCCTTGAAGTGAATGATGTATTGTAATGTATGTATGATTGTATGTAAAGCATGTATGTATGAGTAATGAACAAGCATGTTTAGCGGTCGCCAATTAGTCGGCGTACCCTTGCTAGCAATCGGTATATGCGGAGTTTATGCGCAGCAATTTGCTGAGCCCCTTGGGGCACCATTTTTAATATAAATGCAGGTGCAAGAGAAGGGTGAAGCTGATGAAGACTTAGTGAATTTCTTGTCTTCTTTTGTATGTAAACAATGAATTATGATGGGTGTACTGAGTAGTACATGGCTATTGTTTTTGATTAGCCGGTGTACCATGGGGTACACTTTTTGGACATAAGGGAATGGCATTGGTATAGATGAGTAGGCGATTAAAACTCATTCTTTTGGAAGCTTAGAAAGGGAATGTAATGATATACTCTAAATACTCGGTAATCCTTGAATGTAAACGCATGGTATTCGTAAATGATTAAGTGTTATTTAGTAGCTCGGTATCTATTGGCCATCAGACCGTCACTGTAAGTATTGGTAGCCTTGCTAGCGTATGGGCGGTTAGCGGCATTGTTTCCCCCGGTAGTAAGTAGTAATATTCCGCTGCGAACTCGTAGGATTAACAGGACGATTAGACGGTAAGCCTTGGATTAACGGTTGGGGTGTTACAAAAAGTGGTATCAGAGCGTAGTGTCGCTCTGATGTCCTAAATTACCGAGCATAGGAGATTACCGAGTTAGGATTTCAACCGTCTTAAGACGGATATCTAGAAACCTAACTAGGAACTACCGTTGTTAACAACGGATACCCTTAACGTTCATATGAACGATACCATGTTTAATTCCAAGACCTTTGAGTCATTCTTGCGGAGCCTAATGTAACTGTTAAACATTCAGATGTCAGGAAGAGGCCGAGGCCGAACTAGAGGCGAAGCCTCAGATGGAAACGGCGCGCAGACGATAGCCGAGATCGTCGCCGCCACGGTAGCACAGATGCTACCCCAAGTAATCCAAGCTGTACAACAACACAGCAGAACCAAACTCAGGGGACCAATCCCTCCCCCTCCACCCAGAGAAGCTAACTGGGTCAAAGCTGTAGCGGAACTCCGCCCTCCTTGCTTTAGGGGCGAGAGTGATCCGGCTAAGCTAGAAGCGTACATCTCCGAAATGGAGACCGCTTTTGAGACACTCGAAGCTCCTGCTGGAGTTCGAGTCAGAGTAGCTGCTTACTACTTGAAGGATGCTGCTATGGATTGGTGGAAACTGATCAAGAATGAACATGTCAACGACCCCACCTTTGATTGGGAGTCTTTTGCATCTCTCCTCCGTTCAAAGTACTACCCAGAGCATGTCAAAACAAAGAAGAGACTTGAACTTGACGCTCTGAAGATGACAGACAAGATGTCTGTGGATGAGTACTATCGCACCTTCACCTCCATTCTCCGTCTTCTCCCCGATCTTGGATACACCGGCCAGGTGTTGGTCGATCGCTTCTATGGCGGTCTGAGCCATCGCCTTCGGTACGGTATGGGCTATACCAGGTTTACCTCCCTTCAGGTAAATATCGGTTGACCCTTAGTATCAATTCAATTCATTTCAAATCCTTGAATTCTTGAATCTTTTCCTTATTCTTTCTTAAACATCATCCCGGCTAATACCTGAAACTTCAGGAGTGTTATCACGCGGCCTCCCGCGTTGAGATCACTTGCCAGTTAAGGGATGAGGAAACCGCGCTGAAGCGCAAAGCTAACAACAAAATACCAGCACTGAGGAGCAGAACCAGGGTAAAAGCTGGAAGAAGAAGAAAGGGAACTTCTTTTCTCAGAAGAAGTCCCCAAGTGAGAGCAGTGCCCATGCTGAGCAGGGCAAACCAGCTGAGATTCTTCAGCTTGGTTATTCTGCACCGGTGGCAGCTAAGCCACTGAGATCACACCCTCCTAAGGGTAAATTCTATTCCAATTCGTATTCATATAAGTATCATTTCTAGTATATCCACGCACACATGTGCTAACCCTCTAACCTCAGGTTCTAGCTCCGGAGCCGCCAAAACCTTCACAGATGGCCGCACCTATGTGTGCAGGAAGTGCAACCAGGACCACCCTGGTAAGATTGTTTTGGGAGAGACATTAAGTGTTACAACTGTCAGAAGTTGGGGCACACTGCTAATCGATGCCCGGAGAATGGGAAGCCCAAAGGAAACTTCCAGAGCTATAAGCAGCGAGAGGGCAAGGAGGTGGCATCTGGCGATGCACCGGCCCAGCAGGCACCACAGGGACAGGGATCCCGGGGCCTCAGAGAGGCGCACCTCAGAGGCAGCCTGTTCTGCATGTGATTGACCGCGATGGGCCCGGTTCGAAATCCGGCCAAGGTAATCACCTAAACCTTAATCCTTGAAATAGCATGCCTAGTAGTAGAGTAATTGTATGATTGAATGCATGAGTAAATGAATGAAGTGTATATTGAGCATGAAATGAAGTAGTTGAAACTAGTACTCACCGTAGATGAATTTGTAACCATAGGAAACTTTAGTATCTGTTACCCAATACCGGTAACTTGAATCAAGAAGAGATCGACATCACCAACAACGACTACACCAACAAACAGTGTCAGGTCATCCGCCCAGGTATGATCTTATTAAGGGGATACCTGACACCCGAAGCGCAAATCTCAATTATTCGACGATGCAACGAGCTAGGAACGGGTCAAGGTGGATTTTACACACCCGAATTCCCCGGTGGAGCGAAGATGAAGCTGAAGATGATGTGCTTGGGAAAGGACTGGAATCCTTATACCAAGACATACCAGGAGACACGAACACAAGACGGAGCGACGCCACCGACAATACCACCAGAGTTTCAGACCCTCATCACTCAAGCAGTAGAACTTGCACAGCAATGTGAACCTGAACCAATCCCCGCACTTGAAGCGGACCTTTGTATCGTCAACTTCTATGAAAAAGAAGGACGACTTGGGTTACACCAAGACAAGGACGAGACAGCGGAATCTCTTGAACAAGGAGTGCCCGTAGTGTCTTGGTCCATTGGTGATGACGCCGTATTCTGTATAGCGAGCAGAAGCGTGTGGACCTCGCAGAGAAATTGGTATTGAGATCAGGAGATGTCCTCATCATGGGTGGAAACTCACGGATGCTGTATCACGGGATCAACAAGATCAAGTTGAATACGGCACCGCCGGCAATAATCAATGCCACACACATGAAACCAGGACGCCTGAACCTTACCTTTAGGAAGTATTAAATTCATAGTATCATGTAATCTATTAGTAACGTGTATTAGAGACACGACATGTATGATGGTTGGTTTATCAATAAAGAGCAGTGTTGATTTAATTCCACTTGTGTCCACCATCAATACTTATCCAATTGTGAATCCAATAGGTTGTGGACTCGGTACCGAAGGTAACCTGAGCATCCTCACCGAAGCACAAGCCGGCAGAAGCGGCACCATTCTAACGGGAACCTTCCCAGTAAATGGCATTGATGCCAATGTGTTATTCGACTCCGGCGCCTCTCACACTTCGTATCACCATCCTTTGTGAAGAGGTTGAAGCTAGATGCGGATGAGATACCGAACTTCATGGTTACTCTCCCATCGAAGGAGCGAGTAAAGTGCACCAAATACTATCAATCAGCCACCATCGAAATTAAAAAGGAAGCGTTTCCCATTTCCTTCATCGAATTCAATGGATTGGGATTCGACTTAATCATTGGGATGAATTGGTTGGAGCGGCACAAGGGTAGAATCCTCTGCGCCGAGCATCGACTGCTGCTCAAGAGTCCTTCTGGGGTTACCGTATCTTACCGCCAGAGACCGAGAGAGCCTTCGACCACCCTTATATCTGCTATGGCTATGTACCGGGAGCTCAGAAAGGGCCACGAAGTGTATCTTTGTTATGTACAAGACCTGGAGCGAGATCCAGAGTTCAGTGATGAAGTACCCATTGTATCCGAGTATCCCGATGTATTCCCTAAGGAGCTACCCGGCATGCCACCACCGAGAGCAGTGGAATTTGAGATTGATTTATTGCCAGGTACCGGTCCCATTGCTAGGGCACCGTACCGCATGGCACCAGCTGAATGACTGAATGAAAGAACAGTTGAGAGATTTCTAGACAAAGGGTTTATACGCCCGAGCGTATCACCCTGGGGAGCACCGGTCCTCTTCGTGAAGAAGAAGGACGGTAGTCTCCGCCTTTGTATTGACTACCGCGAGCTGAATGCGGTCACAGTCAAAAACAAATACCCATTGCCACGCATCGACGACCTATTTGACCAGTTGAAAGGAGCATCGGTCTTTTCCAAGATTGACCTCCGTTCTGGGTATCATCAGATTGCAATCAAAGAGCAAGACATCGAGAAAACGGCATTCCGTACCAGATATGGCCACTACGAATTCACAGTGATGCCATTCGGTTTGTCAAACGCACCGGCAAAATTCATGGACCTCATGAATCGTTTATTCAGTGAGCAGTTGGACACTTCGGTTGTGGTCTTCATCGACGACATCCTTGTATATTCTAAATCACCAGAGGAACATGAAATCCACTTGAGGAAAGTGCTTGAGACACTGCGCGAGAACCAGCTGTATGCGAAGTTCTCCAAATGCGAGTTCTGGCTTGATCAGGTATCATTCCTTGGTCATGTCATCTCGAGCGCAGGTATCTCAGTTGACCCTTCTAAGATAGAAGCTGTACGATCATGGCCTAGACCTAAGACTGTTACCGACATTCGGAGCTTTCTTGGTCTAGCCGGTTACTACCGGAGATTCGTAAAGGACTTCTCGAAAGTCGCCAAGCCCATGACTACATTGATGAAGAAGGATGCACCGTTTGTATGGACAGACGAGTGCGAGCTATCATTTCAGAAGCTGAAAGACTCATTGACCTCAGCGCCCGTCCTTACTCTTCCAGAGGGCACAGAGGGATTTGAGGTATACTGTGATGCATCAGGCAAAGGAATGGGATGCGTACTCATGCAGCATGGCAAGGTTGTTGCTTATGCCTCCCGCCAGCTGAAGAAACATGAGGAGAATTACCCGACTCACGACTTAGAGTTAGGAGCCATTGTCTTCGCCTTGAAGATATGGCGACACTATCTCTATGGGGTAAGCATCACCATCTACTCCGATCATAAGAGCTTACAGTATGTATTCACTCAGAAAGAACTCAACTTGAGACAAAGAAGATGGATGGAGTTTCTCTCAGACTACGACATCAATCTGCAGTATAAGGAAGGGAAGGCTAATGTGGTAGCCGACGCCCTGAGCCGTCGAGCACACTCGCTCCATTCGCTACTCGCTTCTTCTAGCTTGGTTGACGAGGTGCGAGACGCTCAGTTGAGCGACCCTTACCTAACCGAAATCAGACAAAAGATCGAAAATGGTACATTTGAAAAGAAAAAGTATGACTTCAAGCTACATGAAGATGGTTTGATTCGGTTGAATGGCAGGCTATGCGTCCCCCGAAGCAATGCAGAGCTAAGGGATCGCATCCTGCGAGAGTCACATAGTTCTACATTATCAGTCCATCCGGGAGCCTCCAAGATGTACAAAGACATGAAGAGGTACTTCTGGTGGTCTGGAATGAAGTCAGATGTGACAGAATTTGTATTGAGATGCTTAACATGTCAGAAGGTGAAATTTGAACATCGTAGACCGGGCGGAATGGTACAATCGATGCCAGTTCCGGAGTGGAAATTTCATGATATCTCCATGGATTTTGTTGTAGGACTCCCACCTGCTAGGGGAGGACTCAACATGATCTGGGTGTAGTAGATCGCCTTACCAAGGTTGCCCGATTCATACCGATGAAGGACACCTGGAAGGTAGTAAAGCTAGCTGAGCTTTTTGATAAGGAGATTATCAGACACCACGGAGTCCCTAAGACCATAGTATCTGACCGCGACACCAGATTTCTTTCGAGATACTGGAGAGCTACAAGGGAAGCGTTGGGTACAGAATTGAAGTTGAGTACCGCCTTCCATCCTCAGACCGACGGTCAGACAGAAAGGACCATCCAGACACTGGAGGACATGCTTCGGGCATGTGCCTTGGACTTTCAGGGGAGTTGGTTAGATAAGCTTCATCTTATCGAGTTCTCGTACATAATAGTTATCACGCCTCGATTAAGATGTCGCCTTTCCAAGCTCTATACGGTAGACCTTGCCGTACACCCTTGTGTTGGGATGAGTCAAGTGAAGCGGTCATAATAGGACCGGAATACCTTGAGCAAGTGCAAGCCGAAGTACAACAGATTAGAGCCAATATGAAGGCAGCCCAAGATAGACAGAAATCCTATGCGGATGTGAGACGACGCGACCTTGAGTTCGCCGTGGGCGACCAAGTGTTCTTGCGCGTTTCACCTATGAAGGGTGTCTTCCGTTTGGTCAGAAGGGCAAGCTAAGCCCGAAGTTTGTAGGGCCGTACACTATCACCGAAAGAGTTGGTTCAGTAGCCTACAGGTTAGCATTACCTGAGGACTTGGGACGTGTCCATGATGTATTTCATGTGTCACAACTCAAGAAGTATATGGCTGATCCTTCTCATGTGTTGGAGCCCGAAACTATCCATTGAGAAACATGAGATATGTCGAAACCCCAGTGAGAATCCTTGATAGGAAGACCAGAGACACTCGCCATAAGTCTATACGAATGGTGAAGGTCCTATGGTCTAACCATGATGTCGAAAGAAGCGACATGGGAGTTGGAAGATGCCATGAAGGCTAAGTATCCACAGTTATTCATAGACTAGTTAGTCTAGTATGTAATATACGGGTACGGGTCGTACCCTTTTAAGGGGGGTAGAGCCCTTTTGCTTTTGCATTGCTTCGGGGTAAGCATTGCATTTTGTATGGCACATGTAGTGCAAGTGAACTTGGTATGGATGTGTATGTATGTGTAATGTGTAGTGAATGATGTGTATGTGCAATGTATGGTGGTGTAATGTGTATTGTGAATGGTAATGATGTATGTATTGTGTATTGTGGTATGGTATGAATGAGAATGATGCATTGTGTATGTGAATTGTGAATTGTGTACTGTACTTGAATTGTGTATGCTACAATGTGAATGAAGTAAACACCTCATAGGTGTAGTAAGACACATTAGGACAATTGGTTTGCCTAATGAGTAGAATAATGAAACTATTAACCTTGAGCAACTTTGAGGGCAAAGTTTCTTAAGGGGGGTAGATTGAAATACCCCGTATTTAAAAATAGTGATTAATTAGGCTAATAAGTAATTTAGAAGCTTAATTAAGTATAAATAATTATTAGGGAACAAATCCCGAAGAAAACGGATCCTTAAAATGGATTAAAATCACTAACGAACCTTAAAGCGCGTTTTTCGAGGTAACCGGGAAAACGTGTCTTTAAGCGGGTCAAATAGACTCGTAACAATTTTGGTCAACTAAATATTCATTAATAAATATTAGTGAAGCTGTAGGACCAATAAAATCAATAAAACGAGAGATTAGTAAAAACTAAAAAACGGGAAGTTGTGGGGTAGAAGTATAAATAACACAAACTATGTGTCCAATACTGCAAAAAATTTCAAAACCCACAAGTGGGTCTGTGTGCTAGCCGATTTTAAGGCCCCCTCACACACTCACACTACTCTCTTATTACTACTAAAAACAAAAACAATTAAAAAACTCTCACTCTCACTTTTCTACTCTCTCTCCTCCTCTCATTCTATTCTCTCACGTGAAAACCCTCACCCAGCACCCTCTCCTTCTTCCTCCTTTCTCCATCGACATCCATGGTGGAATAAGAAAACACATACAAAACTCACCTTCTCTCCTTTGTAACTCCCTCCAAAGTTCTCCAAAAATTATAAAAACACCACCATTGTGTTCCTCTCTCCAAGAGCTACACTTCCATCTTTCCAAAATCCAAAAAGGAGCAATTTCGATTTTTGGGTATATCCCATTTGAAGTTTCAACACCACCATTAGAGGCACCTTGGTCTCCTTGTTCTTCTAAGGTAAAAAAATCTCCAAAAACTCCATCTTTTTCTAGCCTAAATGGCAAAACGAAATTTAAACTAAACCCTTGTTGTTCCTTGTTGTTCTAGCCGATTTTGGCATCTTGGTGGAGTTGGAATTTTTTTGTTGAGCCACTCCAAACAACATTTGAAACCTTGGAAGGTAATGAAGTTCTAAACCCTAGAAACCTACACTAAAGCTTAAATAATGCTAAGGTAGTTTTAGTATTGAATGTGTATTTATGTATGGGTGATTATGTTAGATTGTAGAGTTTGCAAAACCGAAAGAGAGAAGAAGGAAGAAGAGAAAGAAACTAGAAGGAAAAACAAGGTAAGGGATGCTCACCTTTGTGTAGTTTTGTATAAGTGTGTGTAACAGATTTTTAGAATGAAAATTTGTATTATAAATAGTAATGCATTAGTAGTATGATGGGTAAGAGAAACTAAGCATTTTGAAACCCTTGAAACATTGTAAAAACTGTTATAAAACAGATTGGGATTGATTTGTTAAGTGCAGGAATTTTTGTGAGTGTTTTGGTATTAGTAATTGTGTATGGGAGCTTGTATTGATGTTATTGAAACAGGTGAGATAAGTGTTAAAATATGAACTAGAACATGTGGTGAGTGTATAGAAATACAAGAGAGACTATGGCAAAATTCACCTAGGATTAGAACACTTAGAGAATTAAAACTAGGTGCTAATGAAGAGTGTTGTAACAGATTTTGATGAGGAAGATAGAAGATAAGTTGAGAGAGATAGTAACATAGTTATAATGTATAAGAGGGTGTAGAAATGACATTAGAAGAGGGAGTTGTAGTGGGGAGAGAGATAGACTAAAATCTGTAGCATAATGTAACTAGAGAGAAACTAGTGCAAGTGTTGAGTGAAACTTGGAGAATTATGTGAGTGAATGAGTATAGATTGTGTAAGGAGTTAATGAGTGAACTAGGGTGTATTAGGAGGTTTAATTAGTGTTATAACATGTGGGAATAAGTGTAGGAACAATGGGGAAGTAATGGGTAAAAGAGAGGATTGAAAACAGAAATTAAAATGCAAATACTGGGCTGGACCGGACTTGCGACCGGACTTGCAAGTCCGGTCGTGCCCAGATTTACAAAGACGGGGAAGCTACTGGAATCGACCGGACTTGCGACCGGACATGCAAGTCCGGTCGAGCAGAAAATTTTCCCGTCAGAAAGCTACTGGAATCGACCGGACTTGCGACCGGACATGCAAGTCCGGTCGAGCAGAAAATTTCCCTCGGTATGCTACTGGAATCGACCGGACTTGCGACCGGACTTGCAAGTCCGGTCGAGCAGAAAATTTCCGTAAGAATGTTACTGGAATCGACCGGACTTGCGACCGGACATGCAAGTCCGGTCGGACCAAAAATTTTCCCGAAGAAACCTACTGGAATGGACCGGACTTGCCCAGGGTCGGTCGCAAGTCCGGTCCTGACAAAAAAAAAAATTATTTTAAATTAAATAGTAATTGTATATATATATGTATATGTATACCCATACATATAGGTATATGTACATGCATGAAAGCATGCCAAAGTTAAGTAAGGAAGTAAAACCTAAGTAAAGGAAAAGTAAGTAAGTAAAGAGCAAATGTAAGAAGTATAAGGACATAGTAAGTATGAGTTAACTAATGATAGTTAAAAATCATTCAATTGTATGTATGTAATAGGACTTGGTTTGTGACATCGAAGGACGTTTGGAATTACGTACGACGGTGAACGGTATGAATTCCTCATGCCCCGAATGCTATCATGGCTACTCTGATTTGTGTGTTGTGTGCTAATTGATCACCAATAAAGATAAATGCACGAATCGGAGTTAATATGCTTACTTGTGAATATGTAGTGTTGTATGATGTATATTTTCTTAAATCTTAGTTGTATAATTCATGAAATGTATGGATGATATGAATGTGTGTATGTATGTTGTATTGTACTGTGACCGAATATGTTTATGAATGGACTTCTAACTTGTTCCTAACAAGCTAACTCCTAACTTAAATTGGTAATTAATTGGAATGAGTAGAAGTCCGATATAGTTTCGGCCACGCGTGAGGATGCGGAGTCACGAGAGGTTGGCTCCAATTCCTGACTCTTAAACTGGTCCGCGGCCCAAATCCCTTAAGTGGGTAGCATCCCGGATTAGTGAGTCAAGTAAATCCCGGATGTGGGACGGAGTAGTCCCCAAGGCCGGAGGTCCCGACGACTTAACTTGAGTATAAGTAAGAAAGTAAGAATGAGTAAGTAAGTAAAGGAAAGTAAGTAAGTGTAAGTATAAGTAAGTATGGTAAATGAGTAAAAGAGTAATATGCATTCCGATTAACCCGGATGCACAATCTGGCTAACCTTGTGAAGGTAAGTGTTGTGAACCCTATTGATTGTTGCCTTGAAGTGAATGATGTATTGTAATGTATGTATGATTGTATGTAAAGCATGTATGTATGAGTAATGAACAAGCATGTTTAGCGGTCGCCAATTAGTCGGCGTACCCTTGCTAGCAATCGGTATATGCGGAGTTTATGCGCAGCAATTTGCTGAGCCCCTTGGGGCACCATTTTTAATATAAATGCAGGTGCAAGAGAAGGGTGAAGCTGATGAAGACTTAGTGAATTTCTTGTCTTCTTTTGTATGTAAACAATGAATTATGATGGGAGTGTAGAGTACATGGCTATTTTTGATTAGCCGGTGTACCATGGGGTACACCTTTTGGACATGAAGGGAATGGCATTGGTATAGATGAGTAGGCGATTAATCATTCTTTTGGAAGGAAGTTAGAAAAGGGAATGTAATTGATATACTCTAAATACTCGGTAATCCTTGAATGTAAACGCATGGTATTCGTAAATGATTAAGTGTTATTTAGTAGCTCGGTATCTATTGGCCATCAGACCGTCACTGTAAGTATTGGTAGCCTTGCTAGCTGTATGGGCGGTTAGCGGCATTGTTTCCCCCGCCGTAGTAAGTAGTAATATTCCGCTGCGAACTCGTAGGATTAACAGGACGATTAGACGGTAAGCCTTGGATTAACGGGTGTGGGGTGTTACAATATTCTCCACAGAAACAAGTGATGACTGAAAAAAGCGGAAGTTGTGAAGAAGAAAGACATGATGAAGATACATACAAAAATGCATTATCAGAGTGCAGATTTGTGGGAGTAGTAGATATGTTCATCATGGCCGAATAAGGGAATAAGGGTGTCGGTGTGGGCAGAGCAAGAAAGTAAGGAGTAAAGTTTCATGTTGCCAAAGAATAGCAAACTGCTGGTAATTAATTGTGAACGAATACGTGCTTGAATAGCCGCTTTGCATGGAGTGAACCATGCAGGATTTTCCATCCTAGTAAACGTACTGAAGGGGAACATTGCACTTCCAAAAGCTGTTTAAAGCTTGCCCCAGTGACTGGGATGATGATTGATATGGGCGAGAGGCGTTTGCAAGCTGAATGTTTGCATAGTAGACACTTTCACAAAAATGGCCAGAATGTGTGAGATCCCAATCCCAAGAATCCATATGATCGCGTGTTAAACCGGCTTGTGTATTCATTATTGATGTAACATCCTCAGGTGAAACCACTGCTGTAATAATGAAGATTCCATGTGTGTGTTGAGCTAAGGAGGTCGGCCACTATACCCTGACGTTAAAGTCAAGCGGTGCATTCCATAAGAAAACTTGAAATATATGATCTAGACTTTTTTGAATTTTTTACTCACGTTGCAATTAGTTGATCTATTTTTAGTTTGGATCAAATCATATGTAAAGTAGTTAAAGTCATGAATCCGAATATTAATAATCTTGAGACGATAGATTTGAGTTGATTAAAAAAAGTTTATTCTAGTTTTATTCTTATAGACAATGACTCATTCTTATATTGTTAAGGGTACACTTTATCAATGTTACTTATAGTGTTTAAAAAGATACATTGACGTAATTATTTGTTTGGAGTTATCAGATATAGATTCACTTAATAATTATGTGATTCATTTTTGTTACGAATAAGATACATATTTATTTTGATACAACTGCATGTATTTCCGGATATGCTGCATCACAAGTGTGTAAATTTTTTCAAATAAAAATTTCAGAGTTGATAATGAAAGATGTCAGAAGTAAAGATGAACATGACTCTACAATAACTATGCATACAAAAAGTGTTGTGGTATACTTTTAAAGGAAAAGAAAAAAAGTAGATGGATTGTCAAAAACTAATACAACAACATTAATTGTAACACCCCAACTGCTAAACCAACCATCACGTAACAACCTGCAACAATATTACAACACAGCGGAAGAAAATACTAAAGTTGGTGTTACCGCCGTCAGTCACCCACGTGACTAACTAGGCTTATTCCAGTCTCAAGCTACGGTCTGACGGACCCGAGTGTACTGAACATAAGTGCGTACAAGTCTTAAAACAAAATACAATACCGAGTCTGAAATATCTCTCCTATTATTACAACTTACTACCACAGTTTATAAAGCGAGTGTACAGGCACACTCGTAATGCAAATTAAACCCTTAGTGCTCTACCCACTCCTACTCTCAGGTTGGGTCCTCGTCTGGCACCTACTTGCAAAGTTTAAATCACAGGCCCCAAGGGGCTCAGCACATGGCTGGTACAGAAAACGTGCAGCCCACAAGCTATCAAGGCTACACACGACTACTTTGTCGTATACATGCAGTTGATTATTCATACAAATAATAATAAGAAGTACAATAACAACAACATATTTATGTGAAACATTCACAGCTCAAATAAATCGAACGTCGTAATGGACGCCCATCAATGAGTAAGTTAGATTCCTAACTCCTGAGGCCTGAGAATTGTTTAGTTCTCGTGTTTGACCATACCTTCTAAGTGTCAACAATTCTCCTAAAAGAACTGCTTGTTCTCTAACTGATATGTTTATTTTTGTTGGGTCAAAGTAACCCTAGCCAATGAGTTATTAGCTCCACTGGTTTAATAAACATTAATTCTTAAATTATGAGGGGTGTAGGCTTAACCCTCTTGCGCCTCCTGAATTTGCCTCCCATCTCGAACTGTTCATTCGAGAT
This sequence comes from Limonium bicolor, assembly GCA_023374045.1. Classification (NCBI taxonomy): domain Eukaryota; kingdom Viridiplantae; phylum Streptophyta; class Magnoliopsida; order Caryophyllales; family Plumbaginaceae; genus Limonium; species Limonium bicolor. The sequence goes on along the minus strand of CM041779.1, from coordinate 212,552,276 downwards.
GGTCGGGTCAGTTTGTCGACCCTAGGCGGAAGACAGATCTGATACAGATGCTGACCTCCTATCCTAAACATGCATGACCGGAGTTAGTCCCGGATTCCTCTCCTCACAAGTTCCAGTTAGTTGAAGTCTCATTGACAATTGGTTAGTTAAACCTCTCTTGGTATTAACCTACTAACAACTTGGAGTATTTGTAACCTTATACAATTGTTACTAATCATATTTAATGAACAAGCTCTGAATCAGGTCGTTTTAGTGTGCAATGGACACACAATAACAATACAGTAAGTCGGTCTAATGCTTAATCCTATTTGGTCGTATCACAATAACACATAGCACACAAACCGAGGTAGACCTCGTTAGCAAACAAGCTACAAGAATCTCATACCTTAGCCTATCGACGTTCGTCCACTCCCAGATGATGTCTCGACCACCTTACTCTGCTCCTATAGTTCATTAGGACGGCGTGGTAAAATAACTTAATTTTCGTATTTTCACTATTCACCGTATTTACTATTCATGTATACGTATTTTACTATTCACGTATACATATTTTACTATTCACGTATACGTATTTTACTATTCATGTATACGTCTCGTAGTTGACTATTCATATATACGTAGTTACTATTCATGTATATGTATTTACTATTCATTTATACGTATTTACTATTCATGTATACGTATTTACTATATGTATACGTATACTCTTCACGTATACGAGTACTATTCATGTACACTAAAATTTTTCGTATACGTCCGTATGATACTCCGTATCATACGTATTTATTTCTTTTTCTAATATAACTTGTACTTTCATTAGAAATACCTTAAGTATTGATTTCTCCTATACTTATTAAATTACGGATATTCCCCTCGTATACCTTAATTTATATATGGGTCTCGTTTAACCCCGTCTTAACTCTGTTTCTTTTACAACACTTGTTTCTAAATTCTTTATTTAATTTCCTTAACCTGCTAAACACATAAAAATGTGTTATTTACATCACTTACCCATAGTTTTCTCTTAACCTCTATTTTATTCATAATAAGTTCTAAACTTGTTTAATTTTTTTATTTCTAATTTCTTCCAAAGTCTTACTTAGTCAATTTCTTTTATACTTTTGGTCATTTACCAAAATATACCCAAGTTTGACCAGTCTTTTATGGTCAAACCCCCTAACTTTCCATTATTACAATATTACCCCTAAAGTTAATTTAACTTAACTTTTTATTCCTTTATCATTTTAATATCTAATCTTTTGCTACAAATTTTATTCTAACTCCTCTAAACATTTTACAAACTGTCATTGACCAATTTTGACCACGTTTGACCATGTTTGACCAGGGAAATTACCATTTTACCCTTGTGGTCTTTTCTTTTATCCTAACTCATTTATTAACCAATTTAACTCTCTTAATTTCTAATTTTCGTAACTAATTTTCCTACAGATTTTTGAACATCAAAAATCATTTTAAACACATCTCTAAATCACCATATTTAATTATCTAAAGTTGTAGTATACATACTATCTTTTATTAACTCTAAATATACCAAAAACCTTATAAATTCTAGTAATTCTTATCAACTCTTTATAAATTGTAAACTTAATTCTACAATTATTTTCCCATCATCTAAACTTCATAAATTTCATACTAACCATATATTTTTCGGCAATTATCATATATAACTAAAACTTCTCAAATTTTACATATTACTCTTAAATATACTAATTCCTTTAATTTAACTTAGTTATATAATTTTCCTAACTCTAATAAGTTCTCTTATTTTCGGCCACCCTCTAAATTATAGTATATGAACTTTCTTATATATTATGATAGCTTGTATTAAAGTTTATATCATAAGGGTTGTAAATCTAATTTTAGATTTACAAAATATTAACATTTTAGGTGCCAAAAATTAAATCTAACACCTAATAAATTCGGCAATAATAAACAAGGTATACAATAGGTTAGATCATATATAGATCAACATTTAGAACCATGAAATAGGTAGTTGTAAGATTTACCTTGTATATTAAACTTTTAGCTTAATATCTAAGCTTGAATTCCTTAGGAATTTTGCCAGCAACTTGCTAAAGGAATTGTCCCCAAAATTACACAATAAGATGAAGAATAAGATGGGTTAGTATCCCATGCCAACCGGCTGTAACAAAAACCAAAGAATAAGAAGTTTTCAAGAAGGCAATGTTTTACCTCGAGAATCAAAGGCACTTCTTAGTGGTTTTTCCTAATAATGTTGGGGCTCATGAGCTATGGTTGTAAATCTCTTGAAAAGAGGATTCCAACGAGCTATCAAGCTTGTGATTTGGAGTTAGGATGAGAAAGTTATGATTTCTACAAGGCAAGGTGTTCTTTAAGGCTCAAATCTAAGAACATGGAGTTTTTTTGTGTTTTCTTCAAAGAGAGGATGAGCTACGACCTTGGAAGCTCTCATTTGACAGGTAAGAGTCTGATTAATGATTCACTAAGGGGACAAGATGCTTTGGCAATTAATGAAAGTCTAATTAGTTGTAATAGTAGAAATTAAAGCACTTTTGGACATGGTGACTCACCATTTGAGGTCGGCAGCCCTATGGCATGTTTGATCTGATTTTTTTGTTTTTCCCTTGTATTTATGTAACATTTGATGAATTAATTTCATTCATAATGACTTATACCATGTGTTTGGTATGTTACATAGCCAAAAATGCCTTAAAACACATTTTTTGTGCTTCCGGGTTCACATTGATTATGCAATTTGTTTTGGCTAGTTTAAATGTTTCCTTGATATATTAACAACCTTTAGAAACTTTGTTCATGAAATAGCATGTTGCTAATTCCAATTTAAACCAAGTCGTTTAGTGGTTTCTCCTTGACTTTCGTCAGTTTAGTACCGATTTTTGTGTGGACTTGTATACTTAATTTGTGTGTACACGTAATGGTTCCTATGACCATTTTATTGTTGTTCCCTTAATACTTATTGGTATTTAGGCTCATTAGACTTTTAGTTCCCTGTACAAATGCTTGAGGCATATTTTTCCTTAAAGCACATTTTCGTGCTCTAAGGTGCGTTTTCGGTTTAAACGCTTAAGGTATGTTTTTTTGTGTACATTATTGTTTAACTCTTTTCTAATGTTTCTAAGGCATGTATAGCCTTAGTATAATATAATTGGGTAGTTCATCAATATATTAAGGTTTGGGGTATTTCAATCTACCCCCCTTAAAAGAACTTTGTCCCCAAAGTTCCTATGCATCTAATATCTTAGAACACATAGGTAACTTCACATACAGAATCACATAGATCACAAAACAGTATATATGCTTACTGACTCATAATGTCTGCCTCATTTATTAAGGTTCAGACTCATAAGGTCTGTCATAAAGTATGATACATACTTAACACTAAGTAAGCAATAAACAACAATCAACACTATGTGATTGTTTGCTTACAAAATCAAACTTAACACTAAGTAAGCAACAAACAACAATCAACACTATGTGATTGTTTGCTTACAAACTCAAACTTAACACTAAGTAAGCAACAAACAACAATCAACACTATGTGATTGTTTGCTTACAAACTCAAAAGCGAAAGGCTCTATCCCCCTTAAAAGGGGTACGCCCCGTACCCTTACAAGAAATCTAGTCTGAAAAGAGCGAAGGGTACTTCACCCGCATCTTATCCTCTAACTCCCAAGTAGCCTCCTCGACGTCCTGGTTGGACCAGAGAACCTTCACCAGTCTCACTGACTTGTGGCGCGTGTCCCTAGTCTTCGTGTCCAGAAGCCTCTAAGGGGTCTCTACTGATCTCATGGTTGGCTCTATGGTTAGCCGTTCGGCCTGCAAAACATGGGAGGGGTGGTGCATGTATTTCTTAAGCTGTGAGACGTGGAAAACATCATGCACTTTACCCAGCTCACCAGGTAGGTTTAACCTGTAAGCAACTGGGCCCACCCGCTCCGTAATGGTATATGGACCTACAAAATTGGGCTCAACTTGCCCTTTTGTCCAAATCTAAATATTCCCGTCATTGGCGAAACCCACAGAAATACCTGATCGTTCACAAAGAACTCTAAGTCTCGTCGTCGCGTATCAGCATACGACTTCTGTCTATCCTGGGCTGCCTTCATATTCTCTCTAATTTGCTGAACCTCAGCCTGAACTTGCTCTAAATACTCCGGTCCTATAATAACCGCTTCACTTGACTCATCCCAACATAGTGGTGTGCGACATGGTCTGCCGTACAATGCTTGGAAAGGTGCCATCTTGATCGTAGCATGATAGCTATTGTTGTATGAGAACTCGATCAGATGCAACTTATCGATCCAACTGCTCTGGAAGTCCAAGGCACATGCTCGCAACATGTCCTCAAGTGTCTGAATCGTACGCTCAGTTGACCATCTGTCTGAGGGTGGAACGCGGTACTTAGCTTCAATTCTGTACCCAGCGCTTCCCGTGTAGTTTTCCAGTATCTCGAAAGGAATCTGGTGTCTCTGTCAGATACTATGGTCTTTGGTGTTCCGTGGTGTCTCATGATCTCCTTATCGAACAGTTCAGCAAGCTTCGTTACCTTCCAAGTGTCCTTCATCGGTATGAATCGTGCTACCTTGGTCAGGCGATCAACTACAACCCATATCATGTTCAGACCTCCCCTGGTAGGTGGGAGTCCAACCACGAAATCCATGGAGATATCATGAACTTCCACTCTGGAACTGGCATTGATTGAACCATGCCTCCAGGTCGCCTGTGCTCGAACTTTACCTTCTGGCAAGTTAGGCACCTCACTACAAACTCAGTAACGTCACTCTTCATCCCAGTCCACCAGAAGTAACGCTTCATGTCTTTATACATTTTGAAGCTCCCGGATGGATAGAAACAGAAGAACAGTGTGACTCTCGTAGAATGCGCTCCTTCAGCTCAGTGCTGCTGCGAGGAATGCATAATCGGCCTTTCAGTCTGATCAGATCATCATCATGTAACTCGAAGTCATATTTCTGGCTCTCGAATGTACCCTCTATCAGCTTCTGCCTGATCTCCATCATATATGAATCGCTCTGCTGAGCCTCTCGCACCTCGTCAACCAAGCTAGAACTAGCAACCATGGCATGAAGCGAGTGTGCTCGGCGACTCAGAGCATCAGCTACAACATTGGCCTTCCCTTCTTTGTACTGGAGGTCAATGTCGTAGTCCTTCAGGAACTCTAACCATCTTCTCTGTCTCATATTCAACTCCTTCTGGGTGAATATGTATTTCAAGCTTTATGGTCGGTGTAGACTGTCAAACTAACTCCGTATAAGTAATGGCGCCATATCTTCAAGGCGAAGACTACAGCTCCCAACTCAAGATCGTGTGTGGGGTAGTTTTCCTCATGTTTCTTCAGCTGGCGAGAGGCATAAGCAACTACCTTGCCATGCTGCATGAGTACACAACCCAATCCCCTACCTGATGCGTCACAATATACCTCAAATCCCTCTGTACCGTCTGGGATAGTCAGAACAGGTGCAGAAGTCAATGAGTCCTTCAAGCTCTGAAATGAACTCTCACAGTCATCTGTCCATACAAACGGTGCATCCTTCTTCATCAAACTGGTCATTGGCTTGCTGACCTTAGAAAAGTCCTTAACAAATCTCCTGTAATAACCTACCAAGCCGAGGAAACTCCTGATGTCAGTAACTGACTTTGGCCTTGGCCAGGTGCGCACGACGTCAATCTTTGCTGGATCCACTGAGATCCCAGCATCTGAGATGACATAAGCAAGGAAAGAGACCTGGTCAAGCCAAAACTCACACTTGGAGAACTTAGCATAAAGCTGGTTCTCCCTTAGTATCTCTAAAACTTGTCTCAAGTGACTTTCATGTTCACCTCTCGACCCTGAATATATGAGTATATCATCGATGAAGACCACAACTGACTTGTCCAACTGTTCCCTGAACAAACGGTTCATCAAATCCATAAATATCGCCGGTGCGTTCGACAAACCAAACGGCATCACTGTAAAATCGTAGTGGCCATATCTGTCCGGAATGCCGTCTTCTCAATATCTTTCTCTCTAACAGGAATCTGATGATACCCTGATCTGAGATCAATCTTGGAGAACACAGATGCCCCTTTCAATTGATCAAAAAATCATCTATGCGTGGTAGCGGATACTTGTTCTTTATTGTAACAGTATTCAACTCCCTGTAGTCGATGCAGAGGCGGAGACTGCCATCCTTCTTCTTCACGAAGAGTACTGGCGCTATGGTGATACACTAGGCCGCACAAACCCTTTGTCGAGCAGGTCTCTCACTGTTCTTTCAATTCATTCATCTCAGCTGGAGCCATGCGGTAAGGCGCCTTGGCTATCGGTCCGGTTCCTGGTAGCAGCTCGATGGTGAACTCTACCTCCCGTGGTGGTGGCATGCCGGGTAGTTCCCTTGGAAAGAGGTCGGGAAACTCCGACACCACTGGTACTTTGGGGTCGAACTCTGAATCTCTCTCTATATCCTGAACATAGCAGAGGTACACTTCTTTCTTCTTTCTCAGCTCGATACATGGCCATAGCGGTGATGATCTTGGTTGAAGGCTCTCTAGGTCTCTGGCGGTATGATATAGTAACCCCAGATGGACTCCTGAGTAGCAGTCGGTGCTCGGCGCAGAGGATACGACCCTTGTGCCGCTCCAACCAGTTCATCCCAATATAACATCAAACCCTAAATCTCTGAACTCAATCAAGGTGATAGGAAAGTCTTCTCCTCTAATTCGGATAGTGGCTGCTCGGTAGTAGCGAGTGCATCGAACCTTCTCCTTAGACGTGAGCGTAACCGTGAAGTCTGGCAGCTCGTCAGCGTCTAGCCCCAACCTCCTTGCAAATGATGATGAGACGAAGGTATGCGAGGCCCCTGAGTCGAATAGTACAGATGCATCAACGCCATTGATCGGAAAGGTACCCGTGAGGATAGTGCCGCTCTCATCGGCCTGTGCCTCTGTGAGTAAGCTTAACGCACCTTCTGAACCGAATCCACAACCTATGTATTTCATAAGGATCATAAGTACTGATGGTATAATACGAGTCAAAAACGTGTAATCAGAACTGATATTATTTAAACCATCCTTTTACATTATGAGTTTTCTATTACAATACTTCAGTGTATTACATGGCTAGTACTTTCTAAAGGTTAAGTTTAAGCGTCCAGGTCTCATGTGTGTGGCATTGATTACTGTCGATGGTGCTGTATTCAACTTAATCCTCTTGATACCGTGATACAGCATTCTTGATTTTCCACCCATGATTAGAATATCTCCTAACTTAAGTACCACTTTCTGGGCAAGGTCCACGCGCTTCTGCTCGCCATATAGGAATTTGGCGTCGTCTCCAATGGACCAAGAAACTACAGGTATCCCTCAGTTAAGAGACTCCGCTGTCTCGTCCTTATCTTGGTGTAGTCCAAGTCATCCCTCTTTTTCGTAGAAGTTGATAATGCAGAGGTCTACTTCCAGGTTCGGGATTGAATCCCCTTCAAGTTGTTGAGCAATCCCTATGGCTTGTGTATTAACCGTATGATACTCCTCAGGTATCTCTGGTGGTGTTGTTCCATCCACTGCCCTCGTCTTTTGGTAAGTGTTGGTGTAAGGGTTCCAGTTATTACCCAAGCACACCATTCTTAGCTTCATTCTCGATCCTCCAGGGTATTCCGGTGTATAGAAACCTCCTGGTCCCACTCCTAGCTGGCTACATCTCCTGATGATGGCGATTTGTGCCTTTGGTGACAGGTATCCTTTTAATAAGATCATACCTGGCCGGATGACCTGACACTGCTCCCTTGGGAATTCGTGAATCTTTAGGTCGGTCTCTTCTAAGCTAAGTGTTGAAGGTATTGGATAACAAATGTTGAAGTTTCCTAAGGTGGTAATAATTTATCTTACATGAGTTCTAATTAACTAACTAGAAACTCGTTCAAAACATATAGTCACTGATTCATGCATGAAATGCGATAAGCATACAGTTTTCTCCCTAATAGGTTGTAGTGGTACCTGGTCTCGATGAGGGTTCAGCCTCGTCTTCCCGGTCCACCATATGTAGTGCAGGTGGCCCTGATCGCTGGACAACCCGGGGTCCCCTGTTAGCAGCTGGCTGTGTCGCCTTTGGACCGTCGGTTCCAGGATTCGGAGCGGCCACGCCCTTGCCCTTGGCCTTCCACCCAGGTCTATAGGCTTTACTCTCGGGGTTTCTGAAACATTCGAAAGCTCGGTGTCCGAACACACCACAGAAATTGCACTCCACCTTATTGCCTTCACAATCAACTCCAGGGTGGTCTTGGTTGCACCTGCGACAATTGTAGCGGCGCTTATATCCCCGCCGGTCCCTTGCCGGTCTCAGTACCTGTTTGCTTACAACATTAGTAATTGAATTTCAAGGTTGATATCTGACTTTAACTCAATTTAAGGAGTTACTTGTTACCCTTTGGTGCAGGCGAGCGCAGAGGCTTCGCTGCTATGCCGTAGGTTTGCTTTTGTGGCTCTTCAGCAGCCTTAGGTTGGTTACCTTTTGAGCCTTTCTGGGGTGGGGGCTGGTACTTACCTTTCTTCTGTCCCCTGCCCCTGATTGTCAGAGCTATTCCAGCAACTTTTCTCTTCAGTGCCTGATCTTCGTCCCTCAGCTGGACGGTGATTTCAACTTTAGCAGCGGCATGATAGCACTCCTGCTCTTAAAAATATCAGTCTCACATTCATTCTCATATAACGTTCATTCATTTCAACTAATCTCAACTTTCTTTACCTGCAAGGTAGTGTAGCTTGCCGGGCCCATACCATAGCGTAGTCGGTGACTCAGCCCACCATAGAAGCGGTCGACCAGAATCTGGTCTGAATATCCCAATCCTGGCAGAAGACGGATAAGAGCGGTGAACTGAGAGTAGTAGTCGTCCACTGTCATCTTGTCAGTCTGCTTCAACGCGTCCAACTCTAAACGCTTCTTAGTCTGGACATGGGTGGGGTAGTACTTGGCTCTCAGCAAGGCCGCGTACTGCTCCAAGCCGAAGTTGGGGTTGGCCACATGATCGGCCCTAACTAGCTTCCACCAATCGCCCGCTGCATCCTTCAGGTAGAACGCAGCAAGTCTTACCTTGGCTCGCAGGTATATCAAGGTCTCGAAGGCTGTCTCCAGCTCTGAGATGTACGCCTCAAGTTTGGTGGGGTCTGTCTCCCCTCTAAACGGTGGGGGTCGAAGGTCAGCGAGACTCTTCACCCAGTTTGGCTCCCGGGGCTGTGGTGGTGGAGCAGGCGGTCCCGCACCGGGCTGATAGCCCATGTGCCCCAGGGCGGCAGCAACGATCTCAGCTATCGTCTGTCCACCCGGGATCTCAGCAGCCTCATTCCTTCTTCGCCACGGCCTCGGCCTCGTCCTCTTCTTCCTGACATCTGAATAAGTATAAATACACAGTAAGCTTGTGATTACAAAGGCTTTGGTTTAAGCGTTTATAACATCCTCTAAACAGTAAGATACTCCACCCTTATTGGTGGTTATCTGACTCAGCTCACACTACTATCTCACACCCAAACCCATGACTATTACTCTAACTCGGTACCTACTAGTTCGGTAACTCTAGTCATCAGAGCGTAACTACGCTCTGATACCACTTTTTGTAACACCCCAACTGCTAAACCTGAACCATCATAACAAACCTGCAACAATATTACAACACAGCGGAAGAAAATACTAAAAGTTGGTGTTACCGCCGTTAGTCACCCACGTGACTAACTAGGCTTATTCCAGTCTCAAGCTACGGTCTGACGGACCCGAGTGTACCGAACATAAGTGCGTACAAGTCTTAAAACAAAATACAATACCGAGTCGAAGTATCTCTCCTATTATTACAACTTACTACCACAGTTTATAAAGCGAGTGTACAGGCACACTCGTAATGCAAATTAAACCCTTAGTGCTCTACCCACTCCTACTCTCAGGTTGGGTCCTCGTTTGGCACCTACCTACTGATAAGTGTGAAACCAGCATGGTTTTATTAGTGCTAAATTTTTAATTTATGCAACATTTTGGGTGCTTTCTCACACTTATCCTGTGTGTTTCCTGATTCTTACTTTAGGCAAGAACTGATGCCAATTTATATGTTTAAAGCAGAAAATGATGGTAAAAATACATAGTTCTCCTCACGAGCTTTCCAATGTCGCAAACGGGGAACGAATCGGAGCTAAAACGAAGAATCTGAACCCTGTTGAAGTTTGCGGAGAAAATTAGCACAAATATATACAGAAGTCCGGACTTCACGTCCGACCCAGTCACCCAGACAGGCCGTCAGTGGGCCCGGATAGGGGTTATTAATATCTTTTAGTATTTATTGATAAGTCATAGTAGTTAGGATAGTTTTAATTGTAAGTTTGAATAGGATTAGGATCTTAGCATTTATTAGGATAGATATTACGCTTAGCATTTATTGTTAGTTTGAATAACATTTATTGATAGTTTGAATAGGACTAGGATTTAGACTAGTATGTTAGTATAAATAAAGGTTGGGGGTTGTATCCATTCATCCACTCATCCACACAACATCACTTCAGTTCTATTTTTTTAGCTTTAAGTTTAGTTTTTATTTCTTTTTCTCACGCCGAGAAGAACGCAAGCAGCCGCGAGAGTTCTTCTCCTCCGCCATCATCTTCAACCTCCAGCCCAGTAAATTGCAGATCTGGATAGCGAGATAAACGGAGGAATCTTCTACACCAGATTAATTCTTCTCTATCTCTCTATACTCTTTTTGTAACATGCTAGGCTAGGAAGGATTTACTCCGGGTGATGGTTATTTGTAGCTAGTTCGTTTTACAAGTACATCTACAATTATGATTTGAGAATTTATTTTCGGATTGTTTCAGATAAATGCAAATGTTGTGCTTTTTAATTAATCTCGCGAATTTCTTAAAAAGCCTTACGAATCTTGTTATGATCTGATCGGTGATTAACAAGAAGGTCAAATTAATCTGTTAGCCTGTGGAAAATTAGATCGGATTGATTATATTTTCCCTCAGGTGCGTCGTAATTCTTTAAGCTTCATCCATCTATGTGTGTTTCGCTAGGTTCTGGATTAGACCTTGTGTGTTCTACTAGATGAGCTTTTCGGAGATTATGATTTAATTCTGGAAAGATATTGAAGAATTAGCCAATCCATATCTCTTATCAATTTGTAGAAGTTCGCATAATCCGACTGGTGAAAAATAACTTGAACCCGGAGTTCCACTCATCCATATAACTTTATCAGTTTTATTTTAATTTATTTTCTTCTTTCTTATTTGATTCCCAAAACAAGAACAACCCCCTGAATTTCCAGTTTTCTTAAGACTAGACTTACTTTCTTCAAGTCCCGCGGATTCGATACCTGGTTGCTACGTTTTCTATACTGCAGTGACCGGGAATATTTGCAACCCGAAGACTTTTTGATTTATTAATTTCTAGATTTATTTCTTAGCTTTTAGTAGGTCAAATTTCTTGTTTGCATCTGCAAAGTTTAAATCACAGGCCCCAAGGGGCTCAGCACATGGCTGGTACAAAAAACATGCAGCCCACAAGCTATCAAGGCTACACACGACTACTTTGTCGTATACATGCAGTTGATTATTCATACAAATAATAATAAGAATTACAATAACAACAACATATTTATGTGAAACATTCACAGCTCAAATAAATCGAATGTCGTAATGGACGCCCATCAATGAGTAAGTTAGATTCCTAACTCCTGAGGCCTGAGAATTGTTTAGTTCTCGTGTTTGACCATACCTTATAAGTGTCAACCATTCTCCTAAAAGAACTGGTTGTTCTCTAACTGATATGTTTATTTTTGTCGGGTCAAAGTAACCCTAGCCAATGAGTTATTAACTCCACTGGTTTAATAAACATTAATTCTTAAGTTATGAGGGGTGTAGGATTGACCCTCCAGCGCCTCCTGAATTTGCCTCCCATCTCGAACTGTTCATTCGAGATGGTCGGGTCAGTTTGTTGACCCTAGGCGGAAGACAGATCTGATACAGATGCCGACCTCCTATCCTAAACATGCATGACCAGAGTCAGTCCCGGATTCCTCTCCTAACAAGTTCCATTTAGTTGAAGTCTCATTGACAATTGGTTAGTTAAACCTCTCTTGGTATTAACCTACTAACAACTTGGAGTATTTGTAACCTTATACAATTGTCACTAATCATAGTTAATGAACAATGAAATACCCCAAACCTAAGTATGCTAAGTAAACATAAAATTATGATGTAGTAAGGCCAAGATATGCCTTAGAAAGATTGGTAGACAATTTAAACCAAGGAAAACACAAGAAAATGCCTTAAGGGCAATTTGGGCAAAAACATGCTCTAAGCTTGGAGTGACTTTGATTAGCACCCAAATACCATTATAAGACTTTATTAATATGCTAATGGACATTTTAAATCAATTACCAAAGAAAACCATGCTCAAAAACAAGCTTAAACACAAAATGTGCTTTAAGACTCCTTAAAGCACCTTTTTGAGAAACTGTCTTAGAAATGAGTTTTGAGTGGCTAAATGCCCATTATTACACCTTAATCAACATGTGTACTAATTAGTATCACATTAGGAAGCCTAAATCAATGGAAAATCAAAAATTTCACAAATATGTGCACTAATTTGTGAATAGTGCCAAATAGTGCCCAAATTAAGCTTAAGTCAATGAGATGGTCAACCAAGACCATAAATATCTCCAATTACAAGAGGGGGCCGGTTTTTTATGTGGGGAGTCACCACATGACTAAGCAATTAAAGGAAAAGAAGAGGAAAAGAGAGAATAGTACTATTTACCTTTTTACAACATAAAACCTTCTTTTAGCCTACCTCTCTCCTCTCTTCTTCATCTTTCTTCTTCCAATTTTCTTCCTCTTCTCTCTGTTCCAAACCGTTCCAAGCAGCCTCCATTGTTGTCTCACCTTGATTTGTCCATAACTTGCTCATTTTAGCTCCAAATCAAAAACTAAGCATAGATTTCTCTTAGTTAGACCAAGGCCTTGCTTCCTATCTCTTCAAAATTTGAAAAGCCTCATTTTGGAGCCATGGGAAATCACCATTGGAGGAGGAAAAGCTAGCTTGAGGTGTTCATTATCTTCTCCATTCATTCTAGGTAAGGAAAATGTAAGAAAAACCAAGTTTCCATCACTTTTCCTTCATGACCGAAAATTACCTTCTCATGGAGCCTTGTTTTATCCATTGTTCTAGCTTGATTCAATTCTCCAAGGGCTAGAGGAGGTCCTTCTTGATCCATATCCAAGCCTATCTTAAGACTCCAAGGTAAAACATTCATTTCAATACCTTAGAACACATTTTTAACCTAGGGTTTACTCCTTAAGGTTAGTGTATTGTTTAGCACTTATGAGAGTCATTGAATATTGATTAGAACATTGGCAAAGGAAATTTAATGGGTGGCCAAGATTCATTCAAGAAGAAGGTCTAAGGAGGAAGTTTAGATAAGCTTGAGAAAACAAGGTAAAATGCTTACCTAATGGTGGTTTAAGTTTTAAGGGATGGGTTTTAGGTGGGTACTAATGTGGCTTAGAGCTTACATTGTGTAATGGGATATATAACCTAAGAAAAAGAACTTAAACAAGCTTGTGAACTTGTGACTAAGGAGCCAATGGGAATGAGTTATTAAGATAAGTTTAAGGTGGGTTTTAAGAGCATTATAACTACTATGAGATTGATGGGTGTATTTGTAGGTTGAAAGCTTTTATATGTGGGAAATTCAGTGTTTAAATTCATGTCATTTAAGGGCCTAAGAGCCATGTCATTTAAGAGCCTTAGTGCTATGCAATTTAAGATTATTGCACTATATTGAGTTTATTATGAATGAGTTGATTTGTGTGAGAAAATATGATGAGAAAGGACTTGATGTGTGTGAGATGGTTGAATGAGGAAAACAATGCATTTGGGCATGATAATATACTAGAGAAACTATGGTGAAATTTGAGTAGGAAACTAAGTGTTTAAGGTGTTCTAAGGAGATTTTATGATTAAGGATGTTCTAGTGATCACTAAGGGTTATTTTGGTGAAAATGGATAAACCATGGAGTTCTTGAGTACTAGGAAGACCTAGGAATGTATAAGAGGGACTAGGGGTTATAATGGCGAGTTTTATGCACCAAACCATGGTTAAGGAAGCTAGGAAACTTGTACAAAGTTTGAAGGAAAAAAATAGGGTATAATGACTTATAAGGATGTAAGCATGTGCTAGATTATATATGGCTTTGAGAAGTTTGAGTAAAGCAAATGGGTGTGCAAAATGATGCTTGAGGAGTAGTTAAGATGGTGGTGAAGAAACATAATGATTAGTTGAGGTCTTAGGCAAAGTCACAAGAGGGAAGTGTAAGGAATCAAGTGTTAAGTGTAAGAATTTTGTAAGAAATTGAGTGTCAAGTTTGGTGATTTTTGAGGAAGGTTTAGTACATGTTTTAAGGTGTTTAAACAGGAAAGATTGTGGAATGAGTGGGAAAAGATTGGGGTTAATTTGGAGTTCAAAATGAGGAGAAAAGCACTTTGGAAAATAGGTTCTGCTGTGGACCGCCCCTAGGGATCGCCCCTGTGGGGAGGTCCAGGCAAATCGTGCAGGAAATTAGCTTCTGGTTGGGACCGCCCCTGGGGACCGCCCCAGAGGGGCGGTCCAGTGCAGAGAAAAAGAAAAAAATTTGTTTTGGCTTCTAATGATGGGGGATTGAATGGTAATGGTTTTAGATGATGTTTAGGCCTTGTTTGGTGACATGTAAAGGCCTTAAGAGGTGTAAACAAGTGTTACAAATTCCTAGTAAGAATTGAGAAAGTAGCTAAGGAGTTTTTAGTGGATGTTTAAAGGTGAGTTTAAGTGCCTAAATGGTATTAGGACACATGGGGGAACTTGTGGAGAAGTTTGGAGTCAAATGGGAATCTAAAAACAAAGGTCTGGAGCAGACCGACCTTGGGGACCGGACTTACAAGGTCGGTCATGTCTAAAATTTTGTACGGGGATTGGTCTCTGGAACCGACCGAACTTGGGACTGACCTTGACAAGGTCGGTCGGGCTTAAATTTTCAACGGGGAAAACTCTCGGGAATGGACCGACCTTGGGGACCGGACTTGCAAGGTCAGTCGGGGTAAAATTTTCAAACGGCGATAAGTTCTGGAATGGACCGACCTTGGGTAAGGTCGGTCGGTAGTGTCGGTCGACCCTTAAGTTGTAAAAAAAAGAAAAGAAAGAAACCCTAAGAAAGTTTAGAGGTATAAATGGTACCCCATTAAGAGGGCATTGATGATTAGAGGTATAAAGACCTAAGGGATTAAGTTAAGTATAAATTTAAAAGTTTAAGGTTAAGTTGTAAGAATAAGTTGTAAAACTTAAGAGGTCTTAGGTGGGGAAACATTATGGGTTGAGTAAGTTAATTAAGTTGAATTAAGTTAAGTGATTAACAACTTAAAACTGAATCAATGTTTTAGGACTTGAGAGTTTGGACTCCGGAGGAGAGTAAGCAACCAAACGACCAACAGTGAACGGTACAGTTCTTCTTGTGACCTGCTTGCTAACGAGGTGTCCCTCGGCTTGTGTGCTATTTGTTTATGTGTGCCGACTAAACAAGATAAAGCATGCAACCGGAACATTTTGTTTATTGCATTGTTGTGTGATGTTTGGAAACTAACACAACTTACCGTGAGAACTTACTAAGCAACATTTAGTAAGGAATTGAGTGAGACTAAGGAACGCTCCCTAATATTAGTTTGTTAATAACCGAAAGAGGTTTAACCAACAAACATTGTCTTGAGACTTCTACTAACTGGAATTTAAGGGGGGGGGGGGGTGAGGAACCCGGGACTAACTCCGGTCATGCATGCTAAGGAAAAAGGGGGTCGGTATCTATAGCAGATCCGACTTCCGCTTAAGGACTTGTCTTCGGACTTGTTGCCTAGGGTCGGTTGCCGGCTCAGCTACATTGGACATACAGTCCAAGGTAGGAGGCATTAAGATGGTGCGGTAGGATCACCTAAATCCTAAATTATAAGATAAGTTGTTTATTCAACCAGTGGAGTTAATAGCTCATTGGCTAGGGTCGCTTTTGACCTGACAAAAATAAACATTGAGATGGATACAATCATTTCTATTTAAAGAGTGGTTTGTATTCTAAGATTAAGATAAGGTTTGAGATAAGTTGCAACCATTCCTTTTTAAAGGATGGTTTGTATTATAAGACTAAGATAAGCTACATCCATTCCTTTTTAAAGGATGGTTGTTTCTAAGACTAAGATAAGACTAAGATTGAGGTAAGATAAGGATTGACTAAGATTAAGAGGAAACATAACTTAAGGAGTTAAATAATTAACTCTCTAATTAAGGGAACGCATTTAAGTCGTTCATTATGTTTGAACTTTGATTGTTCATATTTGGATTGTTGTTTACTGCACTTTCTATTATGTTGTGCATCTAATCAACCTCCATGCTATCGACAATTAGTCGTCGTAGCCACGTTAGCTTGGGGGCCATGAGAGGATCGTACCAGCATTCGTGCTGACCCCCTTTGGGGGCTGTTTTTACTACACAGGTGAACGTCAGGAGGCGGCCGTCGCGAGAGTAAGAAGGGGTACAAGCGTTACGGGTTAAGTGTGGCCTACGAGTTGCATGTACACTCGTATGGCAATTTGAGTTAGTAAGATGTATAGGATGTGAGGGGATTGTAAGAAGGATATGTATTTGGTTAAGATTTATATGTACTAATGTTCGGTATATTCTGTCAATCAGACCGTGGCAAGGTCCTGGAGTGTATTGAATTCCGCTGTGACATTTATATATATGTTGTTGAGTTGCGAAACCACATTTGGATTGAGATGGGGTGTTACAAAAGTGGTATCAGAGCGTAGTTACGCTCTGAAGACAAGAATTACCGAACTTAGGAGAATATAGAGGTTGAGTTTGAGTTATGGGTTAAGGGTTGAGTGATAGAGTGAGAGGTGCATTAGTTAGGACTTCCCGGTATTTACCGGATATCCATAGTACCTAGACCCGCCCTCCACATCCCTAACCCTGAATACGTGGAACAAACGCCAGAGAGAAGAAAGCCTTCTCTTACTCGGGAAAAACCCGATCTGGTAGTTAGTTAACAGTAAGCAATACGAGAAACATCTTGTTGCACAACAGTTACGGAGAACTTGGAGGTTTTTAATGGAGCGCAACAGAGAAACGCGCGCTACCTATGGAATTCTATCAATAAGGGAACGGTAATTACCGGCAACATGGGTCGACATGCTACGCAGTCGAAATAACCCGCCATACCAATGATAAGAAAAGCACTAAAGGTGCAATGGGTAAGAAAAGATAAGTGACGTGAGTACCGGACAGTGGTCCGAATAAGCATAGCAGTGGGATAATATAAAGCTTAAGGGATAAGATTACTGGAAAGTCCAGTTAAGAGCGGGAACTCCAAACCCCATACAATGAATAAGGTTGCAACCCTGGCCGACATAAGGCAGACGACGGTAGAAACTCATACAACTGTACACCAGAATAGGACTACGATGTAGTGCCTAAAGGAGGATCATTACTTAGTAACCACGACAAAATGTGTGGGAACGGGAGCGAGGATTAAGACATAAGAAAATAATAAGGGGTTCCCTCAGAAAGAGGAACGCCCGGATAAGTAACAGTACGGTCAAAACAACAGGAAACTGCCGGATGGCTAGTTATCCAAAACGGAAGAACATCGAAGGATTCCCGAGGACTATCAAAGATATAAAAGATCAGGTGGAAGTACCACTACCGACGCACACAGTACCGGTAACCCATCTTGCATGGCGCACTTGCCATAGCAAGTGCTACCACGGTTAAATAGTACGGAAAGCCATCATGGTGAGGTAATAGAACGCTACAGTTGTAGTACACACTAATACCGGATTGTAAATCTATAAGAACTGGAGAATGAGACCTTGGAAGGGCCTGACGGCCTGACCATGATGAGATGAGCGGATACACCAGTCAGCAGGGAGTTGAACTTGGATAGAATACTAAACGATATAAATATTAGCAACGGTACAACCTACTACAACAACAACCGACAGTGCGGTAAGAACATCAATCCCAAACCCCGAGAGGAAAACGTAAGAGATCGCTCAGTAATGCGAGCAAAACACTACGCAAGTGATAACGTACAAGGAATGCATTACGGAATACAATGGAGACCGTCGACATAAAAACTTTCAACAAGAATGGGATAAGACTCCCAGATTGATCACTAAGAATACCAGTAATGAGCATTCTTCAATGAAGATGTAGGAAAACCCAGAAAACAAGGGTAAAAGAAATGAACGTAAGCTATAACCTACTAAGGATTAAAGACGTACAACCCTGGAAAAGGAAAGCTCAGAGGACTACCCCCACAGAGCGGGCATAGTCGAGCCGAACAAACTGATGAATGACAGTTAATACTGTTTGTCTAACTTATTAACACCCAAGTATGATTGATCATCAACGGGTGGTGTAGTCAACGGAAGTTGAACGAGGCGTTGATATGGAAGTATAAGATGACAGAATGATATCCAACTTGGACACCGTAAGGCAAACGCCTAATACGAACCTAACCTTGATTGCTAAAAGACATAAATCTTGTAAAATGACAGTATTGTCAAAGACACTAAGTAACCTCAGATCACCTGAATAAACTTCCATAGCAGGAAGCAGGATGCAGCAACTTACCTTGAAACCCGATACTACATTCAATATGTAACCTAACGGTGGATAATGTTCAAAGAAACAAAAACCTATAAGGATGACCTACAGATGAATAAGAGTACAAGTAATGGACTGAGGCATTAAGCACTAAGAGCCTACGAGCCAAGGATGTTAACCACATCTGAGCCCGAGGCGCAGTAAGTTGTAAGAGAGCTTATTTAAGCCACGAAGGAACTACAATTCGTAGATATGAACGGTTACCAAACCTATAACTTAGATTGTGGAAAATATTGCCAGGAAAAGGCACCAATGAGAATAATGAGATAGTACATTGGCAGGGGCGGAGAACGAACCATGCCTTTTAGGGTGGGGATACCTCTCCTTGTTGTGAGGCCAAGAGTGGGAATAAACCCCTCAAAAAGGGCTTTCACTTATTAGAGAAATAATATGTTTGTTAGAGAATGGAAACTGTAAACCTTGAAATTACCTTAGAACATACCAGATACACTTGAGTAATAAGGAAGGCTGCAGAGACAGACCTCATATCCAACACCCAGGATTTAAGAATCAGTAATCATCAGAGATAAACATGGTGAGTGCACAGAATGGCACGTCAAGTGACCAACGCTCAGAAGAGCTTGTGAGTAAACAGATGACTTCTTTAGTAACCGGTAAAATTACATGGTAGATAACATCATAAAGGATGAAAGAATGTGAGAAAAAAAAATTAGCCTACTTATGAACCTGAGATTGAAGCAGAACACCTTCGTATTAAGAGATAACCATTTTACAGCACGGTATGACAACCGCCAAACACCGAAATTAGAGAACTCCCAGTGTGTTTACACCAAGAAGGGATTGAATATAAGATAAAATGTTAGAGTAAATGAGTAAGTAGTTGCGCCATCAATGGGCAACATGGTAAAGGCCAGCTACCACAGTAGTAGTGGTCGTGAGTACAATATTTATATAAGGGGATTAAGTCATGGTGCGCGGTAAAGCGACCGTTATGTATAAGCCGTCAAATATTGACACTGAGGCAATTAAATTTATAAGCTAAGACCGATATAAGTAAGGAAATAAGATGGTAGACGAACTGTGCATTGATGCGAGTAGTCTGGACCTGGTTAGGTAAGATTTCACAGGAAGCACACTACCCATTCCTTAAGGAACTGGAAGTGCATTCCTAGTAGAACAAAAATGAGAAAGAAGATAAGAGGCTCTATGGAAAGAGACCTTAGCTACTAAGAGACCGAATCAGTACGGGAAGAGGAGATCGACAACAGAATACTTCATAATTAGCAATAGCTAAACGTGTGACGAACACTATGAGTTTACTAAAATGAGACGTGGGACGACTGCACCCCATAGGGGCTTGCAGGCCTAACACGCTCATTTATGAGTTAGTTGGGTAAGTAGTAATGTACCAGTAAGGTACCCCATGCATGTAGACGAGTGGTGTAAGGAACACGGGAAGTAGTCGACTCCGTACCACGGACAACGACGCAAGATCAGACAAGAGCAGCTACTACCACAAACAGTCGAAGAGAAGAATTCAGTTGAACCAACAGCACAAAGGAATTAGAGAACAAATAATTAAGAACTATGAAGTGCGAAGAGCACGGATTGTTAAGCACAGACATTGGACATGTAACACCCCTACTAATTCGGCTCCTAGTTATCCTATAAATGTCGCACATAATAAATAAATCACAGCGGTAAATAACAGACTGTCGCTCTAATGGTGTCACTGTTATCACTTGCCCATACGGGTGATAACGAATTACCTGATAATCAACTTGCGAAACGTATTCCCGCAGTGACCACAAGAGATAGATAGTAGTACTTAAACAATCTAAAACAAATCCAACAACAACCGAATATTACAGACCGTGAGCATCTAATCAAAATACACCTCGGTTACACAACCCGAGTCCAAACAACATTAGTATCACACCGTACCGAGTCTAACCAACAGTAACACAATAGTCGCGCCCCGCGTCGACCCACCAGCTAGTCTCCTGCAATAAAATGGTTTGTGGTATGGAATCAGCCCCTGCTGAGTATGTTATCACATGCCCCGTCATGCCTCCTCAAACCCCCCAATTAATTGGTCGAGAGCATGAGATTCGTTACATGCAATACCGTTTTAATATTTAAACTGTAAAACAATTAACAGTAATATCCATACAATAACACAACCATCAACACGTAATATACCACAAGTATAACCAATGAACAACAAAGCGAAACAACGAGAATAACAAACAAGTATTAATCCTCGTCCATGGTGTAGAAACCAATATCGTTCGCCACTGTACAAGTCTCAACTGTATTAATTATTCAGTTATACCTAGTGACTATGTCTCGTTAAAACGACATGTCTCTAATTACCCATATATTATGGGGGGTACCCACGGCAGTAGCCACTCCAGTGGTAGAGTCTCCGACCAACGAGCCATTCTAGCTCACGGGAAATTTTCTTGATACTTACGGACCCGTACGCGGACATCCTGGTATCGTTTTTGTGATCACAGCGCGCACCAAGAGCCACATCCTCTTGGCTTTACTATCTTTCATTTATTAATTATACCATCGCATCGCATTACCAAATTTTCTAACACAGCAGACTAAGGTCATTAGTCCAATCCGGAGTCTGTAAACTCGGGATCCAGTGTTAGATACGAGAGCGGCGTTTAGAAAGGCCAATGCTCCGTATAAAAGTCTCGGATAATATATATATCTTATTATCCCAGTGCTACATCGTTTTTCTGATGATCCTTATATTTCACATAAGATAGCACCATAGCCACTAGTTCGTTTTATATATAGGTTCATATATACGAACCAATACTGTTAACTCAACAACAGTAAATAATAAGCAGCTGTAAATATACAATTCATGCATATTAATTAACACATTCAGACAAACAATCTTATCACAGATCACTCAGAAGTCTGAACTGAGGAAGTCCTCAGAGACAATCAGAGACACATAACAACATACCGTTCACCCTGATTGTATTACGGTGGAGTATGAATCCGCAAGATCCTATGCTCCGTGTGTCGTCTCTAACAATCTAAACAATACATAATGCTACTGATTAGCATCCCGTATAACACACAACTCTACGGTACCCCATACCGTGACTAGTACCTCCCGGTTAATCCCCCGTTATTAACTGTCAACGTTTGTCGGGTTTTCGGCTTAACTCGAGATTGGAAAAATGTTATATTACATGCGTAGTTTGTCTCGTATATTAATATTCTTATTGTTGAACTTTGTTATCGCATGTAACTTAGTATACTCTTGCATATCATATAGTTTGTTTCTATATTGCATGTATAACTCTTTATCATGTATTATACATTTCACCTTAGTATTTATTTTCCTAAGGTTTGTTTTTTTCCAAATTTAATGGAGTATAATTCATATGTAAAAGTACCTTGAATTATTTAAATCCTTATTATCCCATGTATACTCTTAACATTAGAATTTCCATATCTAATGTTTATAATTCTTTTCTCTTTATCTATTATCATTTTAATTATGATAATTTATAGCTATTGGACCACATTACATTTTCACCATAACATATATTTATCTTTATACATGTTTTATGGAACTATTTATTATATGGTAAGTCTTATAATATATATTCATTCTTTTTAATGAACACCTCTTATATTATAAATGTTATAACTCTTATAACATTAAAAACCATATTATAAATTACATTTAAAAATGTTAATATTTCCGAACAGCACCTATGTTCTTAAATATTTACAAAATCCATCACATAATTAATATAATGTTATATTATAGCTATATAACATATATTATGACATTTAAGTCATTAAAACAATTATAACCTATAGTTATATTTTGTTTATAAAATACCAAACAGCCCTTATATTATTCGGTTTTCACTATAAACCACTAAACTTCTATAAATCACAAATCCATCCCAAATTATATTTCATTGTTACACTTATAACATATATCTTATATTATAATCCTTAAACCTTAATATAATTATAACCTATAATTTTTAAAAGACTATAATTTTCGAACAGACCCTAGGACTGTTTTAATTAAATTCCCACCACCAAACTTTGTATATTTACCAAATCTTCCCAATTTATAATACATAGTTTTCTAACATCATTAAAACTATATATTATACATATATCTTCATAAAACCTTAAATATAACTCCAAAAATTACCAAACTATACCAAAAGGTTATAAATATTATTCCTAACCTTATACTTCCTATAAATCTCAGTTTTTACCGATTTGTTACCCATTTGTAACAATGTTATAAAATATCATATATTATACTTATATAATTCATATAAACTCCAAATTTAACCAAATAAACTTCTAAAAATTCCTAATAACTTAAGGACTGTTCTAAATTCCATTTAGTACCCCAAGTTTTCAGAAATCACAATATAACCCCATTTCTTAAAAATCTTTTACAATTTAATAACTATCTTAATATAAGGTAGTATTTTAATTTCTTAAATTTTCCAAACTTGGTCAAAGTCTCCTATATAGTCAACTTTGACTTCTAATACCAAATGGGACCCAAACTTTCGGTAATTACCAATCTTACCCCATATTTTTCTATTTTTACAATTTTGACACAACTATATAAAATGATATAATTTTTATTAAATTCATTTAAAAACCCTAAATTCCTCTAAATTAAGCCCATGACTTTATATTTTCCAGTAATTATGGTTTGGCCCCAAACTAAATTATATAAGCATAAATCTAACTAAATAAGATTATAAACTTAAATTAAAATGTCCTAATGACATGGCCTTATTGCAACCTTGAACTTGCAAAATAAATTACACTTTAAATGTCTCAAAATATAGTATAAACTCACGGCCTCACTTAGTTTAATTATTTTTCCACATAATGTCATAATTTGACCATTATGTTAATTAAATCACTTAAATGACTAGCTTAATTTATCTTAGTCATTTTTTCCATTCTTAGGTCAATATGAGCCATATTTTTAAGTCCCCTCTCGGCACAATTTATATATATGCTAAGAATTCATAAAATCATAAGTTTTAAGGTGTTTATACCTTGGTTTAGGCTTGTAACAGTTCGGAAGCTTGAAGGAAAATTCACCACACTATTTAGACATGTTTAATACACCAAAATAAGATATGGTTATACTCCAAGCTTGAGCTTAACCATAAGGAACAATTAATGTAAGATTTAAGGCAAAAATCACCTTAAAAATGCAAGGGAACTTCAAGAGAGATTCAGCCTGAATTAAACACACCACAAGGTGTTAAATTCACCATATAGACATAGGAAATAGCTAGACAACAACAAGCTGTCTTGGTAGTAGGTTTTACCTTGGAAAATGCCTTAAAAGAGGGTATTTGCTTTAGATCTCGGCCACCCTTGCTCCAAATGGCTAACCAACTGATTGAACATGTAAATATGAAGATTATGAGTGTATTAACTCATAAAAATCAAAGGAAGAAAACCGGATGAAGAATAGAAAGGCTTAAGGTATGTTTTTACCTTAAAATGCAAATTTGAACAACCTTGGCCCCTAGACTTGCTTCAGCCAAGTTTGGTGCTTGTTCTAACCTTATAACACTGAGAATGAGCCATAGGAATTGATGAGCCACGAGATCTAAGTGTAGGTAGTGAAGAGATGAAGAAAAAGAGCTAAAATAAGCCTTAAAACCTTACCTTAAGAGCTTAAGAGTTTGAATTGTCTTCCTAACTCAAGAACACACCTTGAGAGGTTCTGGGAAGGCTGCTGCATCGGCTGGAATGGGGCAAGAGGCAAGGGAATGATTGGAATGGCTTAATTGATTTGAAAAAGTAAGAAAAGTAACTTTTACTATGCTAAATTGGTATTAGGTAGTAATTGGCAATCAATGATGTGTGAGCTGTCTTCCCACCTCCTTGCCAGCCGACAGCCATATGGTCAAATGGGTCAATTAATTGACCATTGACCAAACTTGGTCAATTTGTCCAAAAATGCACTATTTGGGTTACTATTCATACTTAAACGGCATATTTTGATTTTTATTTTCAAACTTTGATTTAGACTTTATAAAATAGTCTATTATATCAAATTAATGATTTAAATAATATATTCCAGTCTTTAAATGACAAAAAGTCATTATCTTTGAGCTCATACACAAAAAACGTGCTTTAAGGTGTTTTAGTGCACATTTTTGTGTCACCGGTTGTTTCTGAGCTTAGTTTTCTTTGAGAACGGTTTTGTTGTGTTCCTTACTTCATTATAATACTTAGGAATCCACTTTGGATCCTATTTGAGGTCATACAATCTTTATGGTGCTTTAAAGCACATTTTTGGCTTTACCGATCTTAAGACGTGTTTCGCCTTGTTGAGATCTTTTAGATTGTTCCCCAATAATATTTTGATGTTTATTAACCATCTTAGATCATTAATAGATCATTTAATTAAGTTTTAAAGGTTAGGGGTATTTCAGTCTACCCCCCTTAAAAAGGCTTCGTCCCGAAGTCCTTAATCCTCTACAGTTCACCTAAGGAATCAAGTTCCACTAAGTAACCAAACAGTCCATCGCTAGGGAGTAACTCCCACTAGGTTCAGACCTAGTATATACATACAACATATATCAAATAGCCAAACTCATGGTATAAACTCATTCGTTTCATAGCACTAAACAAGGTGCACATACAATTCATCAACAAAAGTACTCAGCGGTACTATATATATATATTCAAACAGGTGCACTAAGGCACATACATAAGATGTAACAGACATACAATCATCCAACAAACATGTATAACGCAGCACTACCTAACCAACACTACAAAAACAAGACCTAATGCATAACATATGCGCAAGCCAAGTGGTGTCTACCCCCCTTAAAAAGGGTTTGACCATGAACCCGTATAAGTATCACAACTACTACTCGAAGAGTGCTGGGTACTTCGCTCTCATGGAGTCCTCTAACTCCCATGTAGCCTCCTCCACCTCATGGTTCGACCAGAGAACCTTGACCATGCTAACGGTCTTGTTCCTAGTCTGCCTCGTCTTCGTATCGAGAATGCGGAGTGGTACTTCCTCATATCGTAGAGCGGGGTCCAACTCTAAAGTCTCTGGCTGTAAAAACGTGCGATGGATGGGGCACATACCTCTTCAACTGTGAAACGTGGAAGACGTCGTGCCCTCCCGAGCTCTGCTAGTAAATCCAGTCTGTAGGCTAACGGGCCCCACTCGCTCCCTAATCGCATAAGGTCCAAATACTTCGGGCTCACTTGCCCTTCTGCCGAACCGGAATATCCCCTTCATGGGTGACACTTAAGGAATACCATATCGTTGGTAGTGATCAATGTCCCTCCCTGGTGTGCATATGATTTTTGCGGTCCTGAGCTGCCCTCATGTTCTTGCGAATCTGTAGGACATCCTCTTTAATCTGCTCTAGGTATTTGGTCCTAGAAGCGTAGTCGCTGGCCTATCCCAGCATAAAGGAGTCCTACACGGTCGTCCATAAGTGCCTGAAACGGTGGCATCTGTATCGAGGAGTGGTAGCTATTGTGTAGGCGAACTCTATCAAGGGTAGACGCTCTAACCAGCCCCCTGAAAATCAGGCACATGCTCTCAGCATGTCCTCTAGTGTCTGGATGGTCATCTCAATCTCGGGGTCTGTGGATGGAATGCCGTAATAAGCTTCAACTTCGTACCCAAGGCTTCCTGAACCTGTCCCCAGAATCTGGACAAAAATCGAGGGTCCCTATCAGAAACAATAGTCTTTGGCACACCATGGTGCCGGATCACCTCCTTCTGGAACAAGTCCGCTAACTTCGGAACGTTTCAGGTATCCTTCATAGCAACAAACTTCGCCACCTTCGTCAGACGGTCCACAATGACCCAAATCATGTTCAGTCCTCCCTTAGTCGGTGGGAGACCGACAATGAAATCCATCGAGATATCCTCGAACTTCCAGCAAGGAATAGGCATAGACTGCACTAAACCTCCGGGTCTCCTATGCTCAAACTTAACCTTCTGACAGGTCAAGCATCTAGCCACGTACTCAGCTATATCCTTCTTCATCCCGCTCCACCAGAAATGAACTTTCAAATCCTTATACATCTTCGAAGAACCAGGGTGGACGGATAAGGACAAGCAATGAGCCTCCTGGAGTATCTTCTCCTTCAGGTCAGGAGAGGACTCCGGAATACATAATCGGCCATTCAGTCGTATCATGCCATCATTACATAGTTCGAAATTATACTTCTGTCTCTCAAAACAACCCTCTGACATTTTTTGTTTGATGCTCTCCATATACTGATCACTCTCCTGTGCAGCTCGTATCTCATCAATCATACTGCTGCTCGCTAATAGTGTAAACAATGAATGAGCTCTGCGGCTCAGGGCATCGGCAACTACATTCGCTTTGCCCTCTTTGTACCTCAGGTCTATGTCGTAGTCCTTCAAGAACTCGACCCATCTTCTCTGTCGCATGTTCAGCTTCTTCTGAGAGAAGAGATGCTGTAGACTCTTGTGATCAGAATAGATAGTGACTGTCACACCGTATAGATAATGTCGCCAGATCTTCAAAGCCAAGACTATTGCGCCTAACTCAAGGTCGTGTGTGGGGTAATTCACCTCATGCTTCTTCAGCTCTCGGGATGCGTAGGCAACTACTTTCCCGTGCTGCATAAGCACACAGCCTAGACCGGTTCCAGAGGCATCACAATATACCTCGAACCCATCGGTGCCCTCAGGGATAGTAAGAACGGGCGCCGATGTCAGGAGATCCTTCAGCGTATGAAAGGACTGCTCACACTCTGCAGACCATAAGAAATGGGGCTCCTTCTTTATTAGACTTGTCATCGGTTTGGCCACCTTGGAGAAGTCCTTCACGAACCTTCGATAATAACCGGCCAAACCCAGAAAGCTACGGACGTCTGTGACTGTCTTCGGCCTTGGCCAACTCTTTACTGCCTCAATCTTAGCAGGATCTACAGATATGCCGCTAGCTGATATAATGTGTCCTAGAAATGACACGCTGTCCAACCAGAACTCACACTTAGAGAGTTTGGCATACAGCTGGTTCTCTCTCATAATATTCAACACCTGTCTCAAATGTAACTCATGATCTTCTTTGGTCTTAGAATAGATCAGGATATCGTCGATGAAGACTACAACTGAACTATCAAGCTGTTCTCTAAAGAGACGGTTCATCAAATCCATGAATATGGCTGGCGCATTCGTCAATCCGAATGGCATAACGGTAAACTCGTAGTGTCCATACCGTGTCCTAAAAGCTGTCTTCTCAATGTCCCTCTGCAATCCTAATCTGATGGTAGCCAGATCTGAGATCTATCTTCGAGAACACACTGGCCCCTCTCAGCTGATCAAATAAATCATCTATTCGTGGCAATGGGTACTTGTTCTTGACTGTAACCGCATTCAGCTCGCGGTAGTCGATGCAGAGTCGCATACTGCCGTCCTTTTTCTTGACGAACAGTACTGGAGCACCCCAAGGAGAAACACTAGGTCGAATGAATCCCTTGTCGAGGAGGTCCTCCAGCTGTAGCTTCAGCTCTCATCTCAGCCGGTGCCATACGGTAGGGTGCCTTAGCAATGGGGCCCGTACCTGGCAACAAGTCGACGGCGAACTCAACCTCGCGCACAGGCGGCATGCCTGGCAGCTCATCAGGAAATAAGTCGGGAAAATCTACCACGACTGGAATGTCTACGTCCGTCATGTCGCTCTGTCTCATGTCCTGTACATAACAGAGGAAGGCTTGTCGGCCTTTCCTAACGTCCTTCATCAGGGACAATGCTGACATGATCTTGACAGTCGGCTCTCTCCTCACACTGCGGTATGACACTGTCTTGCCGCTCGGCCCCTTCAGTAGTAGTCGATGCTCTGCACAATGAAGGCGGCCCCTATGCTTCTGCAGCCAATCCATACCCACTATAACGTCAAAACCCAAGTTCTTGAACTCGATCAGATCGATGGGGAAAGGTCTCAGTCATGATGCTGATCTCTAACCCCGTATACTGTCTGGTGCAAGCTACTTTCTCCTTCGAAGGAAGGGTGACTGAAAAGTCTGAAAGCTGTTCGGGGGTGGCCCCAGCTTCTTAGCGAATGTCGAGGAAATAAAAGAATGCGAAGCCCCTGAGTCGAACAATACGGAAGCACTAACACCATCAACAGGAAAGGTACCTGAGATCACCTCTCGTATTAGCATCGAGTCCCAATAAATCACTAATTTACTGTCGGTTGTAATTGTCATACCTGTGATGACATTACCGGACTCCTTGGCTTGCGCCATATCTAAGATGCAGATGGTACCCTCCTTCCCATTTTCGTAGCCTGAAGTTATGATTTAACGGTGTCAACAAACTGAACACAATACTTGAAGATACAAAACTCTTATTTCATTCATCCAACTGTATTATACAAGGTTACACACTTAGTTACTACTATTACATCAGTACTGTCTGAAAGTCAAATTTAAACGGCCAGGTCGGATGTGGGTATCATTCACTAGAGCTGGTGGTGCGGTATTGAGCTTAATGCTCTTAATACCATGATATACAAGCCTCGACTCTCCACCAAATACCAACACATCCCCAGACTTGAGGATGATCTTGCTTGCTAGATCCATCCTCTTCTGGTCTCCATAGATGAACTCAGCATCATCGCCGATGGAGAATGACACAACCGGTATTCCTCTGGTGATGGACTCGGTCGTCTCATCACGTCCTGGTGCATCCCAAGTTTCCTCCCTGCTCATAGTAGTTGATGATGCAAACGTCAGGTGTCATGTCGGGTAATAAAATAGTCTCACAGTCTTGAGCAATATCCATTGCGTTTCTCACCAAGGTTAGGAAACTCTCAGGTATCCTAGGTATGATACGCCACCTACCATCCTCACCTCTCGATAAACCCTAGCTTGTGGATCCCAATCTTTCCCTAAGCACATCATGTGCAGTTTCATTTAGAACCACTATTAAATACAGGGGTATAAAATCCTCCTATGCCCTTACCCAAAGCTCTACACTCATTCACTATGGCGATTTGCTCATCTAGGGTTAGGAACTCTCTGAGAAGTATCATGCCCGGTCTGACCACATGACACAACTCACTAGGGTACTCCCGTCTTTCTTCCACGGATCTAGGTGACCTCTGTCTTGTAAGTGTGGGATAGCAGATATCGAAGTCTCCTAAGAGGTAAAAGGTTTCCTAGAGTCGTTTATCTAAAGCGGTAACTAAAACACACATTCATGCTAAGGTAAAGCGTTTAACACTTAGTCATGCTCTCATACAATGGTTAAGGTTTCAAATACTAACCTTCACCGCGCTGGGTACTAGTGCCAGCGCCTGAAGCTCCCGCTGCATTCAGCATACGGTTGCCCGGCGGGTTCCTCTGGTTCTGGTTCTGCTGCTGTGGCTGCTGATGCTGCTGCCCCCTCTGGGCTTGGGGCGCCGGCCCCCTCTGGCCACCTCGAGCTCCACCTCCTCCAGTAGGTGCGCTCTGAGTCCCCTTCGGCGGGCGGTACGCTCGGCTCTCTGGATTAGCAAAGCACTCGTACGACCTGTGGCCCTTCTTTCCACAATGGTGGCAGTCCACCGCTTGCCCGGTGCAGTCGACACCCGGGTGGTCTTTACCACAGCGCTTGCAGTGAAAGTGGCGCTGGGGTGCAGATCCTATTATCATATCACATTCTGATTAGTACAAGGATGGTAATGGATAGTGTAGTACACAACTCATTCACAAGGTTAGATCACTTACCCTTAGGGGGTGCAGATCTAAGAGGCTGGACATCATAGGTAGGCCCGGTCAGCATCGGGACCTTGTCCTTGCCCTTTTGGCTGGCCTGCTCCTTCTTCTTCTCCCTCCAGGAGAACTTTTTCTTCCTGTGATCGTCAAAGTGTCAGGAATAGCAGGTATAAAAGCAGGCAGTAAGTAAGTAATTTAAATGGATTAAATAACTTAAGGTGGTTCTTACTTCCAACCCTTACTGCCTCCGCTTCCAGCCTCACCTCCGCCTCCTTCTCGGGGGCCTTACGCTTCTGTCCCTGGCCGTCCTCCCGGCTGTTCACCATCATCTCAGTCCGAGAAGCAGCGTCATAACACTCCTGTAATGCATCAATGAGTTCCCCGAACTTGTAATAAATCAAACTGAGTTACAAGGTATAAACTGTCAATTAATTTTACCTGGACCGTAGGGTACAAGGTAGCACCCATGGCGGCCTTGATAGCATATCGCAACCCGCCTCTAAATTTCTCCACTTTCACCGCATCAGAATAAACAACTCCTGGGACAAAGTCCAAGAGCCCAATGAACAAGAGAGTAGTACTGATCTACTGTCATACTACCCTGCCTCAGGGCCTCAAACTCTTCCCTCTTCCTCTGCTTCAAATGAGCAGGATAGTACTTCTCTCTCAGCAATTCCACAAAGCCTGTCCAACCAAAACCCTCTATAGCAATGTAATGTGCCTTCACGGACCTCCACCAAGTGCTGGCAGCGTCCTTCAGATGAAAGGCTGCTATACCGACCCGGTGCTCAGCAGGCACATGTATGGCATCAAAGGCCTTCTCGTGCTCAACAATGAATCTCTCCAGGACAGTGGGGTCAGCAACTCCGTCATAGGTAGGTACTCGCGTGTCAGCTACGCTCTTTAGCCAATTCGGCTCTCTAGGTGCGGGTACGGGTGGGACTACAGGTGGTGCTCCTATATGGACACCTCCCATCTGGGCCAGCTGAGCGAAGACGGCTGCTACCGTCTCTGCTACGCCCACGGCTGGGGCCTCAGGAGGACCTCCTCCAGGCCCGCCGCCTCTTCCACCACCTCCTCTGCCTCTGCCAGTCGAACGTCTTCCGGAAGACATCTGAAGAATTCAGAACCAAAGTCAGTTCTTGGTATAAATACTGTACTTTTCCCAACCATAACCTAACTCAAATCATTTACAACTATCTCCTTGGTACTGGTGTGTGAACAACCTAAGCTCACGGTACTTAAACTACTATCTCTTGTAATCAGAGCGGTACTCTGCTCTGATACCACTTTTGTAACACCCCTACTAATTCGGCTCCTAGTTATCCTATAAATGTCGCACATAATAAATAAATCGCAGCGGTAAATAACAGACTGTCGCTCTAATGGTGTCACTGTTATCACTCGCCCATACGGGTGATAACGAATTACCTGATAATCAACTTGCGAAACGTATTCCCGTAGTGACCACAAGAGATAGATAGTAGTACTTAAACAATCTAAAAACAAATCCAACAACAACCGATTATTACAGACCGTGAGCATCTGATCAAAATACACCTCGGTTACACAACCCGAGTCCAAACAACATTAGTATCACACCGTACCAAGTCTAACCAACAGTAACACATAGTCGCGCCCGCGTCGACCCACCAGCTAGTCTCCTGCAATAAAAATGGTTTGTGGTATGGAATCAGCCCCTGCTGAGTATGTTATCACATGCCCCGTCATGCCTCCTCAAACCCCTCAATTAATTGGTCGAGAGCATGAGATTCGTTACATGCAATACCGTTTTAATATTTAAACTGTAAAACAATTAACAGTAATATCCATACAATAACACAACCATCACACACATAATATACCACAAGTATAACCAATGAACAACAAAGCGAAACAACGAGAATAATAAACAAGTATTAATCTCGTCCATGGTGTAGAAACCAATATTGTTCGCCACTGTATAAGTCTCAGCTGTATTAATTGTTCAGTTATACCTAGTGACAATGTCTCGTTAAAAACGACATGTCTCTAATTACCCATATATTATGGCGGGTCACCCACGGCAGTAGCCACTCCAGCGGTAGAGTCTCCGACCAACGAGCCATTCTAGCTCACGGGAAATTTTCTTGATACTTACGGACCCGTACGCGGACATCCTGGTATCGTTTTTGTGATCACAGCGCGCACCAAGAGCCACATCCTCTTGGCTTTACTATCTTTCATTATTAATTATACCATCGCATCGCATTACCAAATTTTCTAACACAGCAGACTAAGGTCATTAGTCCAATCCGGAGTCTGTAAACTCGGGATCCAGTGTTAGATACGAGAGCGGCGTTTAGAAAGGCCAATGCTCCGTATAAAAGTCTCGGATAATATATATATCTTATTATCCTAGTGCTACATCGTTTTTCTGACGATCCTTATATTTCACATAAGATAGCACCATAGCCGCTAGTTCGTTTTATATATAGGTTCATATATACGAACCAATACTGTTAACTCAACAACAGTAAATAATAAGCAGCTATAAATATACAATTCATGCATATTAATTAACACATTCAGACAAACAATCTTATCACAGATCACACAGAAGTCTGAACTGAGGAAGTCCTCAGAGACAATCAGACACATAACAACATACCGTTCACCCTGATTGTATTACGGTGGAGTATGAATCAGCAAGATCCTATCCGTGGTGTCGTCTCTAACAATCTAAACAATACATAATGCTACTGATTAGCATCCCGTATAACAACAACTCTACGGTACCCCGTACCGTCATACTCCCGGTTAATCCCCCGTTATTAACTGTCAACGTTTGTCGGGTTTTCGGCTTAACTCGAGATTGGAAAAATGTTATATTACATGCGTAGTTTGTCTCGTATATTAATTACTTATGTTGAACTTGTTATCGCATGTAACTTATATACCTTGATATCATATAGTTTGTTTCTATATGCATGTATAATTCTTTATCATGTATATACATTTCACCTTAGTATTATTTTCCTAAGGTTTGTTTTTTCCAAATTTAATGGAGTATAATTCATATGTAAAAGTACTTGAATTATTTAAATCCTTATTATCCCATGTATATAACATTAGAATTTCCATATCTAATGTTTATAATTCTTTTCTCTTTATCTATTATCATTTAATTATGATAATTTATAGTTATTGAACCATATTACATTTTCTACACCATAACATATTTATCTTTATACATGTTTATGGAACTATTATTATATGGTAAGTCTTATAATATTATTCATTCTTTTTAATGAAACCTCTTATATTATAAATGTTATAACTCTTATAACATTAAAAACCATATTATTAAACATTTAAAAATGTTAATATTTCCGAACAGCACCTATGTTCTTAAATATTTACAAAATCCACCACATAATAATATAATGTTATATTATAGCTATATAATATATTATGACATTTAAGTCATTAAAAACAATTATAACCTATAGTTATATTTGTTTATAAAATACCAAACAGCCCTTATATTATTCGGCTTTCACTATAAACCACTAAACTTCTATAAATCACAAATCCATCCCAAATTATATTTCATTGTTACACTTATAATATACCTTATATTATAATCCTTAAACCTTATATATTAACCTAATTTTTAACTATAATTTTTAAAGGCTATAATTTTCGAACAGACCCTAGGACTGTTTTAATTAAATTCCCACCACCAAACTTTGTATATTTCCAAATCTTCCCAATTTATAATACATAGTTTTCTAATCATTAAAATATATTATACATATATCTTATAAAACCTTATATATAACTCCAAAAATTACCAAACTATACCAAAAGGTTATAAATATTATTCCTAACCTTATACTTCCTATAAATCTCGGTTTTTACCCATTGTTACCCATTTGTAACAATGTTATAAAATATCATATATTATACTTATATATATTCATATAAACTCCAAATTTAACCAAATAAACTTCTAAAAATTCCTAATAACTTAAGGACTGTTCTAAATTCCATTTAGTACCCCAAGTTTTCGGAAATCACAATATAACCCCATCTCTTAAAAATCTTTTACAATTTAATAACTATCTTAATATAAGGTAGTATTTTAATTTCTTAAATTCCAAACTTGGTCAAAGTCTCCTATATAGTCAACTTTGACTTCTAATACCAAATGGGACCCAAACTTTCGGTAATTACCAATCTTACCCACATATTTTCTATTTTTACAATTTTGACACAAAACTTTATAAAATGTTATAATTTTTATTAAATTCATTTAAAAACCCTAAATTCCTCTAAATTAAGCCCACCTTTATATTTTCCAGTAATTACGGTTTGGCCCCAAACTTAATTATAAGCATAAATCTAACTAAATAAACTTATAAACTTAAATTAAAATGGCCTAATGACATGGCCTTATTACAACCTTGAACTTGCAAAATAAATTACACTTTAAATGTCTCAAAATATAGTATAAACTCACGGCCTCACTTGTTTAATTATTTTTCCACATAATGTCATAATTTGACCATTATGTTAATTAAATCACTTAAATGACTAGCTTAATTTATCTTAGTCATTTTTTTCCATTCTTAGGTCAATATGACCCATATTTTTAAGTCCCCTCTCGGCACAATTTATATATATGCTAAGAATTCATAAAATCATAAGTTTTAAGGTGTTTATACCTTGGTTTAGGCTTGTAACAGCTCGGCAGCTTGAAGGAAAATTCACCACACTATTTAGACATGTTTAATACACCAAAATAAGATATGGTTATACTCCAAGCTTGAGCTTAACCATAAGGAACAATTAATGTAAGATTTAAGGCAAAAATCACCTTAAAAATGCAAGGGAACTTCAAGAGAGATTCGGCCTGAATTAAACACACCACAAGGTGTTAAATTCACCATATAGACATAGGAAATAGCTAGACAACAACAAGCTGCTTGGTAATAGGTTTTACCTTGGAAAATGCCTTAAAAGGGTATTTGCTTTAGATCTCGGCCACCCTTGCTCCAAATGGCTAACCAACTGATTGAACATGTAAATATGAAGATTATGAGTGTATAAACTCATAAAAATCAAAGGAAGAAAACCGGATGAAGAATAGAAAGGCTTAAGGTATGTTTTTACCTTAAAATGCAAATTTGAACAACCTTGGCCCCTAGACTTGCTTCAGCCGAGTTTGGTGCTTGTTCTAACCTTAGAACACTGAGAATGAGCCATAGGAATTGATGAGCCACGAGATCTAAGTGTAGGTAGTGAAGAGATGAAGAAAAAGAGCTAAAATAAGCCTTAAAACGTTACCTTAAGAGCTTAAGAGTTTGAATTGTCTTCCTAACTCAAGAACACACTTGAGAGGTTCTGGGAAGGCTGCTGCATCGGCTGGAATGGGGAAGAGGCAAGGGAATGATTGGAATGGCTTAATTGATTTGAAAAAGTGAACTTTTTTCTAAATGTTTAGGTAGTAATTGCAATCAATGATGTGTGAGCTGTCTTCCCCCTCCTTGCCAGCCGACTCCATATGGTCAAATGGGTCAATTAATTGACCATTGACCAAACTTGGTCAATTTGTCCAAAAATGCACTATTTGGGTTACTATTCATACTTAAATGGCATATTTTGATTTTTATTTTCAAACTTTGATTTAGACTTTATAAAATAGTCTATTATATCAAATTAATGATTTAAATAATATATTCCAGTCTTTAAATGACAAAAAGTCATTATCTTTGAGCTCATACACAAAAACGTGCTTTAAGGTGTTTTAGTGCACATTTTTGTGTCACCGGTTGTTTCTGAGCTTAGTTTTCTTTGAGAACGGTTTTGTTGTGTTCCTTACTTCATTATAATACTTAGGAATCCACTTTGGATCCTATTTGAGGTCATACAATCTTTATGGTGCTTTAAAGCACATTTTTGGCTTTACCGATCTTAAGGCGTGTTTTGCCTTGTTGAGATCTTTTAGATTGTTCCCCAATAATATTTTGATGTTTATTAACCATCTTAGATCATTAATAGATCATTTAATTAAGTTTTAAAGGTTAGGGGTATTTCAGTCTACCCCCCTTAAAAAGGCTTCGTCCCGAAGTCCTTATCCTATCCTCTACAGTTCACCTAAGGAATCAAGTTCCACTAAGTAACCAAACAGTCCATCGCTAGGGAGTAACTCCCACTAGGTTCAGACCTAGTCTATACATACAGCATATATCAAATAGCCAAACTCATGGTATAAACTCATTCGTTTCATAGCACTAAACAAGGTGCACATACAATTCATCAACAAAAGTACTCAGCGGTACTATATATATATATTCAACCAGGTGCACTAAGGCACATACATAAGATGTAACAGACATACAATCATCCAACAAACATGTATGACGCAGCATACTACCAAAACACACCACAAAACAAAACCTAATGCATAACATATGCGCAAGCCAAGTGGTGTCTACCCCCCTTAAAAAGGGTTTGACCACGAACCCGTACAAGTATCACAGCTACTACTCGAAGAGTGCTGGGTACTTCGCTCTCATGGAGTCCTCTAACTCCCATGTAGCCTCCTCCACCTCATGGTTCGACCAGAGAACCTTGACCATGCTAACGGTCTTGTTCCTAGTCTGCCTCGTCTTCGTATCGAGAATGCGGAGTGGTACTTCCTCATATCGTAGAGCGGGGTCCAACTCTAAAGTCTCTGGCTGTAAAACGTGCGATGGATGGGGCACATACCTCTTCAACTGTGAAACGTGAAAGACGTCGTGCACCCTCCCGAGCTCTGCTGGTAAATCCAGTCTGTAGGCTAACGGGCCCACTCGCTCCCTAATCGCATAAGGTCCAACATACTTCGGGCTCAACTTGCCCTTCTGCCCGAACCGGAATATCCCCTTCATGGGTGACACTCTAAGGAATACCATATCGTTGTGAACTCAATGTCCCTCCTCCTGGTGTCTGCATATGATTTCTGCCGGTCCTGAGCTGCCCTCATGTTCTTGCGAATCTGTAGGACATCCTCCTTAATCTGCTCTAGGTACTCTGGTCCTAGAAGCGTAGTCTCGCTGGCCTCATCCCAGCATAAAGGAGTCCTACACGGTCTACCATAAAGTGCCTGAAACGGTGGCATCTGTATCGAGGAGTGGTAGCTGTTGTTGTAGGCGAACTCTATCAAATGTAGACGCTCTAACCAGCTCCCTTGAAAATCTAAGGCACATGCTCTTAGCATGTCCTCCAGTGTCTGGATGGTCCTCTCACTCTGACCATCGGTCTGTGGATGGAACGCCGTACTAAGCTTCAACTTCGTACCCAAGGCTTCCTGAACCTGTCCCCAGAATCTGGACAAAAATCGAGGGTCCCTATCAGAAACAATAGTCTTTGGCACACCATGGTGCCGGATCACCTCCTTCTGGAACAAGTCCGCTAACTTTCGGAAACGTTCCAGGTATCCTTCATAGCAACAAACTTTGCCACCTTCGTCAGACGGTCCACAATGACCCAAATCGTGTTCAGTCCTCCCTTAGTCGGTGGGAGACCGACAACGAAATCCATCGAGATCCTCGAACTTCCAGCAAGGAATAGGCATAGACTGCACTAAACCTCCGGGTCTCCTATGCTCAAACTTAACCTTCTGACAGGTCAAGCATCTAGCCACGTACTCAGCTACATCCTTCTTCATCCCGCTCCACCAGAAATGAACCTTCAAATCCTTATACATCTTCGAAGAACCAGGGTGGACGGATAAGGACGAGCAATGAGCCTCCTGGAGTATCTTCTCCTTCAGGTCAGGAGAGACTCCGGAATACATAATCGGCCATTCAGTCGTATCATGCCATCATTACACAGTTCGAAATCATACTTCTGTCTCTCAAAACAACCCTCTGACATTTCTGTTTGATGCTCTCCATATACTGATCACTCTCCTGTGCAGCTCGTATCTCATCAATCATACTGCTGCTCGCTAATAGTGTAAACAATGAATGAGCTCTGCGGCTCAGGGCGTCGGCAACTACATTCGCTTTGCCCTCTTTGTACCTCAGGTCTATGTCGTAGTCCTTCAAGAACTCGACCCATCTTCTCTGTCGCATGTTCAGCTCCTTCTGAGAGAAGAGATGCTGTAGACTCTTGTGATCAGAGTAGATAGTGACTGTCACACCGTATAGATAATGTCGCCAGATCTTCAAAGCGAAGACTACTGCGCCTAACTCAAGGTCGTGTGGGGTAATTCACCTCATGCTTCTTCAGCTGTCGGGATGCGTAGGCAACTACTTTCCCGTGCTGCATAAGCACACAGCCTAGACCGGTTCCAGAGGCATCACAATATACCTCGAACCCATCGGTGCCCTCAGGGATAGTAAGAACGGGCGCCGATGTCAGGAGATCCTTCAGCGTCTGAAAGGACTGCTCACACTCTGCAGACCATAAGAACTGGGACTCCTTCTTCATTAGACTCGTCATCGGTTTGGCCACCTTGGAGAAGTCCTTCACGAACCTTCGATAATAACCGGCCAAACCCAGAAAGCTACGGACGTCTGTGACTGTCTTCGGCCTTGGCCAACTCTTTACTGCCTCAATCTTAGCAGGATCTACAGATATGCCGCTAGCTGATATAATGTGTCCTAGAAATGACACGCTGTCCAACCAGAACTCACACTTAGAGAGTTTGGCATACAGCTGGTTCTCTCTCATAATATTCAACACCTGTCTCAAATGTAACTCATGATCTTCTTTGGTCTTAGAATAGATCAGGATATCGTCGATGAAGACTACATGTAACACCCCTAAAACCGGCCTAAGAGTTAAGGGTGCTACACGCCGCGTATTGCTACTAATAACGCAAGGCTCTAAAACACTCAAACGCAATAAAGGCCCAAAACAAAGTTTACTTAAATATTGCAAACTAATGTATTCAAATACAGCGGAACAAATACCAAAATCCCAAATACGAAACTGAGTCAGAAACAGAAGTCAAAAGTATAAGGCCGAAGGCTACAACATCTCAGAGTATCAAACTGAATACACATAAAAGCTAATTACTATAGCTCCAGAACTTAGGATGATCCTCGCTGATCAATCTGCAAAAATGTTAGAAGTAGGGGAATGAGCACAAACTATGCCCAGTAAGCAGTGACCGTCATCAGTAAGGTCGCTCAAAACAATTGAAAACAGAAGAAGGAGAAGATAAATATTTATCCACAATTCTCAATATCCAGAAGCTTTCAGAACAGAAACAGAGTGGAACTCAAGGGGTTCCCATATCAGAAACAGTCAGAGCGCTTAAACAGAAAGGGGGACAAAACACAATGCACACACTCAGAAGGGTCGGAGACCCATAGACCATACCAGGTCTCTCGGCAACGCAGAAATGACTCGAAAGAGCCAAAGGGTTCGTCAACCCCACAGAACAGAAAGGGAATGACCCACACTCAGAATGACGTCTACATGGTATACCACGGAATAGCCCTCGACCCAGCCCTTCACGGCTCAGAAACAATGTGCAATATCCCAAAACAGAAGGATTGCTTAAATAGAAGCAAAGTTGCATTTAAGTATGCCAAAACACTCATAAACCAGTAGTACAGATCATAAGGAATCCAATGCCGCAGACGGCACTCAAATCAGAGTTCAAACGAGAGAAGTTATGGTGAAAACAGAGGGGTGTCCGAACTTGTGTCCGGCGTCGAAGTTCGGACACAAGTCGAGACTCAGAAACCAGAGAAAGCCAAATGTCCGAACTTGTGTCCGGACATCAATGTTCGGACACAAGTCGAGTTGAAATCAGATAGAGGAGTTCAGAATGTCCGAACATCCAGCTCGGACGGATGTTCGGACGGGTTTTACGGGAAAACACGCGGAAGGTCCGACCTTGTGTCCGGACTTCGAAGTTTGGACACAGGTCGAACTTTAAATCAGAGGGAAAACTTGAGGGTGTGTCCGAACATCCATGTTCGGACAGATGTTCGGACATGCCCCGAACTTGAAAATCAGTAAGACAAGAACGCACTGTCCGAACTTCAAAGCTCGGACAAAAGTTCGGACAGTGCGAAAACTGCAAATTCCAGAAGACGAACAGAGCAGAAAAACAACGCAATTCAACACCACGAATTGCCAATTAAGCACACACACCAAATCAGACATTAAAGCAGGAAACCATGGGGGTTTAGCCATCCAAAATTACAACAAAACGCTAATAGAAACCACACACACAAAACCACAACAATCCTTGCAACACCCCATGGCTGAACTTCCAAACTGAATCGAGTAACCACCTACCTCAATAATCAGCACAATCCAACGATCTGAGCAGTTCACAGCAAACACGAAACGAAACCGCCAACCAGACACCGATCAACGAGCACTGATTTCCACAATGACAAATCCATAATCAGAAAACACAGAAGGAACCCCCAAACTCAAAACCTGGAAGACTGTAACACAAACCTGGATTCGGAAGTCTACAATCCCACAGTCCAAACAGTCTACAGCCTGTGCAACTTCGCAACTCCAATCAGAACCAACCCCACTGATTCAACCACAATCGAAAGCCTAAAATCAGAACTGAGAGAGAGAGGAAACCAACGACGAATTCGGAATTCTGCAGCGCAAACCTGATAGCGAGGAGAAGGAAAACCAGCAACGATGAACTCCAATCCAAACGCAGCAGCAGAATTACAAATCTCAGCAGATGAAAAGAGAGAGAGAAGAGAGGAAGGAAGGAGCCAAAACTGTCGCTCTGAAGGCACGATGAAGAGACGCTCTCACGATCTATCTGACGTGAATAACAATGATTAGGAAAAGAAGAATTTAAGGAATTCCTTTCCTTATAACCAAATAATTAATTACCTTAATTAATGAATCAAATGACCTCCTCGTCCTTGGCAATTAAAAGAATGTCGCTGACGTCCCAACTGATGGCAAGGGATTTTTAATCCAACTTTAGAACAACGTTGTAGCAGATATAATATAAGGTACAAATTGTACGGGTTATAACATCACCTCCCCCTTAAAAGAATCTCGTCCTCGAGATTAACTCACCTTACTGCTCGAACAGGGAGGGATACTTGGCACGCAGCTCATCTTCGAGCTCCCACGTAGCTTCACTCTCTAACTGATCTGACCACTGGACCTTCACCATAGGTAGGGTCTTACTACGAAGCCGGCGGACATCCCTGGCTAAAATACGAGTAGGCACCGCCTCGAAGCTGCAGTCCTCTCTCAACTGAAGCTGGCTGTAGTCGATCACATGAGACGGATCATGCAGATACTTCCTCAACATGGAGACATGAAAAACACCGTGAACAGCAGACAAAGCGGGTGGCAATGCTAACCGGTAGGCCACAGGGCCAATCCTCTCCAAGATCTCAAACGTCCAACGAACCTCGGGCTAAGCTTCCCACGCTTCCCAAATCGGACCACGCCTCTGACCGGCGACACTCGCAGATAGACATGATCACCAACATCGAACTCAAGCGGTCTACGCCTCTGGTCTGCATAGCACTTCTGTCTGCTCTGAGCAACAAGCAAACGCTCCCGAATCGTCCTGATTTTCTCTACTGCTCCCTGCACCAGCTCGGGTCCAACCAAGACTCTCTCCTTCAGGTCATCCCAACAGATGGGGGACCTGCACCTCCTACCGTACAACGCTTCAAACGGAGCCATACCAATGCTCGCCTGAAAGCTGTTGTTGTAGGCGAACTCAATCAGAGTCACATGCTGCTCCCAGCTACCTCCAAAGTCTAGGACACATGCGCGAAGCATG
This sequence comes from Limonium bicolor, assembly GCA_023374045.1. Lineage (NCBI taxonomy): Eukaryota > Viridiplantae > Streptophyta > Magnoliopsida > Caryophyllales > Plumbaginaceae > Limonium > Limonium bicolor. Next base: position 212,510,042 of record CM041779.1, on the reverse strand, counting down.
TCCTCCAAAATCTGATTAGTCCTCTCTGTCTGGCCGTCCGACTGAGGATGGTAAGCTGAACTGAAGGCTAAATTCGTACCCAAGGCCTTATGCAAACTGCGCCAAAATCTCGAAACAAAACGTGGGTCACGATCAGACACAATAGTAGTAGGCACCCCGTGAAGTCTCACTATCTCATCGAGATACAACCGAGCTAAACGCTCCAAACTGAAGGTCTTCTTCACCGGCAGAAAATGAGCAGACTTCGTCAGACGATCAACTATCACCCAAACAGCATCACAACCCGAAGGAGTCCTGGGTAAACCCATAACGAAATCCATCCCCACACTCTCCCACTTCCACTCAGGAATGGGAAGGGGCTGAAGCAAACCGCTGGCCTCTGATGCTCAGCCTTAATCTGCTGACAGGTCTGGCACTTCGAAACAAACTCTGAGATATCACGCTTCATCCCAGACCACCAGAATGACTCTCTGAGGTCTCGATACATCTTCACCCCTCCTGGGTGAACTGAGTATGGCGCTCCGTGAGCCTCCTGAAGGATCTCTCTGCGAAGCACTGCATCGTCTGGCACACATACACGGCTCTGAAACGCAGACAACCATCAATGGAGACACTGAAGTCTGATCTCTGCTCTGAAGACAGCCCCTCTCTGATCCGGCACAAAGCTGAGTCTGACTCCTGACCAAACCGGATCCTGTCGACCAACGAAGACTGAACCTGAAGCGCTGCTATCACACTGGCACTGGCGGGTCTGACTACCCAAACACCCATACGCTGCAGCTCTAAGGCGGACCTCTGGACTCCCGTCAGAGCACAAGCCACACCCGAAGCACCTCTCCGGCTCAAGGCATCTGCAACAACATTCGCTCTACCCGGGTGGTAGAGGATCTCTAAATCGTAGTCATGAAGTAGCTCCAACCACCTCCTCTGTCTCAAGTTCAGCTCCTTCTGAGTGAACAAATACTTGAGACTCTTGTGGTCCGTGTAAACCTTACACGACGCTCCATACAGATAATGCCTCCAAATCTTGAGCGCGAACACTACAGCTGCCAACTCCAGATCATGGGTAGGGTAGTTCTTCTCATAGGGCTTAAGCTGCCGCGAGCCATAAGCCACCACCTTACCCTGCTGCATCAGAACACATCCCAGTCCCTTATGGGACGCATCACAGAAGACCTCGAATCCCTCGGTCCCAGAAGGCAAAGTCAGATCGGTGCGGTCGTCAGTCTCTTCTTAATCTCCTGGAAACTCTGCTCACAAGCCTCGCTCCACTCATACTGATCTCCTTCCTCAACAGACGGGTCAGCGGGGATACAATCTTAGAGAACCCCTCAACGAACTTCCTGTAGTACCCAGCTAACCCAAGGAAACTGCGAATCTCAGCAACATTCGTGGGCCTCGCCCACTCCATCACAGCTCTAATCTTCTCAGGATCCACTGAGATACCGTCCTTCGAGACCACATGTCCCAAGAACACTACACGATCCAGCCAGAAGTCACACTTCTTCAACTTAGCATACAGCTCACGATCCTTCAACGTCTGCAAAACAATCCTCAGATGCTCCTCATGCTCCTCTACGCTCCTGGAGTACACCAAGATATATCATCTATGAAGACCACTACGAACTGATCCAGATAGGGTTTGAAAACCCGGTTCATCATGTCCATGAATACTGATGGAGCATTAGTCAATCCAAACGGCATGACTAGGAACTCGTAATGACCATAACGAGTCCTAAAAGCGGACTTAGGCACATCCTCGCCTTAATCCTCAACTGATGGTAGCCTGCAACGATGGAAGAGAACGAAGATCTATCTTCGAGAACCACTGTGGGGCCCGCCAACTGGTCAAACAAATCATCTATGCGCGGAAGGGGATAGCGATTTCTTGATGGTCACCTTGTTCAGCTCCCTGTAGTCGATGCACAAACGGAAGGTCCCATCCTTCTTCTTCACAAACAGCACTGGCGCTCCCCAAGGCGAAAACACTAGGGCGTATGAAGCCCTTATCTAACAGCTCCTGAAGCTGGGACCTTCAGCTCCTTCAACTCCGCCGGACTCATACGGTAAGGGGCCCTAGAGATGGGCTGAGTCTCTGGCGCTAAATCGATGGTGAAACTCCACTCTCGCACTGGTGGAAGTCCGGGCACGTCGTCCTGGAAGACCTCCGAGAACTCTCTGACGATCGGAATGCTCTCCAAGCTAGATCCCTCACGCACCTCTGGCAGATAACATAAGAAGCCCTGGCAGCCCTTCCTCAAGAAACTGGCTGCCTGCATCGCTGACACCATCACCGGCGCACATGGAACTGCATTCCCAGAGAAAGCAAAACGAGTCCCGTCTGGCAGATCGAATACTACCCTCTTCGCTGCACAATCTATATGGGCATGGTGCTCTGCTAGCCAATCCATGCCCAGAATCACATCAAAGCAGGTCATCCGCATCGGGATGAGGTCAGCAAAGAAGGTCTTGTCCCTAACTACTATGGGACAAGCCTTACACACAGAATCCAACACACAAGGGGCCACCCCACCTAACGGACTACTCACACAAAGGTCTACCTCACTAGACACAGCAGTCAATCCAAGATCATCCAACAAATCATAGCAGACAAAGGAATGCGTAGCTCCAGAGTCAAACAGACAAAACACATCTCGAGAATGGATCTGGAGAATACCTGAGATGACGCGATCACCGGCACGATCACGCTCTCCAGCCATAGCATAAACCCGGGCCTGAGTCTGAGGCTTCTTCTGATCGGACCTCGCCCCTGAATCTGAGCCGGTGCCTCTCTCCCCTGAGCCTCTACTGGATGCCTGAGGGCACTGAGCGATCGGTGCTCCATCGACCCGCACTTAAAGCAGGCACCAGTCTTCTTGTAGCACTCCCTACCAGGATGGGAGCGACCACAAGCCCCACACTTCGCCCCAGCTGACGAAGATGAAGAAGCTCCCCGGCGATCTCCATAGGTCTGCTTCTTCTGAGGAGGAGCAGCCTCCTTCTTCTGAGGCTCCTCAGCACGCCTCTTCCCTTATGGTCCTACCCGCCTGTCTGCCCCTGATGTCCGCCTCTACCAGCAAGGCGACATCCGCCACATCTCTGAAGGTCCGGTGACGAAGAGGTGTCACCGCCGACCTGATGTCTGGCCTCAAACCGCTCTCGAACTTACGAGCCTTCCTATGCTCATCTGGCTCCGGAGCATACTTCGACAGGGGTCACGAACTTTCTCACATACTCCTCTACAGACATATCTCTCCCCTGACGCAGCCGGTTGTACTCATTGATCTTCTGGTCCTTGTAGACATCCAGATAGAACTGCTTGTTGAACTCCAAGCAGAACTGATCCCAGGTCCAAGGCTGGGGATGTCTACCCATCACCATGCCCACCACTCCTTCGCCTCCCCCTTGAAGAGGAACGTGGCGAAGTCTACCTTTTGGTCGTCCTCCGACCCCATCACTCTCAGCAGGTCCTCGACCTCAGTAATCCAATGGCTCGCCTCCTGAGGGTCGCCACAGCCGTCGAAAGAAGGTGGCTTTAGCTTCATGAACTTCTGGAGAGCTCGGACTCGGCCTCCCACGGCATTCACCCCTGCTGGGCCAGCACCACCAGCTCCTCCACCAGCTCCCCCAGCAGCTGCAGCCATCGTCTGCATCAACCGCGTCACAAACTGCTGCACTACATCCGCAGCATCTCCCTGAGGGGTCACTGGTGTCCTACGAGGAGCCATTCTGAGATATACAAATCCAAAACTTGTCAGAACTAACTCATACTGTCAACCACTGTCACAACTGACTCTCACACAAGCAAACACACCCCAGACACCAAAGAAAGCCAAACCTGGCTCTGATACCACTAAATGTAACACCCCTAAAACCGGCCTAAGAGTTAAGGGTGCTACACGCCGCGTATTGCTACCTAATAACGCAAGACTCTAAAACACTCAAACGCAATAAAGGCCCAAAACAAAGTTTACTTAAATATTGCAAACTAATGTATTCAAATACAGCGGAACAAATACCAAAATCCCAAATACGAAACTGAGTCAGAAACAGAAGTCAAAAGTATAAGGCCCGAAGGCTACAACATCTCAGAGTATCAAACTGAATAAACATAAAAGCTAATTACTATAGCTCCAGAACTTAGGATGATCCTCGCTGATCAATCTGCAAAAATGTTAGAAGTAGGGGAATGAGCACACAACTATGCCCAGTAAGCAGCGACCGTCATCAGTAAGGTCGCTCAAAACATTGAAAACAGAAGAAGGAGAAGATAAATATTTATCCACAATCTCAATATCCAGAAGCTTTCAGAACAGAAACAGAGTGGAACTCAAGGGGTTCCCATATCAGAAACAGTCAGAGCGCTTAAACAGAAAGGGGGACAAAACACAATGCACACACTCAGAAGGGTCGGAGACCCATAGACCATACCAGGTCTCTCGGCAACGCAGAAATGACTCGAAAGAGCCAAAGGGTTCGTCAACCCCACAGAACAGAAAGGGAATGACCCACACTCAGAATGACGTCTACATGGTATACCACGGAATAGCTCGACCCAGCCATTCACGGCTCAGAAACAATGTGCAATGTCCCAAAACAGAAGGATTGCTTAAATAGAAGCAAAGTTGCATTTAAGTATGCCAAAACACTCATAAACCAGTAGTACAGATCATAAGGAATCCAATGCCGCAGACGGCACTCAAATCAGAGTTCAAACGAAGAAGTTATGGTGAAAACAGAGGGGTGTCCGAACTTGTGTCCGGACGTCGAAGTTCGGACACAAGTCGAGACTCAGAAACCAGAGAAAGCCAAATGTCCGAACTTGTGTCCGGACATCAATGTTCGGACACAAGTCGAGTTGAAATCAGATAGAGGAGTTCAGAATGTCCGAACATCCAAGCTCGGACGGATGTTCGGACGGGGTTTTACGGGAAAACACGCGGAAGGTCCGACCTTGTGTCCGGACTTCGAAGTTCGGACACAGGTCGAACTTTAAATCAGAGGGAAAACTTGAGGGTGTGTCCGAACATCCATGTTCGGACAGATGTTCGGACATGCCCCGAACTTGAAAATCAGTAAGACAAGAACGCACTGTCCGAACTTCAAAGCTCGGACAGAAGTTCGGACAGTGCGAAAACTGCAAATTCCAGAAGACGAACAGAGCAGAAAAACAACGCAATTCAACACCACGAATTGCCAATTAAGCACAACACCAAATCAGACATTAAAGCAGGAAACCATGGGGGTTTAGCCATCCAAAAATTACAACAAAACGCTAATAGAAACCACACACAAAACCACAAACAATCCTTGCACACCCCCATGGCTGAACTTCCAAACTGAATCGAGTAACCACCTACCTCAATAATCAGCACAATCCAACGATCTGAGCAGTTCACAGCAACACGAAACGAAACTGCCAACCAGACACCGATCAACGAGCACTGATTTCCACAATGACAAATCCATAATCAGAAAACACAGAAGGAACCCCCAAACTCAAAACCTCGAAAGACTGTACACACAACCTGGATTCGGAAGTCTACAATCCCACAGTCCAAACAGTCTATAGCCTGTGCAACTTCGCAACTCCAATCAGAACCAACGCCACTGATTCAACCACAATCGAAAGCCTAAAATCAGAACTGAGAGAGAGAGGAAACCAACGACGAAATTCGGAATTCTGCAGCGCAAACCTGATAGCGAGGAGAAGGAAAACCAGCAACGATGAACTCCAATCCAAACGCAGCAGCAGAATTACAAATCTCAGCAGATGAAAAGAGAGAGAGAAGAGAGAAGGAAGGAAGGAGCAAAACTGTCGCTCTGAAGGCACGATGAAGAGACGCTCTCACGATCTATCTGACGTGAATAACAATGATTAGGAAAAGAAGAATTAAGGAATTCCTTTCCTTATAACCAAATAATTAATTACCTTAATTAATGAATCAAATGACCTCCTCGTCCTTGGCAATTAAAAGAATGTCGCTGACGTCCCAACTGATGGCAAGGGATTTTTAATCCAACTTAGAACAACGTTGTAGCAGATATAATATAAGGTACAAATGTACGGGTTATAACACTACAACTGAACTATCAAGCTGTTCTCTAAAGAGACGGTTCATCAAATCCATGAATATGGCTGGCGCATTCGTCAATCCGAATGGCATAACGGTAAACTCGTAGTGTCCATACCGTGTCCTAAAAGCTGTCTTCTCAATGTCGCCCTCTGCAATCCTAATCTGATGGTAGCCAGATATGAGATCTATCTTCGAGAACACACTGGCCCCTCTCAGCTGATCAAATAAATCATCTATTCGTGGCAATGGGTACTTGTTCTTGACTGTAACCGCATTCAGCTCGCGGTAGTCGATGCAGAGTCGCATACTACCGTCCTTTTTCTTGACGAACAGTACTGGAGCACCCCAAGGAGAAACACTAGGTCAAATGAATCCCTTGTCGAGGAGGTCCTCCAGCTGTAGCTTCAGCTCTCTCCTCTCAGCCGGTGCCATACGGTAGGGTGCCTTAGCAATAGGGCCCGTACCTGGCAACAAGTCGACGGCGAACTCAACCTCGCGCACAGGCGGCATGCCTGGCAGCTCATCAGGAAATAAGTCGGGAAAATCTACCACGACTGGAATGTCTACGTCCATCACGTCGTTCTGTCTCGTGTCCTGTACATAATAGAGGAAGGCTTGTCAGCCCTTCCTAACATCCTTCATCAGGGACAATGCTGACACGATCTTGACAGTCGGCTCTCTCCTCACACTGCGGTATGACACTGTCTTGCCGCTCGGCCCTTCAGTAGTAGTCGATGCTCTGCACAATGAAGGCGGCCCCTACGCTTCTGCAGCCAATCCATGCCCACTATAATGTCAAAACCCAAGTTCTTGAACTCGATCAGATCGATGGAAAGGTCTCAGTCATGATGCTGATCTCTAACCCCGTATACTGTCTGGTGCAACCTACTTTCTCCTTCGAAGGAAGGGTGACTGAAAAGTCTGAAAGCTGTTCGGGGGTGGCTCCCAGCTTCTTAGCGAATGTCGAGGAAATAAAAAGAATGCAAAGCCCCTGAGTCGAACAATACGGAAGCACTAACACCATCAACAGGAAAGGTACCTGAGATCACCCCTCGTATTAGCATCGAGTCCCATAAATCACTAATTTACTGTCGGTTGTAATTGTCATACCTGTGATGACATTACCGGACTCCTTGGCTTGCGCCATATCTAAGATGCAGATGGTACCCTCCTTCCCATTTTCGTAGCCTGAAGTTATGATTTAACGGTGTCAACAAACTGAACACAATACTTGAAGATACAAAACTCTTTTTCATTCATCCAACTGTATTATACAAGGTTACACACTTAGTTACTACTATTACATCAGTACTGTCTGAAAGTCAAATTTAAACGGCCAGGTCTGATGTGGGTATCATTCACTAGAGCTGGTGGTGCGGTATTGAGCTTAATGCTCTTAATACCATGATATACATGCCTCGACTCTCCACCAAATACCAACACTCCCCAGACTTGAGGACGATCTTGCTTGCTAGATCCATCCTCTTCTGGTCTCCATAGATGAACTCAGCATCATCGCCGATGGAGAATGACACAACCAGTATTCCTCTGGTGATGGACTCGGTCGTCTCATCACGATCCTGGTGCATCCCAAGTTTTCCTCCCTGCTCATAGTAGTAGTTGATAATGCAAACGTCAGGTGTCATGTCGGGTAATGAATCAGTCTCACAGTCTTGAGCAATATCCACTGCGTTTCTCACAAGGTTAAGAAACTGTCAGGTATCCTAGGTATTGATACGCCATCTACTATCCTCGCCTCTCGATAAACCCTAACCTGTGGATCCCAATCTTTCCCTAAGCACATCATGTGCAGTTTCATTTTAGAACCACTATCAAATACAGGGGTATAAAATCCTCCTATGCCCTTACCCAAAGCTCTACACTCATTCACTATGGCGATTTGCTCATAGGGTTAGGAACTCTCTGAGAAGTATCATGCCCGGTCTGACCACATGACACAACTCACTAGGGTACTCCCGTCTTTCTTCCACGGATCTAGGTGACCTCTGCCTTGTAAGTGTGGGATAGCAGATATCGAAGTCTCCTAAGAGGTAAAAGGTTTCCTAGGTGAGTCGTTTATCTAAAGCGGTAACTAAAACACACATTCATGCTAAGGTAAAGCGTTTAACACTTAGTCATGCTCTCATACAATGGTTAAGGTTTCAAATACTAACCTTCACCGCGCTGGGTACTAGTGCCAGCGCCTGAAGCTCCCGCTGCATTCAGCATACGGTTGCCCTGCGGGTTCCTCTAGTTCTGGTTCTGCTGCTGTGGCTGCTGATGCTGCTGCCCCTCTGGGCTTGGGGCGCCGGCCCCCTCTGGCCACCTCGAGCTCCACCTCCTCCAGTAGGTGCGCTCTGAGTCCCCTTCGGCGGGCGGTACGCTCGGCTCTCTGGATTAGCAAAGCACTCGTACGACCTGTGGCCCTTCTTTCCACAATGGTGGCAGTCCACCGCTTGCCCGGTGCAGTCGACACCCGGGTGGTCTTTACCACAGCGCTTGCAGTGAAAGTGGCGCTGGGGTGCAGATCCTATTATCATATCACATTCTGATTAGTACAAGGATGGTAATGGATAGTGTAGTACACAACTCATTCACAAGGTTAGATCACTTACCCTTAGGGGGTGCAGATCTAAGAGGCTGGACATCATAGGTAGGCCCGATCAGCATCGGGACCTTGTCCTTGCCCTTTTGGCTGGCCTGCTCCTTCTTCTTCTCCCTCCAGGAGAACTTTTTCTTCCTGTGATCGTCAAAGTGTCAGGTATAGCAGGTATAAAAGCAGGCAGTAAGTAAGTAATTTAAATGGATTAAATAACTTAAGGTGGTTCTTACTTCCAGCCCTTACTGCCTCCGCTTCCAGCCTCAGTCTCCGCCTCCTTCTCGGGGGCCTTACGCTTCTGCCCCTGGCCGTCTTCCCGGCTGTTCACCATCATCTCAGTCCGAGAAGCAGCGTCATAACACTCCTGTAATGCATCAATGAGTTCCCCGAACTTGTAATAAATCAAACTGAGTTACAAGGCTGTCAATTAATTTTACCTGGATAGTAGGGTACAAGGTAGCACCCATGGCGGCTTGATAGCATATCGCAACCCGCCTCTAAATTTCTCCACTTTCACCGCATCAGAATAAACAACTCCTGGGACAAAGTCCAAGAGCCCAATGAACAAGGAGTAGTACTGATCTACTGTCATACTACTCCTCTACCAGGGCCTCAAACTCTTCCCTCTTCCTCTGCTTCAAATGAGCAGGATAGTACTTCTCTCTCAGCAATTCCACAAAGCCTGTCCAACCAAAACCCTCTATAGCAATGTAATGTGCCTTCACGGACCTCCACCAAGTGCTGGCAGCGTCCTTCAGATGAAGGCTGCTATACCGACCCGGTGCTCAGCAGGCACATGAATGGCATCGAAGGCCTTCTCGTGCTCAACAATGAATCTCTCCAGGACAGTGGGGTCAGCAACTCCGTCATAGGTAGGTACTCGCGTGTCAGCTACGCTCTTTAGCCAATTCGGCTCTCTAGGTGCGGGTACGGGTGGGACTACAGGTGGTGCTCCTATATGGACACCTCCCATCTGGGCCAGCTGAGCGAAGACGGCTGCTACCGTCTTTGCTATGCACGGCTGGGGCCTCAGGAGGACCTCCTCCAGGCCCGCCGCCTCTTCCACCACCTCCTCTGCCTCTGCCAGTCGAACGTCTTTGGAAGACATCTGAAGAATTCAGAACCAAAGTCAGTTCTTGGTATAAATACTGTACTTTTCCCAACCATAACCTAACTCAAATCATTTACAACTATCTCCTTGGTACTGGTGTGTGAACAACCTAAGCTCACGGTACTTAAACTACTATCTCTTGTAATCAGAGCGGTACTCTGCTCTGATACCACTTTTGTAACACCCCTACTAATTCGGCTCCTAGTTATCCTATAAATGTCGCACATAATAAATAAATCGCAGCGGTAAATAACAGACTGTCGCTCTAATGGTGTCACTGTTATCACTCGCCCATACGGGTGATAACGAATTACCTGATAATCAACTTGCGAAACGTATTCCCGTAGTGACCACAAGAGATAGATAGTAGTACTTAAACAATCTAAAACAAATCCAACAACAACCGAATATTACAGACCGTGAACATCTAATCAAAATACACCTCGGTTACACACCCGAGTCCAAACAACATTAGTATCACACCGTACCGAGTCTAACCAACAGTAACACAATAGTCGCGCCCCGCGTCGACCCACCAGCTAGTCCTGCAATAAAAATGGTTTGTGGTATGGAATTAGCCTCTGCTGAGTATGTTATCACATGCCCCGTCATGCCTCCTCAAACCCCCCAATTAATTGGTCGAGAGCATGAGATTCGTTACATGCAATACCGTTTTAATATTTAAACTTTAAAACAATTAACAGTAATATCCATACAATAACACAACCATCAACACGTAATATACCACAAGTATAACCAATGAACAACAAAGCGAAACAACAAGAATAACAACAAGTATTAATCCTCGTCCATTGTGTAGAAACCAATATCGTTCGCCACTGTACCAGTCTCAACTGTATTAATTGTTCAGTTATACCTAGTGACTATGTCTCGTTAAAACGACATGTCTCTAATTACCCATATATTATGGCGGGCCACCCACGGCAGTAGCCACTCCAGTGGTAGAGTCTCTGACCAACGAGCCATTCTAGCTCACGGGAAATTTTCTTGATACTTACGGACCCGTACGCGGACATCCTGGTATCGTTTTTGTGATCACAGCGCGCACCAAGAGCCACATCCTCTTGGCTTTACTATCTTTCATTTATTAATTATACCATCGCATCGCATTACCAAATTTTCTAACACAGCAGACTAAGGTCATTAGTCCAATCCGGAGTCTGTAAACTCGGGATCCAGTGTTAGATACGAGAGCGGCGTTTAGAAAGGCCAATGCTCCGTATAAAAGTCTCGGATAATATATATATATATATATATATATATATCTTATTATCCTAGTGCTACATCGTTTTTCTGACGATCCTTATATTTCACATAAGATAGCACCATAGCCGCTAGTTTGTTTTATATATAGGTTCATATATACGAACCAATAATGTTAACTCAACAACAGTAAATAATAAGCAGCTGTAAATATACAATTCATGCATATTAATTAACACATTCAGACAAACAATCTTATCACAGATCACTCAGAGGTCTGAACTGAGGAAGTCCTCAGAGACAATCAGAGACACATAACAACATACCATTCACCCTGATTGTATTACGGTGGAGTAGGAATCAGCAAGATCCTATGCTCCGTGTGTCGTCTCTAACAATCTAAACAATACATAATGCTACTGATTAGCATCCCGTATAACACACAACTCTACGGTACCCCGTACCGTCACTAGTACCTCCCGGTTAATCCCCCGTTATTAACTGTCAACGTTTGTCGGGTTTTCGGCTTAACTCGAGATTGGAAAATGTTATATTACATGCGTAGTTTGTCTCGTATATTAATATTCTTATTGTTGAACTTTGTTATCGCATGTAACTTAGTATACTCTTGCATATCATATAGTTTGTTTCTATATTGCATGTATAACTCTTTATCATGTATTATACATTTCACCTTAGTATTTATTTTCCTAAGGTTTGTTTTTTCCAAATTTAATGGAGTATAATTCATATGTAAAAGTACCTTGAATTATTTAAATCCTTATTATCCCATGTATACTCTTAACATTAGAATTTCCATATCTAATGTTTATAATTCTTTTCTCTTTATCTATTATCATTTTAATTATGATAATTTATAGTTATTGAACCACATTACATTTTCTACACCATAACATATTTATCTTTATACATGTTTTATGGATGGACTATTTATTATATGGTAAGTCTTTTAATATATTCATTCTTTTTAATGAACACCTCTTATATTATAAATGTTATAACTCTTATAACATTAAAAACCATATTATAAATTACATTTAAAAATGTTAATATTTCCGAACAGCACCTATGTTCTTAAATATTTACAAAATCCATCACATAATTAATATAATGTTATATTATAGCTATATAACATATATTATGACATTTAAGTCATTAAAACAATTATAACCTATAGTTATATTTTGTTTATAAAATACCAAACAGCCCTTATATTATTCGGCTTTCACTATAAACCACTAAACTTCTATAAATCACAAATCCATCCCAAATTATATTTCATTGTTACACTTATAACATATATCTTATATTATAATCCTTAAACCTTAATATAATTATAACCTATAATTTTTAAAAGACTATAATTTTCGAATAGACCCTAGGACTGTTTTAATTAAATTCCCACCACCAAACTTTGTATATTTACCAAATCTTCCCAATTTATAATACATAGTTTTCTAACATCATTAAAACTATATATTATACATATATCTTCATAAAACCTTATATATAACTCCAAAAATTACCAAACTATACCAAAAGGTTATAAATATTATTCCTAACCTTATACTTCCTATAAATCTCAGTTTTTACCCATTTGTTACCCATTGTAACAATGTTATAAAATATCATATATTATACTTATATAATTCATATAAACTCCAAATTTAACCAAATAAACTTCTAAAAATTCCTAATAACTTAAGGACTATTCTAAATTCCATTTAGTACCCCATGTTTTCGGAAATCACAATATAACCCTATTTCTTAAAAATCTTTTACAATTTAATAACTATCTTAATATAAGGTAGTATTTTAATTTCTTAAATTATCCAAACTTGGTCAAAGTCTCCTATATAGTCAACTTTGACTTCTAATACCAAATGGGACCCAAACTTTCGGTAATTACCAATCTTACCCCATATTTTTCTATTTTTACAATTTTGACACAAAACTTTATAAAATGATATAATTTTTATTAAATTCATTTAAAAACCCTAAATTCCTCTAAATTAAGCCCACGGCTTTATATTTTCCAGTAATTACGGTTTGGCCCCAAACTTAATTATATAAGCATAAATCTAACTAAATAAACTTATAAACTTAAATTAAAATGGCCTAATGACATGGCCTTATTACAACCTTGAACTTGCAAAATAAATTACACTTTAAATGTCTCAAAATATAGTATAAACTCACGGCCTCACTTAGTTTAATTATTTTTCCACATAATGTCATAATTTGACCATTATGTTAATTAAATCACTTAAATGACTAGCTTAATTTATCTTAGTCATTTTTTCCATTCTTAGGTCAATATGACCCATATTTTTAAGTCCCCTCTCGGCACAATTTATATATATGCTAAGAATTCATAAAATCATAAGTTTTAAGGTGTTTATACCTTGGTTTAGGCTTGTAACAGCTCGGCAGCTTGAAGGAAAATTCACCACACTATTTAGACATGTTTAATACACCAAAATAAGATATGGTTATACTCCAAGCTTGAGCTTAACCATAAGGAACAATTAATGTAAGATTTAAGGCAAAAATCACCTTAAAAATGCAAGGGAACTTCAAGAGAGATTCGGCCTGAATTAAACACACCACAAGGTGTTAAATTCACCATATAGACATAGGAAATAGCTAGACAACAACAATCTGCCTTGGTAGTAGGTTTTAACTTGGAAAAATGCCTTAAAAGAGGGTATTTGCTTTAGATCTCGGCCACCCTTGCTCCAAATGGCTAACCAACTGATTGAACATGTAAATATGAAGATTATGAGTGTATAAACTCATAAAAATCAAAGGAAGAAAACCGGATGAAGAATAGAAAGGCTTAAGGTATGTTTTTACCTTAAAATACAAATTTGAACAACCTTGGCCCCTAGACTTGCTTCAGCCGAGTTTGGTGCTTGTTCTAACCTTAGAACACTGAGAATGAGCCATAGGAATTGATGAGCCACGAGATCTAAGTGTAGGTAGTGAAGAGATGAAGAAAAGAGCTAAAATAAGCCTTAAAACGTTACCTTAAGAGCTTAAGAGTTTGAATTGTCTTCCTAACTCAAGAACACACCTTGAGAGGTTCTGGGAAGGCTGCTGCATCGGATGGAATGGGGAAAGAGGCAAGGGAATGATTGGAATGGATTAATTGATTTGAAAAAGTAAGAAAAGTAACTTTTACTATGCTAAATTGGTATTAGGTAGTAATTGGCAATCAATGATGTGTGAGCTGTCTTCCCACCTCCTTGCCAGCCGACATCCATATGGTCAAATGGGTCAATTAATTGACCATTGACCAAACTTGGTCAATTTGTCCAAAAATGCACTATTTGGGTTACTATTCATACTTAAATGGCATATTTTGATTTTTATTTTCAAACTTTGATTTAGACTTTATAAAATAGTCTATTATATCAAATTAATGATTTAAATAATATATTCCAGTCTTTAAATGACAAAAAGTCATTATCTTTGAGCTCATACACAAAAACGTGCTTTAAGGTGTTTTAGTGCACATTTTTGTGTCACGGTTGTTTCTGAGCTTAGTTTTCTTTGAGAACGGTTTTGTTGTGTTCCTTACTTCATTATAATACTTAGGAATCCACTTTGGATCCTATTTGAGGTCATACAATCTTTATGGTGCTTTAAAGCACATTTTTGGCTTTACCGATCTTAAGGCGTGTTTCGCCTTGTTGAGATCTTTTAGATTGTTCCCCAATAATATTTTGATGTTTATTAACCATCTTAGATCATTAATAGATCATTTAATTAAGTTTTAAAGGTTAGGGGTATTTCAGGACATGTCTTAAAGTGTTAAGGATAGGATAAGACTATAAAGCGCAATAAGCACTAAACAGTTGTTTCAGATTAAGGGTCATCCTCAGACCAAAGGTCAGTTGGAGAGAACAATTTAGACATTCGAGAAAACACTAAGAGTATGAACATAAGATCTTCAAGGAGAATGGATAGACGAGTTACAACTCATTAAGGCCGTGTATATAAAAAGAAACACGTGTCCACTGAGAGACCAATATTCCTAAACTGTAAGGAGGCATAAGGATATACAATACTATGAACGATTAGAAAGGCAGTTAAGCCTAAGATTATCAGAGTCGCCTAGCTGAAGCTAGCAGACCACTACCTTTGAGATTAGACCAAACTAAGTTAAGAAAATGGTATAAGTACCGTTAAGAATCCTTGATACAGAGACTAAGCCATAACATAGTTATGACCCTCTGATCCAATTATAAGTGAGATAGATGACATGGAAGCTAGAATGCTTGGTAAGAATTAGACATCTTGAACTTATGTTCAAGGATGATATAATGTTGATTACGTGGGCGTAATCCATTTTAAGGGGGGTAGAGCGAAAACCGCTTAGCGTATGTTACATAAACTACGGTGTGCGTATCACAAAAGAATTTGAGAATATGTTTTACATAAACATTTTGAGATAGATCATGGCTATTGCACACAGAAGATGTGAATACCATACATATTAAGTACCTATCTTGTTAACTCCTGTAACACCCCATCCAACATTAACACACTTAACGACCAACTGCAGCGGAAAACATACTTCATCACATTACTTAACTCGTTGGTGTTACACGCCGTTAACCACCCACGTGGCTAACAAGGCTATTACATATACATTGCATCGGTCTGATGGACTAGATTCCCGAGCGACTACACATTACTGTCCCTTTCCATAAACAACAACAACAACATATACCTTAAACTGTGCCGAGTATTCACAAACTAATGCCGATAACAATTTCGGTCTTACTACACCTACTGTACATATATAACTTAAATGCATACCCATGTACAACGACTACCCCGTCCTACTCTCGAACGGCTTCCAGCTCCTTGTACCTGAAATAGGAAAAAGAAGAGAAAGGGTGGCCCCCCAGGGGCTCAGCACCTTTGCTGGTATGGTAATCCCGCAGCCCGCATGCTACCGGGCCACGCACAACTAATTGTCGTCTTAGCATGCGGTTGATTATATTTGAATCATGCATGTAAACTATAAACACACAACACATAACATTCCACCACAATGGGCTCAACAACAGATAACACATCCTTACTTGATAAGCCACTCATTGTGTTCATAAACCCTAGAGGGTTCTCCTCTAGTGGAGCTACTTCCTTAATAGACGACACTTACCCAATAATCGGGTTATCCTTAAATGCCTCTTTTATAAACTGGGATTCATATCCATGATCACATACACACCACATAACAACACTTTTCACGTTTCAACGTGCACATAACATAACATCGCAATGGGAATTGCAGTACAATAATAACACATAACATAACGGGAACAATTCTCTTAGGAACCGACCCAAACATAGTTAATTCACTTATGAGCCTAGAGAATGATGTCACCCTCATGATAAACTCGTTATACAACACTCATTACCGTCCTAATAGTCGGACGAGTAACTTAAGTTAAGATGGTTCGGATATGGTGACCCGAACACACCACATAAACACATGTTCCCCCTAAACCGATCATAAGTCAGAATAGCTAAGCTTTGGAGTAAGCTAATGGGAGATCGTGACCCGTGAGGGAAATAACCATAACAGAGAGGAGAGTAAGGCTAAAAAGGATACCCACTCCAAACAACGTGCGACTGGCCTAACCGGATTGCTCACCCCCGTTAGTACATATTTACTTGTAGATAAATAGTTAGAGCCCCACTATGGAACCTATCACATCCACACACCAAGAAGGTATTTCGACTGGGTTAAACACACGAGGGAGGTCCATACATTCACACACAGCATCACACAATTAACTCACGTATAGCCGTGGTTAGAACGTCCCATGGTTTGGGTCGTTAAATTCCGAATACCGATCTCTCATGTGATCCTAGACTCAGTTAGCTAAGTTTAACACTTTCGAGGTTAAATGGTATCAGAACTAGACACGCCACATATATGAATTACTGTAAACTCATTACATGTTTTATCTTACAACGTGGCAAACATACAGAAAAACACATTGGCATACAAGCCGGTGTAATCCGGTAGGACACAGGTTGTAAGAAAACCATACCTGTCACCGGAGTCCACTCTATCATGTCCACTTATGTTCCTCGAACAATTCTCGAACAACTGGTAATATTACATGTACTTTTATTAACGGGTGGGGTAACATGATTGTTTAAAGTCTAATGCTCATAACTTATCCCCGTTAACTAGTTAAATAACTTCGCATTTTAACTTGTTTTACTTTTCATTTTAATACAACTTTTCCCCCACTAAATTGTCATTATAACCCACTTAACATGTCCTAACAATCTTATAACATCATTACTTAATAATCCCCATCATCCTATAACCTTAAACAATGTTTTTAGTCCATACAGCGCCTTGTCCGAACTTGTGTCCGGACTTCCCAAGTTCGGACACTGTTCGAGGCTCAAATGGGTGTAAACAGACGACTGTCTGAACATGCGTCCGAGCTTCCCAAGTTCGGACGCTGTTCGAGGCCAAAACAGAATATAGAGATAGGTGTGTCCGAACTTCCAAATTCGGACGGTAGTTCGGACACCGGTCGAAGTTCAGGTGACTTACGCGCAACAGGGCATGTCCGAACGTCCATGTTCGGACGGTAGTTCGGACGTGCCCAAAACTCCATTTTCTATACCTTAAACACTTACTCATTTCTTGCCTAAAATACTCATATAACTTCCCCCTTAGGTTTATAGCATGTTCCCACACTATATTTAGCCCACCAAAAATACTTCATGTCCTTCCAAGAATTTTCTTCACAAGTTCAAACATCTTCCTTACCTAAACATCATTTCCTCCTTGTACATCAACATTACCTAAACCTTAACAAACTCCTCCAAGACTTTAGTGCATCCCAAAACACCCATTGGATTTCTAGAACTTCCAAGATAATGCCTAACTAAATCCTTTTTGCCTTCTAAAACACCTTAATGCACCTTTCTTTCCCTAGTAAAACACTTAATCATTCTCAACACTTCCAACCTCACCAAAACTCTTTTTAAACACTTAGAACTTCTTATACATTATCTAAATTTTGACATGGGTTCTTCTAGCACATTGCTATACCAAAGCACATAGCTTTCACCATTAGACATTCAAGAACACCTAAAATCCATCAAGAGTATTCTCACACACACAAACACTTAGGTTTTCACCCTTCCACAACCAAAAAACACTTAATCACTTAATACACATTCCTTACACACAAACATACTATTTTTTTCCTTTAACCATCCAAGACACTCATCTTCACAAAGAATGTTCTTTACACACTCTAAATCCTAAAACTACGCTACATCAGAATATAGTGCATAAACTTAAAATGCTTGACACTTAGGTCCTTAAATAACATGGCTCATAGGCCCTTAAATGCATTAAACTTAAACACTGAATTTCCCACATATATATTGCCTTTAACCTGCAAATACACTCAACATCACATATGCCTTTTAATAATCTCCTTAAGAGACAATTCACTAGCTCTTTTCCCATTGGCTCCTTAGGTATTTTATTAAGCAAATCAAGCTCATTTTTCCTAAGGCATAAATTACATTAGGTTAGCACATTTACCTCTTTTCTTCAAGATTTTTACTTGAACACTCTTGTTCTTCCTTGTTTGGAAATCGGCAAGAGGACTTGGTTACTTGTCAATGTTCTAATCAATATACAAGTAAAACCAATGAGCATTCAAGCTTCATGCTTAAACTCATTTACAAACCCTAGGTTATATATATTGTCTTAACACATTAGGATAGTTGTTTTACCTTGGAAAAAAAAGAGAGCTTTAATAAGCATCAAGAGAGGACTCCTCCTTGTCCTTTAAAGATTGAAATGGAGCTATGAAAGAACAAGAGAAGACACCATCAAAGGGTGATTCTCGGTTACACACAAAAAACAAGAGGAAACATTGATTTCTTTGGTTTCCTTACCTTGAGACAAAGGAGAATGACAAGGCATGAAAATATGAGCTCAAGCTCCTTCAATGGTGAATCTCCATGGCACCGAAATGGAGTTCTTGAAGGTTGAAAAGAGAGAAGTGTAGAGCTTGGCCTAACTAAGACAAATATGGTCTTAGAATTTGATTTGGTACATGGAGCTAGAAGTTAATAGCTATGGAAGTTGGAGATGATCTTGTTGCTGTAGCAAAACCGATGGAGACAGGAGGAAGAAGGGTTGGCTACGGTGGGAACAAGAGAGGGATGAGAGAATGTAAAGAAAAGCTTGCTTTTAGAGATATTTAAACTAAAAGTAAATAGTAACTATGCTTTATTACTTTTCCTTGTTTATTTGATTGGTCAAGTGTGGTGAGTCACACATGAAAAACCGGCCCCCTTAGTAGTTTGGCTCCTTGGTGGTCTTTGTTGACCAACTAAGTCACTTATATTGACTTATGTCATAAACTAGCATATTTTAGTTACTATTCACAAAACACAGGCACATACTTGTGAAATTTTTGATTTCCCATTGCATTTAGACCTCCAAATGTGATACTAAGTAGTACACATGTTAATTAATGAGTAATGATGGACATTTAGCCATTCAAAACTCATTTACAAAGACAATTTTTCAAAAATGTGCTTTAAGACTCCTTAAAGCACATTTTGTATTTTAACTGTTTTCAAGCTTGGTTTTCTTTAGTAATTGATTTATATGTTCATTAACATATTTATAAGGTATAGGTAGGACCTTAGGTCTTATACAAATCTATCCCAAGCTTAGAGCACATTTCTGCCCATATTGACCTTAAGGTATTTATTTATGTTTTGTTTGGTTTAATTGTCTACCAAGGTTTCCTAAGGACTAATTAGCTTATTAAATCATAATTGACTATTATTTAGTCTCGGTAGGTTCTTTGGGTCCTAACCAAGTTCACTCCAAGCTTAGAGCATGTTTTGCTCAAGCTGTGTCTTAGTGCTTATTGTGTTTTACTATGGTTTAAATTGTACACTGATGTTTCTAAGGCACTTTTTAGCCTTTAAATATCATAGTCTAGTATTTAAACAATATATCAAGGTTTGGGGTATTTCAATCTACCCCCCTTAAAAGAACTTCGTCCTCGAAGTTCACACTTCCCACACATCATTGGATTAGAACACAGGGATTACTTATAAAAATAAAACATTCATAACCAAGCATACTTACATCACAACCTCGGACTTAACGGTCCGGGTACATATACACATCCATACATAACATAAATACTCACATGATAACCTCGGACTCAATGGTCCGGGTATCTTAACAACATTTGCACATACATAACAACCCTTAGACTCTTGGGTCGGGGTAACATAACAACATTTAGACCCATAGGTCTTGATAAATAAACAGCCTTTAGACACATAGTCTATGTAACACAACAACATTTAGACTCATAGGTCTGATACATACACTTTGGAACTCAAGGTCAAAATAATATTTATTACACATACCACACACATGTCATAGCATGTATAACAATAAAAAATATCTTGATATACACTGTGATCCCGCAGAACCCGGTCGCGATGGACACCTTCTGGTCCCCGTCCCTTTGGGAGATCAAAACAATCACTTAATCTTTAACATATATACTTCTCATGTCACCGGTCCGAAGACAAAGGCTCATGCGTCCTCTGCTCGTGAGCAAGTACTACAACAATATTCTTTACTAGGTTAAGTATAAGAGGATCCTTTATTTCAAATGTTAACCGACTGTTTTGAAAACACCAATTGGAAATCCTTTTGAAAACACATACAACTCCAAGTCCAACTTATGCTCTTGCTTCTTTTCTTAGCGTGGTTAATTGTGACCACTTAAGGGAGCTTCAAGAATCATCCAACCCTGATGTGATCATTACCAGTGTTGAATTATCCTTCCACCCCAATTTGTGTTCGGCTTCCCTTGATCTCATGATAATCAAGTTTCACCTCCCACTTCAATTTCAAGCATCAAGTAAATCACTCATTTCCAATTTTCTATCTTTTAGTCTTCTTTCTAGTCATAATCATTACATCTCCAAAGGATAGAACTCCGTCTATCAATTATCTCCATTCACTTTATTCCTGTTACCTAGGGAATCTTATTCTCACTAGGTTCTATGTCGGTTTCATACCGTTTTTATGAATCGCTATATTTATATATATATACACATATTTTATCAAAATACAACACACAATCTCACATTTAGTGTCATATGAACATATAATGTCGGGTTTTAGTTCCCCGGGAGTTTCTCTACTCCCCACACTTGTACTATCACACACAACTGTTAACAAATAAACACACTTATCATAATGGTATTCGCATCTTCTGTGCACAATTACCACAATTAAACCATGAATGGATGCGTATGTTTACGTAACACACACACCAATAATCAAAACAAATTATTTTGTGCTATGCACAACATAGGTCACGTACACTTGTACGGTAATACACACTAAGTGGTTTTGCGCTTTACCCCCTTAAAAGGGATTACGCCCACGTAATCAATCACTGAATCATTGGTTTAAAATGTTCTGTCGTCGTGAAGTACTTTAACTCCACGTGGTTCTATATACAATGCATTCTGATTAGAGGATCTTAACCATATTGGCAGTTTAGTTCCTAACCAAGAATTCTCATTGGAGTTTGCTTTAACTCTTAACTGTTTTGGTTCTGGCCTGTGAGGCTTCTAGGCATTAATAATTAGCCATTCACTCATGTTCACCATGCACATTCAACACTTGAATCACTGGCTCACTAGTTTCTGCTGCGAAACTCTAATAACTGTAGGGCTTAGTTTTCCCATTCGTTATTCTTACTGTATTGTACATCTCCCATTTATCACCTTTATCTTGGTAATAATGGTTTCTCAAACGATGCGTGGTATATCTTACCGTGAGCGAATTCGGTGAGTTACAAACTTTTATATCCACTTCCATAATAATTTTCTGTGTATGCTGCTATGTATTTTACAATGATTATCTTGATTCCTTCCGACTTACTGTCAGTTGAGGTTGAGCTACTACCTAATGTGTAGTGCTCTCTCGGTTATTTCCCACACACAAGGTATATTCCATACCAATATTTGGTATTTAGTGTTACCGTAGTCACTTATTCTTAATCCTGCCTCCACATTTGGTCCTATACAAGTACTCTTTCATTGGTACGTCTTTGCATTTCCTATGCATCAGTCACTATGGCGTTATAAGCCGCTTTTTGTTTCCACCACAATTAACATTTCCCGAATCCTAGGTATCACACTCGATCAATACTGCGCAAATGGAATACCAAACACTCAGTCATACAGAGTGCAGAGGCGTAAACTCTTGGCAGTAAATCTCTTATGTGATTGCAATAGGAATTTACACTGTGTTACACTGAGATTTTTATCTCATAGTACTAGCTACTGGCTTATTGCCCAGTCTGTTTATCATCACTTTCCTTGCATCTCCACTGAGTTTAACTCATAACTGGTCTTATCTGCCATATTATTATCTAACAACACTTATACAACGGTCGCTTTCTGCGCACCGTGTTCTTTCTTCTTGCACAACACTAACTTACATGGTATTCACTGTCATATTAGTTTTCACACATTCACTTACATCGTTAGTATTTTGGTTCGTCCTTCGCTTGGATGACTATTGAATGCTCCTTGAGCGTTGATCATCCGAGTCACAAGCCGGCGTTATTCAGCTCGGTGCTTCACTTTATACCCACATGCTACTCAACTGACTGTTCTCTCGCAACGACAACATGGTCAATCCCTAACATGTTTCTTGAACTTGGTTCACATAACTACCACTGTTGCGGTCTCACAATATCGAGAGGTATCCCCACTCTTAATGCAGTGGTTCGTTCTCCACTCTATTCACTTATACAACATAAACTTCTGCAATCAATCAAATTTACATAACATATCTTGCTTATGGCTTATAAGCCTTACTGTCTTGAGCTGCGCTCATTGTAGGCTGTCACACACATGTACTTCTCTGTACAACATTACATGGTTTGGATGTTATTGGGCTCCATGACAAGGTCGTTGCATCACGTTTCCTTTCATGGGATGCCCCTTAGGATTGTCAGTCCGTCTCCTGACAACTTATGTCTAAACTGAAATTAGCTCCAACTCTTGTGCTTCTGTCACGTTATCTTGTTCAACTATCGTTGATGCGAACACCCTTCAAGGATTGCTCCTGGGTGTTGTTAAGTTATGCCTTTACATCTGGTTTGCACTTATTGGTATATTCAGTTAGCCACGCCGTTTTGCGTTCTTGACTGGCTTATTATCTTCTTCTGTGAAGATCAACATTTCCTGGTAGTGCAGGTACTCATTTTGGGAGTTTCATCCCATTCATTGGACATTAATGTGTCCACATTAGGCATCTGCTTGTCATGCACAGGCTGGGTCACATTCCAGCTATCATGTTTATCCCTAAGGATCTTTAGGACATATGCTATGTCTTTACATAACAGTTAGTGCGCTTCGCACCTCCTGACTCTTAAACATTTCCTTGAAAGGAATTCACTAATTCCTTTAGTCTCGTTAACTTGACTAGGTTCCTTTACTTCAACCATTCATGGTAATCCTTAGCTCTTGTTTGACTTATACTGCTGACCGTAGTACGGAGTCGACTACTTCCCGTGTTTCGGACTCTACTTGTATACATATGTGGGTACCCTACTGATACATTACTACTTACCCAACTAACCCATAAGTAGGTCTGTCAGGCCACAAGCTCCTATCGGAGTGCGGTCGTCCCACATTACAGTTGGTACACTCGTAGTGTCCGTCACACGCCTAGGTGAAGTATTCTGTTGTCAACTCCCGTGTATTGTCCCGTGACAATATGCATTCCGTGCTTCCGGAATTTAATCAAGGGAGAGTCTCTCCACTGTTGTATCTTTATCAACTACCCTTGGGTTTACTGGTTTGGTTTTAAAAGAAGGTTAGAAAGATGTATTGGTTTGAAAGAAAACTTCGGTTTTTAAAGAAAAGAGTTTGAAATAAAAATTTTCATGGTTTCACAACGTCTTCTTGCCTTAACCAAGTCTAGCTTCTTGCTGACTGGTGTACTTCCAATTACAGAGGTTAGGCTATCAAGCCCTTCCACGGTTATGATGATCTCACTTAACTTCATGGTACTTTACTAAGTACTTCGTATTTGCTAAAAATTCTCCCGAATAACCCGTTATAGCAGCACTTGCCATGGCAAGTGCGCCATGCTAACTGGCTATCGGTTAAACACATACCGGTTGTGGTATTGTTCTTTACCCGCACTGTCATCAGTGGCCTTGTTGGCCCTCACTTGATCTTACAGTCTTGACAGTTGACCTTCTAGGCGACTTCTCACTGTACTCATGCGATAATCATTAACTAGGGTGTTTCCTATTCTGGAGACCCCTTTTCTTTTGTATTGTTTCCTCTTCGTAGCCCGTTCCACGCATTTTCGTGGTTACTGAGACTTGTCTCTGTTTGGGCACTACGTTGTGGTTCCTTATCGGTTGGTATACCGTTGGTGTATCATTTAACAACTGTGGTCCCGTAGACCCTCGTCTCGGGTTTCATTAATCCACTTCCTGCCAGTTGCACGGTGGTGCATTGCAAGCTGGTTGTACTCGACTGCTCAGCATGTCGACCCAGGTTGCCGGAATTCAATTCTTCTATACACAAGATTCTTCATTCTTCGCTATTAAATGCGGTTAACATTGTTCAGATGGAAATCGTCTCCGGGATTCCCACCCTTCGGGATCTACCGTATGACTGGTTCTCCGTTCTCACAGAAGTACTTAATAACAGCCAAATCGGGTATGCGAGTAAGAGAGAGGACTTTCATGTAATACCCCATCCCACATCGGGATATGAGTAGTAATGTGAATGGTTTATAAGGATACATATGGATTGACTACAACAACAGGCCTTCCACTTTTAAGCCCAAGCTAGGATTGAGGGCCTAAAGTGGCTAGTTTTCAACTGGATGGTTTGAGAGCTAGGTTGTTGGACAGTTACCCATAGGGTGTTACAAATGGTATCAGAGCCGACTCGGGACCGTGTCGGGATGGAAGACCTGACACCTACCGAGGAGGTCCATGGGACTTAGAGGTTAGGCTTGCGACGAGGACGTCGCGTTCTTTGAGTGGGGGAGTATGTAATACCCCCATCCACATCGGGATATGAGCGACGAGGACGTCGCGTTCTTTGAGTGGGGGAGTATGTAATACCCCCATCCCACATCGGGATATGAGTAGTAATGTGAATGGTTTATAAGGATACATATGGATTGACTACAACAACAGGCCTTCCACTTTTAAGCCCAAGCTAGGATGAGGGCCTAAAGTGGCTAGTTTTCAAGCCTGGATGGTTTGAGAGCTAGGTTGTTGGACAGTTACCCATATGGGGTGTTACATTTCATCTCTCTAGCGTTCTTTCCCAAGTTAAAAACAGGGATTGTGGAGGGCGGGGGATATAGTAGGTTTTCAGTATTCACTGGTAATTCCTAACTAGCGTATCTCTCACGCTATCCCTCAACCCTTAACCCAAAGTACTAAAATCCTAACTCAGTACTTCCTAAGCTCGGTAATTCAGCTGATACTGTAATACCCTGAATTTTTGTAACCCTAATGGAAACCATAGTTCCATAGGAATTATTAGAGAACACGAGGAAACCATAGAGGTTGGGAATCAACCAAGAAACCCTGGAGAAACCCTAATTTAGACAGTCCCAGAAAACACAGAAATTTTGGGAAGTTATTTAGAGGTCAAAAAGCCCCGGTCAACTGTGGTCAAACCTAGGTCAACCTTGGTCTGACCTCGGTCAAACATTGGACAATGGTCAAACCTTGGTCAATGGTCAACTTTGACCATGATGACGCAGAGTGATGTAGTGGTGATGCAGTGATGATGATACAGTGATGAGGCAGTGATGATGCAGTGATGATGTTGGCATGACATAATGATGATGTAAGCGTCGAGGTGTCAAGAGATGATTAGTTACACATGGTCTAATCAAGAGAAGCCTTGTGTCACCTTCATTAATGAGGGGAGGTCACACATGGATGGTGGAGATTAATCCAAGCAAAATATCTACGATCCGACGACTGTAAATGAAGACATCTTCCTTAACCTCCTTACTATGCACTAATTCGTCCTTTTGTAATCATTTTAGGGATAAGCCTTATCCATTCATTAATGAGGGAGGAGACACTCCAGGGCTGGGATTAGTCTTAGCCAAGTGTCCATCATCCAAGGGGTTACAAAGGATAAGCCTTATCATTATAATCATTACCCTTAATAATGAAAGAAAGAAATTAATCTCATTTAAGAGATCACTCACGCCATCTATAAGAGGGAGCTGGGTTCTGATTTCCTTGCCTTCTTCACACACCCTCACGCCATTAGAGTACCATATAGAATCTCATAGGACACAACACCCACCATTAGAGAAGAGAATTCAAGCTAGAAATCAAGGAAAAACAAGATTTCAAGGAAGAGAAGCAGCTGGTGACCTTGGGCGAAATGGTTGGTGGAAGAAATTGATTCAATTAGCTAAGGAACTTGTAAGGTCGTGGCTAGAATGGCAAGGAGAGTCCAGGTAACACTTATGCTCACCATTTCTTTCTTTAAACCCTGATTTTGAGCTTTAACTCTTGTTGATGGTAACTTCCGAACCCTAGCTTCTCTTGAGCTTAAATTTTGACAGTGTTCTGAGATAGTTATTACTAGACTAATCTCAAAACTTCAGGCGAAAATACCTTTGGGAAGTAGGATAATATCTAGGAAACTTTTAGGAAGGAAAAATGTGTTTTAAGACTCCATGAGTGATTTTGATGGGATTTTGTTGAGTTTGATGTGTTATTCTACCTATATGAACTCATAATAATTGATTATAGGTGGTGGGAACTCGTGGTTAGACATAAAAATGCTAGGTTAAGGTGGGAGGGTTTAAATGGTGCTTTAAGACTTGAGACTTAGTTAAATAGGTTTCCGAATTCATCTTGCCTTGAAATTTTGAGGGTATTTATATTTGCATTTAGATCCATGGTCAAAAGTTTAGGTCGAAACTCATTTGGGAAGTCATTCGAATTATTAGGAAGTGATTTGGGTTAAAGGTGTGCTTTAAGCTTGTATAAGTGTAATTGTGTGTTTGTTATTGGATTTAATGGTTTATCTGGTCATTATAGTCCTAATATGACTTGTGGTTGAATTTTTAAGAGATGGTGTAGTGTAAAATATATAAGGAAGCCCTGTACGGTTATATATGTGTGCTAAAACTTGGAAAGAAGGAAAATTGTGTTTAAGTATGCTTTGGGGTGTTTTGTTGCTTGGTTTAGCCTTGAAATGTTTGGAATGATATTGGTTTGACTATTTATCAGAAAATATGATGTGGATATCTTAACCCCTTTTCTAAGGTTGATTGTGTGTAATATTCTTCTGGATGGTTTGGAAATGATTTTTGAGTTATCCTTGTGTTGAATGTTGATTTATGACTGATAAGAGATTGAGCTGGTTTCTGGTTGAGTGAATGGTATATTCATGGAAGGAGCTTATTATTACATGAATTGTGAAGAATCTATTCAAGAGTTTTACTACTTATTTGATCATGATTATGAATGTTGGATTGGAAATTGTATTGTGTGTGATATTATGTGATGGTGGAATTATTGGTTGGTTGGACGGTGATATTGAGAAAGGCTATGGTTAGCCTCATTGAGAAAAGCTATTTGAGCAACTGAATATTAAGTCATTTTATGGCTTGCCGTATTGACGACTGATTATTAGACTCCTACCAATGAATTGGGGTCGTCCTATGATCTACTCTTTGAGCTATGGTTAGCCTTAGGGGGTGTGCACACTTAAGGACATAGGGCCAGAGAATTGAGATTTGTGGATTTCACTTTGTGATTCCAGTGGGGGTGTTGAGATTTAACCGATTAACGACGTATGAATGTGATGGTATTCCAAGGGCAGGTAAACTCTTCTCTGTGATATACTCTTATTGCATTCCTCTACTTGTGTGATGATGTTGGATGCTTATTTGTTATGCAAAGAGTTTTAAAGAGAAAATGAATTTTACAGGGTGAGGTTGTTAGTTTTCAGTTTCGATTTTGTGCAACCCCTTCGTGTGTTTGTTTGGATTTATGGTTGCAGGTGAAGTTAAATCTTTGTGTGATATTTCTCTTGAGCTTGGGACAAGGGAACGCGCCGACATAGCTAGGAATTTTATTTATTTGTAAGTGCCAAACTCCTTGGAGCATGTTCCAGGAGTTAGGTTGTAGGTGGATTAGCCTTAGCATCCACACTAGTTGGTGTGGGTGTGGCGGTAGCACTCCGGTTTGGCTTAGGTGTTATTTAGTCTTCCGCTGTAAAATATTGTAGGAACTTGTACAAGTAAAAATAAATAAATTAGGGTGTAAAAACCGGGGTGTTACAAAGTGGTATCAGAGCAGGTTTGGTCTTTAGGGAGCTTTGGTTGAGTTAAGATTAAATCTAGGCTTAAAAATTTGACAAGCCGTGGGGATGGGAATTGTGTTTGTGTCTTGTTACCTATTTGTTTGATTGTTTGGAATTAGTTGTGATCGCAGATAAATTGGGGCTATACTAGGATAATACTGGAACTTGTTTAATAGTGCAAATTGCTTGAATCTGACGTGGAAGGTTGACCTTGATCCTGGTCAGATCAAGGGAAACTGAACACAAATTGAAGTGGAAGGATAGTTCAACACTGGCACTGACCATGGCAGGGTTGGAGGATTCCTGAAGCTTCCTGTAAGTGATCACGAAAAATTAGATCAGAGTAGCGCAGTGGAAGCGTGGTTGGAGTAAGATGTAGGTGTTGATTAGTGGTGAAATAATTGAGGATAGTTTAGTATTAATATCTGAGAATGATGTAATAGGACACTTAAAGTGTTTGGCATGTTTATATGATCTAAATTATTATCTTATTGCTATGTGGTGAATTATCTGAAGTAGATGGGTTGTTATTGTAAGTGGTGAATGTTGTCACTTTATGTGGTAAATTATTTGAGGTGGTTGTTATTTGAGGTAGTTATATAAATCACTTGTGGTGGTTGAGAATCTTTGTGTTGTTATGTAGATATAATGCATATGGTGGAGAAATAATGTTGATAAGTCTTATTGTTATGTGATGTGACTGTGAGGTGAGTTCAAGCTTCGGGGACGAAGCTTGTTTAATGGGGGGAGAATGTAATACCCTGAATTTTTGTAACCCTAATGGAAACCATAGTTCCATAGGAATTATTAGAGAACACGAGGAAACCATAGTGGTTGGGAATCAACCAAGAAACCCTGGAGAAACCCTTATTTAGAAAGTCCCAGAAAACACAGAAAATTCGGGAAGTTATTTAGAGGTCAAAAAGCCCCGGTCAACTGTGGTCAAACCTAGGTCAACCTTGGTCTGACCTCGGTCAAACCTTGGTAAATGGTCAACTTTGACCATGATGATGAAGTGATGATGTAGTGGTGATGCAGTGATGATGCAGTGATGAGGCAGTGATGATGCAGTGATGATGTTGGCATGACATAATGATGATGTAAGCGTCGAGGTGTCAAGAGATGATTAGTTACACATGGTATAATCAAGAGAAGCCTTGTGTCACCTTCATTAATGAGGGGAGGTCACACATGGATGGTGGAGATTAATCCAAGCAAAATATCTACGATCCGACGGCTGTAAATGAAGACATCTTCCTTAACCTCCTTACTATGCACTAATTCGTCCTTTTGTAATCATTTTAGGGATAAGCCTTATCCATTCATTAATGAGGGAGGAGACACTCCAGGGCTGGGATTAGTCTTAGCCAAGTGTCCATCATCCAAGGGGTTACAAAGGATAAGCCTTATCATTATAATCATTACCCTTAATTAATGAAAGAAATTAATCTCATTTAAGAGATCACTCACGCCATCTATAAGAGGGAGCTGGGTTCTGATTTCCTTGCCTTCTTCACACACCCTCACGCCATTAGAGTACCATAGAAGCTCATAGGACACAACACCCACCATTAGAGAAGAGAATTCAAGCTAGAAATCAAGGAAAAACAAGATTTCAAGGAGGGAGAAGCAGCTGATGACCTTGGGCGAATTGGTTGGTGGAAGAAATTGATTCAATTAGCTAAGGAACTTGTAAGTCGTGGCTAGAATGGCAAGGAGAGTCCAGGTAACACTTATGCTCACCATTTCTTTCTTTAAACCCTGATTTTGAGCTTTAACTCTTGTTGATGGTAACTTCCGAACCATAGCTTCTCTTGAGCTTAAATTTTGACAGTGTTCTTATATAGTTATTACCAGACTAATCTCAAATATTCAGGCGAAAATACCTTGGGAAGTAGGATAATATCTAGAAAACTTTTAGGAAGGAAAATGTGTTTTAAGACTCCATGAGTGATTTTGATGGGATTTTGTTGAGTTTTATGTGTTATTATACCTATATGAACTCATAATAATTGATTATAGGTGGTGGGAACTCGTGGTTAGACATAAAAATGCTAGGTTAAGGTGGGAGGGCTTAAATGGTGCGTTAAGACATGAGACTTAGTTAAATAAGTTTCCGAATTCATCTTGCCTTGAAATTTTGAGGGTATTCTTAAATTTCGAATTTAGATCCATGGTCAGAATTTAGGTCGAAACTCATTTGGGAAGTCATTCGAATTATTAGGAAGTGATTTGGGTTAAAGGTGTGCTTTAAGCTTGTATAAGTGTAATTGTGTGGTGGTTATTGGATTTAATGGTTTATCTGGTCATTATAGTCCTAATATGACTTGTGGTTGAATTTTTAAGAGATGGTGTAGTGTAAAATATATAAGGAAGCCCTGTACGGTTATATATGTGTGCTAAAACTTGGAAAGAAGGAAAATTGTGTTTAAGTATGCTTTGGGTGTTTTGTTGCTTGGTTTAGCCTTGAAATGTTTGGAATGATATTGTTTGACTATTTATCAGAAAATATGATGTGGATATATCTAACCCCTTTTCTAAGGATGATTGTGTGTAATATTCTTCTGGATGGTTTTGGAAATGATTTTTGAGTTATCCTTGTGTTGAATGTTGATTTATGACTGATAAGAGATTGAGCTGGTTTCTGGTTGAGTGAATGGTATATTCATGGAAGGAGCTTATTATTACATGAATTGTGAAGAATCTATTCAAGAGTTTTACTACTTATTTGATCATGATTATGAATATGGATTGGAAATTGTATTGTGTGTGATATTATGTGATGGTGGAATTATTGGTTGGTTGGATGGTGATATTGAGAAAGGCTATGGTTAGCCTCATTGAGAAAAGCTATTTGAGCAACTGAATATTAAGTCATTTTATGGCTTGCCGTATTGGCGACTGATTATTAGACTCCTACCAATGAATTGGGGTCGTCCTATGATCTACTCTTTGAGCTATGGTTAGCCTTAGGGGGTGTGCACACTTAAGGACATAGGGCCAGAGAATTGAGATTTGTGGATTTCACTTTGTGATTCCAGTGGGGGTGTTGAGATTTAACCGATTGACGAGGTATGAATGTGATGGTATTCCAAGGGCAGGTAAACTCTTCTTTGTGATATACTCTTATTGCATTCCTCTGCTTGTGTGATGATGTTGGATGCTTATTTGTTATGCAAAGAGTTTTAAAGAGAAATGAATTTTAAAGGGTAAGGTAATTGTTACTCAGTTTCGCTGATTTTGTGCAACCCCTTCGTGTGTTTGTTTGGATTTATGGTTGCAGGTGAAGTTAAATCTTTGTGTGATATTTCTCTTGAGCTTGGGACAAGGGAACACACCGACATAGCTAGGAATTTTATTTATTTGTAAGTGCCAAACTCCTTGGAGCATGTTCTGGGAGTTAGGTTGTAGGTGGATTAGCCTTAGCATCCACACTAGTTGGTATGGGTGTGGCGGTAGCACTCCGGTTTGGCTTAGGTGTTATTTAGTCTTCCGCTGTAAAATAGTGTAGAAAGTTGTACAAAAAAGTAAAAAAAAAAATAGGGTGTAAAAACGGGGTGTTACAGATACCCTTTTGTAACACCCCATCCAACATTAACACACTTAACGACCAACTGCAGCGGAAAACATACTTCATCACATTACTTAACTCGTTGGTGTTACACGCCGTTAACCACCCTCGTGGCTAACAAGGCTATTACAAATACATTGCATCGGCCTGATGGACTAGATTCCCGAGCGACTACACATTACCGTCCCTTTCCATAAACAACAACAACAACATATACCTTAAACTGTGCCGAGTATTCACAAACTAATGCCGATAACAATTTCGGTCTTACTACACCTACTGTACATATATAACTTAAATGCATACCCATGTACAACGACTACCCCGTCCTACTCTCGAACGGCTTCCAGCTCCTTGTACCTGAAATAGGAAAAAGAAGAGAAAGGGTGGCCCCCCAGGGGCTCAGCACCTTTGCTGGTATGGTAATCCCGCAGCCCGCATGCTACCGGGCCACGCACAACTAATTGTCGTCTTAGCATGCGGTTGATTATATTTGAATCATGCATGTAAACTATAAACACACAACACATAACATTCCACCACAATGGGCTCAACAAACATATAACACATCCTTACTTGAAAAGCCACTCATTGTGTTCATAAACCCTAGAGGGTTCTCCTCTAGTGGAGCTACTTCCTTAATAGACGACACTTACCCAATAATCGGGTTATCCTTAAACGCCTCTTTTATAAACTGGGATTCATATCCATGATCCACATACACCACATAACAACACTTTTCACGTTTCAACGTGCACATAACATAACATCGCAATGGGAATTGCAGTACAATAATAACACATAACATAACGGGAACGATTCTCTTAGGAACCGACCCAAACATTGTTAATTCACTTATGAGCCTAGAGAATGATGTCACCCTCATGATAAACTCGTTATACAACACTCATTACCATCCTAATAGTCGGACGAGTAACTTAAGTTAAGATGGTTCGGATATGGTGACCCTAACACACCACATAAACACATGTTCCCCCTAAACCGATCATAAGTCAGAGTAGCTAAGCTTTGGAGTAAGCTAATGGGAGATCGTGACCCGTGAGGGAAACAACCATAACAGAGAGGAGAGTAAGGCTAAAAAGGATACCCACTCCCAAACAACGCGCGACCGGCCTAACCGGATTCCTCACCCCCGTTAGTACATATTTACTTGTAGATAAATAGTTAGAGCCCCACTATGGAACCTATCACATCCACACACCAAGAAGGTATTTCGACTGGGTTAAACACACGAGGGAGGTCCATACATTCACACACAACATCACACAATTAACTCATGCATAGCCGTGGTTAGAACGTCCCATGGTTCGGGTCGTTAAATTCCGAATACCGATCTCTCATGTGATCCTAGACTCAGTTAGCTAAGTTTAACACTTTCGAGGTTAAATGGTATCAGAACTAGACATGCCACATATATGAATTACTGTAAACTCATTACATGTTTTATCTTACAACGTGGCAAACATACAGAAAAACACATTGGCATACAAGCCGGTGTAATCCGGTAGGACACAGGTTGCAAGAAAACCATACCTGTCACCGGAGTCCACTCTATCATGTCCACTTATGTTCCTCGAACAATTCTCGAACAACTGGTAATATTACATGTACTTTTATTAACATCGGGTAACATGATTGTTTAAAGTCTAATGCTCATAACTTATCCCCGTTAACTAGTTAAATAACTTCGCATTTTAACTTGTTTTACTTTCATTTAATACAACTTTTCCCCCACTAAATTGTCATTATAACTCACTTAACATGTCCTTAACAATCTTATAACATCATTACTTAATAATCCCCATCATCCTATAACCTTAAACAATGTTTTTGGTCCATACAGCGCCTTGTCCGAACTTGTGTCCGGACTTCCCAAGTTCGGACACTGTTCGAGGCTCAAATGGGTGTAAACAGACGACTGTCCGAACATGCATCCGAGCTTCCCAATTTCGGACGTTGTTCGAGGCCAAAACAGAATATAGAGATAGGTGTGTCCGAACTTCCAAATTCGGACGGTAGTTCGGACACCGGTCGAAGTTCAGGGACTTACGCGCAACAGGGCATGTCCGAACGTCCATGTTCGGACGGTAGTTCGGACGTGCCCAAAACTCCATTTTCTATACCTTAAACACTTACTCATTTCTTGCCTAAATGCTCAATACTCATATAACTTCCCCCTTAGGTTTATAGCATGTTCCCACACTATATTTAGCCCACCAAAAATACTTCATGTCCTTCCAAGAATTTTCTTCACAAGTTCAAACATCTTCCTTACCTAAACATCATTTCCTCCTTGTACATCAACATTACCTAAACCTTAACAAACTCCTCAAAGACTTTAGTACATCCCAAACACCCATTGGATTTCTTGAACTTCCAAGATAATGCCTAAATCCTTTTTGCCTTCTAAAACACCTTAATGCACCTTTCTTTCCCTAGTAAAACACTTAATCATTCTCAACACTTCCAACCTCACCAAAACTCTTTTTAAACACTTAGAACTTCTTATACATTATGTAAATTTTGACATGGGTTCTTCTAGCACATTGCTATACCAAAGCACATAGCTTTCACCATTAGACATTCAAGAACACCTAAAATCATCAAGAGTATTCTCACACACAAACACTTAGGTTTTCACCCTTCCACAACCAAAAACATTAATCACTTAATACACATTCCTTACACACAAACATACTGTTTTTTTTCCTTTAACCATCCAAGACACTCATCTTCAAAGAATGTTCTTTACACACATCTAAATCCTTAAACTACGCTACATCACAATATAGTGCATAAACTTAAATTGCTTGACACTTAGGTCCTTAAATAACATGGCTCATAGGCCCTTAAATGCATTAAACTTAAACACTGAATTTCCCACATATATATTGCCTTTAACTGCAAATACACTCAACATCACATATGCCTTTTAATAATCTCCTTAAGAACAATTCACTAGCTCTTTTCCCATTGGCTCCTTAGGTATTTTATTAAGCAAATCAAGCTCATTTTTCCTAAGGCATAAATTACATTAGGTTAGCACATTTACCTCTTTTCTTCAAGATTTTTACTTGAACACTCTTGTTCTTCCTTGTTTGGAAATCGGCAAGAGGACTTGGTTACTTGTCAATGTTCTAATCAATATACAAGTAAAACCAATGAGCATTCAAGCTTCATGCTTAAACTCATTTACAAACCCTAGGTATATATATTGTCTTAACACATTAGGATAGTTGTTTTTACCTTGGAAACAAAAGAGAGCTTGAATAAGCATCAAGAGAGGACTCCTCCTTGTCCTTTAAAGATTGAAATGGAGCTATGAAAGAACAAGAGAAGACACCATCAAAGGGTGATTCTCGGTTACACACAAAAACAAGAGGAAACATTGATTTTCTTTGGTTTTCCTTACCTTGAGACAAAGGAGAATGACAAGGCATGAAAATATGAGCTCAAGCTCCTTCAATGGTGAATCTCCATGGCACCGAAATGGAGTTCTTGAAGGTTTGAAAAGAGAGAAGTGTAGAGCTTGGCCTAACTAAGACAAATATGGTCTTAGAATTTGATTTGGTACATGGAGCTAGAAGTTACTAGCTATGGAAGTTGGAGATGATCTTGTTGCTGTAGCAAAACTGATGGAGAGAGGAGGAAGAAGGGTTGGCTACGGTGGGAACAAGAGAGGGATGAGAGAATGTGAAGAAAAGCTTGCTTTTGGAGATATTTAAACTAAAAGCAAATAGTAACTATGCTTTATTACTTTTCCTTGTTTATTTGATTGGTCAAGTGTGGTGAGTCACACATGAAAAACTGGCCCCCTTAGTAGTTTGGCTCTTGGTGGTCTTTGTTGACCAACTAAGTCACTTATATTGACTTATGTCATAAACTAGCATATTTTAGTTACTATTCACAAAAACAAGGCACATACTTGTGAAATTTTTGATTTCCCATTGATTTAGACCTCCAAATGTGATACTAAGTAGTACACATGTTAATTAAAGAGTAATGATGGACATTTAGCCATTCAAAACTCTTTACAAGATAATTTTTCAAAAATGTGCTTTAAGACTCCTTAAAGCACATTTTTGTTTTTTAACTTGTTTTCAAGCTTGGTTTTCTTTAGTAATTGATTTAATATGTTCACTAACATATTTATAAGGTATAGGTATGACCTTTAGGTCTTATACAAATCTATCCCAAGCTTAGAGCACATTTCTGCCCATATTGACCTTAAGGTATTTTTTGTGTTTTGTTTGGTTTAATTGTCTACCAAGGTTTCCTAAGGACTTAATTAGCCTTATTAAATCATAATTGACTATTATTTAGTTGGTAGGTTCTTTGGGTCTTAACCAAGTTCACTCCAAGCTTAGAGCATGTTTTTGCTCAAGCTGTGTCTTAGTGCTTTATTGTGTTTTACTATGGTTTAAATTGTACACTGATGTTTTTAAGGCACTTTTAGCCTTTAAATATCATAGTTTAGTATTTAAACAATATATCAAGGTTTGGGGTATTTCACTCCGGTGTGAGTACAAGTTAAGAGAATTAAGGAAGAGGATTAAGGAGACTTAAGAAATAAGGAATATATGAGGTATGAGTCGATATGAGACTATGTGTGAGATAAGAATAAGATAACACTATGGGATACTGTTCAATATGAATATAAGGAAGAAGATAGTAATGCTATGAGATATAAGATGGTGAGAATTGGTATGAGACGGTTATAGAACTTAGTAGGAATTTAAGTCTTGAGGTAATTACTAAGAGATGAATCGGGAATGTTTGATGGACTGAGTCCACACTTTGGAGATGTATTGATTATGATTAAAAGAACTAAAAAGATAGAAAATTGGACATGAGTGAATTATTTGGATGTTTTTGAAAATGACGTGGGAGGTGGAACTTGATTTTCTAGGGATCAGGGAAACCGAACACAAATTGGGGTGAAAGGATAGTTCTACACTGATGCTGATCACATCAGGGTTGGATGATTCCTGAAAATCCCTACCAGTGGTCACAATTAATCACGCTAAGGATAGAGGCATTAGGATAAAAGAAAAATTGGAGTTGATTGTATTTTTAATTAGAGGAATTATTCCTCACATGACCTCGTAAAAAGGATTACCTTTTTACTGAGTCTCGCCCATGGAGTCGAGGACGCACGAGCCTTTGTCTTCGGACCGGTGACATGGGGAGAGCAGAGTTGTTTTGTATGCTGGCCCATGGTGATGAGGACGAACGAGCCATTGTCTACGGACCGGTGACATGGGAGAATACGTTGGAAATTATGTGAATGTTTTAATCATAAAAAGGAACAAAGGGAATTTTGAGTGTTGTACATGCTTAAGCATGTTGTGTGATATATGAGTATAAGCATACAATGAATCTAATGAGTCAATAAGATTAAGTACACACAAGTGTGATCTATATGATCTATGAAATGAGGTAAGACATGTATTCTAATAAGATAAGATGCATGGGAACTTTGGGGACAAAGTTCTTTTAAGGGGGTAGATTGAAATACCCCAAACCTAAGTATGCTAAGTAAACATCAAATTATGATGTAGTAAGGCCAAGATATGCCTTATAAAGATTGGTAGACAATTTAAACCAAGGAAAACACAAGAAAATGCCTTAAGGGCAATTTGGGCAAAAATGTGCTCTAAGCTTGGAGTGACTTTGATTAGCACCCAAATACCATTATAAGATCTATTAATATGATAAGGACATTTTAAATCAATTATCAAAAGCAGAAAAACCAAAGATCAAAACACAAGCTTAAACACAAAATGTGCTTTAAGACTCCTTAAAGCACATTTTTGAGAATTGTCTTAGAAATGAGTTTTGAGTGGCTAAATGCCCATGATTACACCTTAATTAACATGTGTACTAATTAGTATCACATTAGGAAGCCTAATCAATGGAAATCAAAAATTTCACAAATATGCACTAATTTGTGAATAGTGCCAAATAGTGCCCAAATTAAGCTTAAGTCAACATAAGTCAATGAGATGGTCAACCAAGACCATAAATATCTCCAATTACAAGAGGGGGCCGTTTTGATGTGGGGAGTCACCACATGACTAAGCAATTAAGGAAAAGAAGAGGAAAAGAGGAATAGTACTATTTACCTTTTTACAACATAAAACCTTCTTTTAGCTACCTCTCTCCTCTCTTCTTCATTTCTCTCTTCTTCCACGATTTTCTTCCTCTTCTCTCTGTCCAAACCGTTCCAAGCAGCCTCCATTGTGTCTCACCTTGATTTGTCCATAACTTGCTCATTTTAGCTCCAAATCAAAAAAACTAAGCATAGATTTCTCTTAGTTAGACCAAGGCCTTGCTTCCTATCTTTTCAAAATTTGAAAAGCCTCTTTTGGAGCCATGGGAATCACCATTGGAGGAGGAAAAGCTAGCTTGAGGTGTTCATTATCTCTCATTCATCTCTAGGTAAGGAAAATGTAAAAAAACAAGTTTCCATCACTTTTCCTTCATGACCGAAAATTACCTTCTCATGGAGCCTTGTTTTATCCATTTTTCTAGCTTGATTCTATTCTCCAAGGGCTAGAGGAGGTCCTTCTTGATCCATATCCAAGCCTATCTTAAGACTCCAAGGTAAAACATTCATTCCAATACCTTAGAACACATTTTTAACCTAGGGTTTACTCCTTCAGGTTAGTGTATTGTTTAGCACTCATGAGAGTCATTGAATATTGATTAGAACATTGGCAAAGGAAATTTAATGGGTGGCCGAGATTCATTCAAGAAGAAGGTCTAAGGAGGAAGTTAAGATAAGCTTGAGAAAACAAGGTAAAATGCTTACCTAATGGTGGTTTAAGTTTTAAGGGATGAGTTTTAGGTGGGTACTAATGTGGCTTAGAGCTTACATTGTGTAATGGGATATATAACCTAAGAAAAAGAACTTAAACAAGCTTGTGAACTTGTGACTAAGGAGCCAATGGGAATGAGTTATTAACATAAGTTTAAGGTGGGTTTTAAGAGCATTATAACTACTATGAGATTGATGGGTGTATTTGCAGGTTGAAAGCTTTTATATGTGGGAAATTCAGTGTTTAAATTCATGTCATTTAAGGGCCTAAGAGCCATGTCATTTAAGAGCCTTAGTGCTATGCAATTTAAGATTATTGCACTATATTGAGTTTATTATGAATGAGTTGATTTGTGTGAGAAAATATGATGAGAAAGGACTTGATGTGTGTGAGATGGTTGAATGAGGAAAACAATGCATTTGGGCATGATAATATACTAGAGAAACTATGGTGAAATTTGAGTAGGAAACTAAGTGTTTAAGGTGTTCTAAGGAGATTTTATGACTAAGGATGTTCTAGTGATCACTAAGGGTTATTTTGGTGAAAATGGATAAACCATGGAGTTCTTGAGTACTAGGAAGACCTAGGAATGTATAAGAGGGACTAGGGGTTATAATGGTGAGTTTTATGCACCAAAACCATGGTTAAGGAAGCTAGGAAACTTGTACAAAGTTTGAAGGAAAAAAAATAGGGTATAATGACTTATAAGGATGTAAGCATGTGCTAGATTATATATGGCTTTGAGAAGTTTGAGTAAAGAAAATGGGTGTGCAAAATGATGCTTGAGGAGTAGTTAAGATGGTGGTGAAGAAACATAATGATTAGTTGAGGTCTTAGGCAAAGTCACAAGAGGGAAGTGTAAGGAATCAAGTGTTAAGTGTAAGAATTTTGTAAGAAATTGAGTGTCAAGTTTGGTGATTTTTGAGGAAGGTTTAGTACATGTTTTAAGGTGTTTAAACATGTAGGAAACATGTGGAAAAATTTTGGAATGAGTGGGAAAAGATTGGGGTGAATTTGGAGTTCAAAATGAGGAGAAAAGCACTTTGGAAAATAGGTTCTGCTGTGGACCGCCCCTGTGGGGAGGTCCAGGCAAATCGTGCAGGAAATTAGCTTCTGGTTGGGACCGCCCCAGAGGGGCAGTCCAGTGTAGAGAAAAAGAAAAAAATTTGTTTTGGCTTCTAATGATGGGGGATTGAATGGTAATGGTTTTAGATGATGTTTAGGCCTTGTTTGGTGACATGTAAAGGCCTTAAGAGGTGTAAACAAGTGTTACGAATTCCTAGTAAGAATTGAGAAAGAAGCTAAGGAGTTTTTAGTGGATGTTTAAAGGTGAGTTTAAGTGCCTAAATGGTATTAGGACACATGGGGGAACTTGTGGAGAAGTTTGGAGTCAAATGGGAATCTAAAAACAAAGGTCTGGAGCAGACCGACCTTGGGGACCGGACTTACAAGGTCGGTCATGTCTAAAATTTTGTACGGGGATTGGTCTCTGGAACCGACCGAACTTGGGACCGACCTTGACAAGGTTGGTCGGGCTTAAATTTTCAACGGGGAAAACTCTCGGGAATGGACCGACCTTGGGGACCGGACTTGCAAGGTCGGTCGGGGTAAAATTTTCAAACGGCGATATGTTCTGGAATGGACCGACCTTGGGTAAGGTCGGTCGGTAGGGTCGGTCGACCCTTAAGTTGTAAAAAAAGAAAGAAAGAAAGAAACCCTAAGAAAGTTTAGAGGTATAAATGGTACCCCATTAAGAGGGCATTGATGATTAGAGGTATAAAGACCTAAAGGATTAAGTTAAGTATAAATTTAAAAGTTTAAGGTTAAGTTGTAAGAATAAGTTGTAAAACTTAAGAGGTCTTAGGTGTGGAAACATTATGGGTTGAGTAAGTAAATTAAGTTGAATTAAGTTAAGTGATTAACAACTTAAAACTGAATCAATGTTTTAGGACTTGAGAGTTTGGACTCCAGAGGAGAGTAAGCAACCAAACGACCAACGGTGAACGGTACAGTTCTTCTTGTGACCTGCTTGCTAACGAGGTGTCCCTCGGCTTGTGTGCTATTTGTTTATGTGTGCCGACTAAACAAGATAAAGCATGCAACCGGAACATTATGTTTATTGCATTGTTGTGTGATGTTTGGAAACTAACACAACTTACCGTGAGAACTTACTAAGCAACGTTTAGTAAGGAATTGAGTGAGACTAAGGAACGCTCCCTAAATTAGTTTGTTAATAACCGAAAGAGGTTTAACCAACAAACCATTGTCTTGAGACTTCTACTAACTGGAATTTAAGGGGGGAGTGAGGAACCCGGGACTGACTCCGGTCATGCATGCTAAGGAAAAAGGGGGTCGGTATCTATAGCAGATCCGACTTCCGCTTAAGGACTTGTCTTCGGACTTGTTGCCTAGGGTCGGTTGCCGGCTCAGCTACATTGGACATACAGTCCAAGGTAGGAGGCATTAAGATGGTGCGGTAGTATCACCTAAATCCTAAATTATAAGATAAGTTGTTTATTCAACCAGTGGAGTTAATAGCTCATTGGCTAGGGTCGCTTTTGACCCGACAAAAATAAACATTGAGATGGATACAATCATTTCTATTTAAAGAGTGGTTTGTATTCTAAGATTAAGATAAGGTTTGAGATAAGTTGCAACCATTCCTTTTTAAAGGATGGTTTGTATTATAAGACTAAGATAAGCTACATCCATTCATTTTTAAAGGATGGTTGTTTCTTAGACTAAGATAAGACTAAGATTGAGGTAAGATAAGGATGGACTAAGATTAAGAGGAAACATAACTTAAGGAGTTAAATAATTAACTCTCTAATTAAGGGAACGCATTTAAGTCGTTCATTATGTTTGAACTTTGATTGTTCATATTTGGATTGTTGTTTACTGCACTTTCTATTATGTTGTGCATCTAATTAACCTCCATGCTATCGACAATTAGTCGTCGTAGCCACGTTAGCTTGGGGGCCATGAGAGGATCGTACCAGCATTCGTGCTGACCCCTTTGGGGGCTGTTTTTACTACACAGGTGAACGTCAGGAGGCGGCCGTCGCGAGAGTAAGAAGGGGTACAAGCGTTACGGGTTAAGTGTGGCCTACGAGTTGTGCATGTACACTCGTATGGCAATTTGAGTTAGTAAGATGTATAGGATGTGAGGGGATTGTAAGAAGGATATGTATTTGGTTAAGATTTGTATGTACTAATGTTCGGTATATTCTGTCAATCAGACCGTGGCAAGGTCCTGGAGTGTATTGAATTCCACTATGACATTTATATATATGTTGTTAAGTTGCGAAACCACATTTGGATTGAGATGGGGTGTTACAAACAAGCTCTGAATCGGGTTGTTTTAGTGTGCAATGGACACACAATAACAATACAGTAAGTCGGTCTAATGCTTAATCCTGTTTGGTCGTATCACAATAACACATAGCACACAAACCGAGGTAGACCTCGTTAGCATACAAGCTACAAGAATCCCATACCTTAGCCTATCGACGTTCGTCCACTCCCATATGACGTCTCGACCACCTTACTCTGCTCTTATAGTTCATTAGGACGGCGTGGTTAAATAACTTAATTTTCGTATTTTCACTATTCACCGTATTTTACTATTCACGTACACGTATTTTACTATTCACATATACGTATTTTACTATTCACGTATACGTATTTTACTATTCACGTATACGTATTTTACTATTCATGTATACGTCTCGTATTTGACTATTCATATATACGTAGTTACTATTCATGTATACGTATTTACTATTCATTTATACGTATTTACTATTCATGTATACGTATTTACTATTCATGTATACGTATTTACTATTCAAGTATACGTATACTATTCACGTATACGAGTACTATTAATGTACACTAAAATTTTTCGTATACATCCGTATGATACTCCGTATCATACGTATTTATTTCTTTTCTAATATAACTTGTACTTTCATTAGAAATACCTTAAGTATTGATTTCTTCTATACTTATTAAATTACGGATATACCCCTCGTATACCTTAATTTATATACGGGTCTCGTTTAACCCCGTCTTAACTCTGTTTCTTTTACAACTTGTTCTAAATTCTTTATTTAATTTCCTTAACCTGCTAAACACATAAAAATGTGTTATTTACATCACTTACCCATAGTTTTCTCTTAACCTCTATTTTATTCATAATAAGTTCTAAACTTGTTAATTTTTTTATTTCTAATTTCTTCCAAAGTCTTACTTAGTCAATTTCTTTTATACTTTTGGTCAATTACCAAAATATACCCAAGTTTGACCAGTCTTTTATGGTCAAACCCCCTAACTTTCCATTATTTACAATATACCCCTAAAGTTAATTTAACATAACTTTTTATTCCTTTATCCTTTTAATATAATCTTTTGCTACAAATTTTATTCTAACTCCTCTAAACATTTTACAAACTGTCATTGACCAAGTTTGACCACGTTGACCATGTTTGACCAGGGAAATTACCATTTTACCCTTATGGTCTTTTCTTTTATCCTAACTCATTTATTAACCAATTTAACTCTAATTAATTTCTTTCGTAACTAATTTTCCTACAGATTTTTGAACATCAAAAATCATTTAAACATCTCTAAATCACCAGATTTAATTATCTAAAGTTGTAGTATACATATACTATCTTTATTAACTCTGAATATACCAAAAACCTTATAATTCTAGTAATTCTTATAAACTCTTTATAAATTGTAAACTAATTCTACAATTATTTTCCCATCATCTAAACTTCATAAATTCATACTAACCCATATATATTTTCGGCAATTATCATATATAACTAAAACTCTCAAATTTTACATATACTAAATATACTAATTCCTTTAATTTAACTTAGTTATATAATTTTCCTAACTCTAATAAGTTCTT
Organism: Limonium bicolor; assembly: GCA_023374045.1. NCBI lineage: Eukaryota > Viridiplantae > Streptophyta > Magnoliopsida > Caryophyllales > Plumbaginaceae > Limonium > Limonium bicolor. The sequence continues at coordinate 212,466,225 of CM041779.1, read as the reverse complement.
AATTTTCGGCCACCCTCTAAATTATAGTATATGAACTTTTCTTATATATTATGATAGCTTGTATTAAGTTTATATAAGGGTTGTAAATCTAATTTTAGATTTACAAAATATTAACATTTAGGTGCCAAAAATTAAATCTAACACCTAATAAATTCGGCAATAATAAACAAGGTATACAATAGGTTAGATCATATATAGATCAACATTTAGAACCATGAATAGGTAGTTGTAAGATTTACCTTGTATATTAAACTTTTAGCTTAATATCTAAGCTTGAATTCCTTAGGAATTTTGCCAACAATTTGCTAAAGGAATTGTCCCCAAAATTACACAATAAGATGAAGAATAAGATGGGTTAGTATCCCATGCCAACCGGCTGTAACAAAAACCAAAGAATAAGAACTTTTCAAGAAGGCAATGTTTTACCTCGAGAATCAAAGGCACTTCTTAGTGGTTTTTCCAGATAATCTTGGGGCTCATGAGCTATGGTTGTAAATATCTTGAAAATAGGATTCCAATGAGATATCAAGCTTGTGATTTGGATTTAGGACGAGAAAGTTATGTTTTCTACAAGACAAGGTGTTCTTTAAGGCTCAAATCTAAGAACATGGAGTTTTTTTGTGTTGTTTCTTCAAAGAGAGGATGAGCTACGACCTTGGAAGCTCTCATTTGACAGGTAAGAGTCTGATTAATGATTCACTAAGGGGACAAGATGCTTTGGCAGTTAATGAAAGTCTAAGTAGTTGTAATAGTAGAAATTAAAGCACTTTTGGACATGGTGACTCACCATTTGAGGTCGGCAGCCCTATGGCATGTTTGATCTGATTTTTTTTTGTTTTTCCTTGTATTTATGTAACATTTGATGAATTAATTTCATTCATAATGACTTATACCATGTGTTTGATATGTTACATAGCCAAAAATGCCTTAAAACACATTTTTTGTGCTTCCGGGTTCACATTGATTATGCAATTTGTTTTGGCTAGTTTAAATGTTTCCTTGATATATTAACAACCTTTAGAAACTTTGTTCATGAAATAGCATGTTGCTAAATCCAATTTAAACCAAGTCGTTTAGTGGTTTCTCCTTGACTTTCGTTAGTTTAGTACCGGTTTTTGTGTGGACTTGTATACTTAATTTGTGTGTACACGTAATGGTTCCTATGACCATTTTATTGTTGTTCCCTTACTACTTATTGGTATTTAGGCTCATTAGCCTTTTAGTTCCCTGTACAAATGCTTAAGGCACATTTTTCCGTAAAGCACATTTTCGTGCTCTAAGGTGCGTTTTCGGTTTAAACGCTTAAGGTATGTTTTTTGTGTACATTATTGTTTAACTCTTTTCTAATGTTTCTAAGGCATTTTATAGCCTTAGTATAATATAATTGGGTAGTTCATCAATATATTAAGGTTTGGGGTATTTCATTAATTACTTTCAAAGTTGTGGCAAAAAATAGTACATGATTTGTTACAAATCATAAAATGGAATATTGTCATCCATTTTGTGATCCAAATGAAGTGAAATTTCATTGATATGCCAGGTTATGAAGACAATTTATTTTTCTACTACGTTTTACTTAACAATAGTGCCTTAGAGGGGGTACTACTATTTGACAGTCTCTTCATAATGGGTTGAAGTTGAGTAGGAAGGGTTGTTGGGGAAAGGCATAGGATGGGCCCTTGACTGATATATGACGTGATAAGTGGATCATTCTCTCTGATATATGACGTGATAAGTGGATCATTCTTTTTAATATATATAACCGAATAGTCATTATGAGGATATTAAGTGGAAAAGGTGTTGCTTGATCGTTGTATGGGCCATGGGAGGATCTTTGAATGGAAAGGTATTGCGCGATCGTTGTATGGGCCATGGAGGATTGGCATCATGTGTTTTTCATGCCCTGCAGGAGTTACTAGGCGATGGAGTGAAGGTTGGGAGCATGTATGGGTTAGCCAATTATTAGATTGGTTTGCCTATATAGTTAGTGGCCACCAATCGACAAAGTTTATTGTTGTCTAGACCATTTTTCATATAATTTTATGTCCATTATTAGGTCATAATAGACCATTTTTCCAGGTTAGCTTTCGGCCATAACAACCTCCCCATATTAACAACACTTAAAACATAAAAATGTGCTTTAAGGTAAAACTTACCCATAGGTGTTCCAAGCTTGTATTTTCTCCTTCCTCACTTATGGCCCTATTTTTATAATAAAGGGGGGTTATATTTTTGCACCAATCTTAAGTTTACATGATGGTTTAGGAGTTCTAAGGCTTAGATTATGGTTTACCTTTGTAAATGTCGATTTTTCCACCTTTATGCTCCCTTTTTCCTCGGCCAAGGTTTTTGGTTTTGAACTCCATTTATAGGCATATTTTAGGAAAGGAAAGAGGAATCAAGTTAGGGTCTTTTACACACCCTAACAAGATCAAAAGCTTAAAGAATGTGCCTTAAGAAAGATGAGTTACCTTTGAAGCTGTAGGTGAGATTTCTTCACCAAACTTTCGGCCTCAATGAAATAAAGGGCTAAGAGTTAGATCTATTGTACATCCATGGATAGAAAGTAGATTAAGTGCTTAAAACTTGATTTATGACTTACCCTTAAAGTATTCTTTAGAAGGTGTTGATTTGCTTGATTTTTGGCCAAACAAAGGATCTAGACTAAGCTTAAAATATCAGGAAACAAACATTCCTCTCACTTGAATCAGGAGGCCAAGGAATTGTTTTCCTTGGCTACAACAAGAGGGTAAAATCATCACTGTAAGTAAGGCTGATACTACTTCAAGGTATGTCATTAATAATGTCAGTTCGGTCAATGGATTCAAATTGCTCAAAATATCTCAAATTTCTGACGACGATAACTTAGCTCACTTCTATTCTACATACTGTAGTATATAAAGTCTAAGTAATGGAGAAAGGTTTGGTATGAGGCAGAAGACAGGAAAAATATGAATATGTCTAGAGGATATTGACAGTCCAAATCTTCCATGTTTGACTACTTCAATAGATGACTCCACCTTACGGCACCAAAGACTAGGACATGATAGAAACGGTCGGTTAGAAGTCACTTGGAGATTAAGAAGTCGGAGACTAATCTTTGTGATGTCTATGTTTGCTATCTTTGATCACTTACGAGTTGTATGGACGACATTCACCGCTCCCAAAGACAAAGTCTTTGAGAAACCCTAAGTCCCTGCAGGACAGATCCAAGCACAACTGAACCTTCAGATCAAGGATCTAAGGTCGAATCATGGAATCCAAAGAGAATGAGGGTTCTGAATTTGATCTAACCAAACAGAATCTCAAGGATAAGTCATGAACTGAATAACTCATGCCTAAAACGTCAGCAACTGGTCAACAATGTGTCATCAAAGAAAGGATGATGTCAAAGAACGCGTATCACCGTCAACTCGAGATCAAGTATTCTGTTCTCAATGAATATATCGAAGAAGTAGTGAATGTTGAACAATCAACAATCTCTGGATCTTGAGATACATGAAGGAAAAACATGGTGCTCAAGCTTAACAAAGCTCTTTATGGGCTCAAATAAGCTCCAAGATCATGTATTCAAGCTAATCCAAGAGAAATTATCTTACAGCTATGAAAAGAATTCTACGTTATCTCAAAGGGTCCATGAATCTTGGTCTCCTTCATTCAAAATTTTACTAATTGAAATGTTGTAGGATTTTTCAAAAACAGACCATGGAAGCTCTATCACTGATCGAAAGAGCATGTCTGGGACGGCATTCTGCGTTGCGTCAAGCTGTTGTGCTCAACTCTTAATATTCAAACAAATTGATGACTACGGTGTCAAAAACAGGTACGTTACCATTCATGTATGATGATAGTAGTACATACCTATTTTCAAAAAGTCATAAGACATAATCTTCTTAGAGACGACTGTGAAAAGGGGTTAGTTGGTTCAAAATTATGTTTCAAATAGCAGACAACTTTACCAACCATTAAGTTGAGATGGATTCAACAAGATTATTCGTGATCTTAGCAATGATGATCATAAATCACGATTAGGCTGTCTTTCAACTCTTACGACGGTCATCAACCGGTCAGGAACACTTCAAGTATGTCGTTCAATGGTCATTGTAGTTTAATGCACATATAGTTTATCAAAACGACTACTTGAAACAGATATGTTAGCATTTCCACAAAAGTAAGGTAAAATAGAGAGAGTGCAACTGATGGAAACGGGAAAGACTCAACGAATCGATGACAAACCGTCACGACCGCTGCCCGTTATGAATAATACCGTTGGGATATGTCAGGGAGAGGACGAGGAACGGTCACTGACCGTTACTCGATATCTATAAAAAGGCAATGAGAGTTCCACTCTTGTCACACTACTACCCTTAATCTCTCTAAAAGCATACAAACAACTTCTTCTCTCTCACAAAAACTCTAGCGAGATTCGTGTGGAAAAATTCTCATCTGATAGCCCAGCTAAGAATTCTCGATCGAAAAGTATTAAAATCCAGCAAGCTCCGCTCCTAAAGAAATGCCACCCAAGTTTGCTCCTCGCTCTAAGAGCTCAAAAGCCATCCTTCCAGAATCGAATCCAGAGCTGATCACCGACAACCCAATGACCACATCTGTTATGCCCCAGTTTTTTTTTTAATTTAATTTCATCATGCTTCTATTACGTTTCGGTTTTGCAAAGGGAGACTAATCATATTTTGAATCTTGAGCTGATTCGTTTATGATTTATTCTAGTCTTAGCATTCCCTTTGAGGAAGGAGGATTACAATGTCATCTTTCCTTTTTGTTATTTATTCATAAGTTAGTAGAAAGGTTATTAAATTTCTTTTCCTCCTTTTCTTGTGACAATGTTATTTATTAAGGAAGGAGTTTCAAATTTATTTTATTTTCTTTTCTCCCTCTTTTCCTTTTCCTTTTTCTTAGTTCACGTATATTTGCTCCTTTCTCCTCAAATACATTGACGCTCATTCTCCCGCTCTGCCATTCACGATGTAACTTCCATTCTCTTCCTCCCTTTGCTCTCTTCTCCTCAAATCTTCTCATCTCTGTAAATCGAATAATCTATGGTTCTAGTTTCTGCGTTGGTGGTTCGGGTCTGACAATTCAAAGTTTGGGGATATCGTTCTTCATTCAAGATTCTTGCTCCTCCTATCGGTGTGGTTCCTCTTCGATTTGTGCGAGCATTTGTGATTTCGGGATGGAATTCGAGTAGAGTGTTGTCGGGTCCGCAGAGATTGCGTAGCATCGGGTGTGAGGTAGGTGGTGGTGAATGGATTCGGGTGGGTGTGTTCACCCACGGTGGTTCCGTATCGGTTTTTGTTTATGATTTCTTTGACTCTCTGATTGATGATGTTTTGGGTTGATTTTGATGTGCGTTTGATGCGTAAAAACCCCGTGGAAATGTGTTTTCGATTGGCTATTTTGCTATAATAAATTATGTATGTTTTGTGGGGGATTGTGGCTTGGTTCTGGCTGATTCCGCAAGTGATTTTGCAGTTTTCGCAGTGTCCGAACATGTGTCCGAACATTGAAGTTCGGACATCATACGCCGGCAGATTTTCAGACTCTCGATTTAGGTCTGAACATGCAAGGTCGGACGCATGTTCGGACCGCCTCCTTGTTTTAGCATAACTTCTTCGTCTGAGCTCCGTTTTGAGAGCCATTTGCGGCGTTGGATTCCTCTTTTCGAGTACTATGTTCTGATATGTTTTAGCACATGTATATGTGTACTTTAGCTTGAAATTTCTCCACAAGCCTTGGAACTCTGATTTGCTCTAAAGGAGTGTTTGAGCTTCTACGCATCTGTTTGGTTTTCGTGTTTGCTAGTCAGTGTAACTTTTGTTTTGATAAGGGATTATGATCCGTTTGATGTGCTTTGGCCCTACGTTCTGCTCTGTTAAGGCTTCTGCGTCGTTTTGTAAAGTTTCTGTTTTGGGACCTAGATGTTTAGCTTCTGAGCCTTGGATAGTCGGGTCTGGCTGTCCGTAGCATGCTGCGCAGGAATTCCTTCTGTTATTCCCTCGGGTTCCCTTCTGTTCTATCTCTCAGGGTCCCTTGGTTGTTTAGTGACGACGGGTCCATAGCTGTCTCTACGGCTTCTGTTGTGGGATCTTCGGATCCATAGGACGTTCTGTGAGTCCTTTTGATGTGCCAGCTGGTGTCTAGTGTCCCACCTCTGTTTTGATTGAGCTTCTGATATGAACTTCTGAGGTTGTGGTTTGCTTTGTTCTGATTTAAGACTTCCGTTCAATTTGCTCAGTTTCTGCTTCTCTGCTCTGATTTGAGAAAGCTTCATTCTCTATATGATTTCTGTTACAACTTCCAGTCTGATTTGCTAAGCTTATGTATTAGTATACGATTATGTTCAGTATATGTTTTGAGCATGCTTAGCTGATGAAGTTTATCACCTGCTGAGCTATAGTTTGGCTCACCCCTATTTCCGTCTGATTTGCAGGTTTAAGTTTCCTTTGAAGACTCCGCTCCGCTTTCTGCTTCGTCTTTCGTTTTGTATTTGTTGTCGTGGCTTAAGGCCCTTTGTAATGTGATTCTGTTATGTAACAAGATTTGGCTTCTTTATGTAATGTTGGATAGACCTTGTAATCTGTTTTCAGTTAATAAAAGTGTACTTTGCTTCGGTTTTGGGTTTCGTATGTTAGAGCCTTGCGTTATTAGGGTAATAGATACGCGGCATGTAACGTCCCTAACTCCTAGGGTGGTTTTGGGGTCGTTACAACATCTATCACCTCTCAAAAGGGGGCAAGCTTTAACAAAATGTCAGTCGAAGAAGAAAACGACTTAAAATTGTCGTGTTTCAGAAGAAGGAGAAATAAAACCATAAGAGGTAACTTACTTAAGCTTCCATTTCCCTCGCCTATACAATCTCATCCAGAAAGGACACCTAAGACCTACAATTCTTTCTACCCAACTCCCATAGAAACTACAGTCATGATCTCTTCTGCTTTCCTGACACCTCAAAAAGTGCCACAAAACTAACCCAAGCCAAGAAACCAAAAGGAGAAAGGCTTACCCATGAACCCATCATCTGCGTAACTCACGCCTCTAAGCGTATGCAAAGAAAACAAGAACCACCTAAGAAAACTCAATCCACTCCGGAACCAGCAACTCGCCAACTTCACTTCACTGATGATGAGGAAGACACTCCAACCGACATTATCAGATATGTCACTCATGAGATAGAAGAAGAGGAAGTACAAAGTGAAGAAAAGTCACCAAAAGAGAACACAATACGAGAGGAAGCTCAAATGAAGGAGCTGAAAAACACTAAACTTCAGGGAACAAAGAGCATCATCTGTTTAAGCTGCACGACCAGTCGGTGAACGGTCACCAACACCTTACCGATCTAGTCAGGAAGAAGGCAGTGACACGGAGTCACCCTCACCAGTCATACCAACACTAGTGGAGCGTGAGCATCTAAGGAAAGCAAAAGGAAAGCAACAAATAGCTCTATTACCACACGCTCAAAAGCTTGAGGAGCTCTTTAAATCAAAGAAAGCAATCGCAAAACCTCAACCGCAACAACGCTCAAGAGATTGAAGAAACTAAGAGAGCTAGAGCTAACTCTCATCAAGGCTGCCAATATTGATGACAAGTCATGTCCCATCTTACCAAAGACATTGGATCTTGAATGGATGGAGAAAATGGGACTCAAGGAAATAATAGAGCTGCTTAAGTTTCAGGGTTGGATCGACTTCTTCCAAAAGCCTATAGCCTGCTACATAGAGCTACTCAAGGAACATATACGACACTTAGGCCCTCTCCAAAGTGATGACAATGAGGATTACATCATTTCCAAATCAACATCACAAAGTCTTAAATCAACAAGACATTCAATCTCGAGCCTGAAGAATTGGTAGTTCCTAAGGATACGACTTGGAATGATTTGGGACATAAAGGAGGAAAATGATACAAATGTTCAACCAAGGGGCAACAATAAAAAACTTTCCCGCAGTACAGATGTCCATTCCTAATCGAGTCTTACACAGCCTTCTAACCCACAACATTACCCCAAGAAATCAACGTACGCACATCGTCAATGCAAGAGATGTAATGATCATGTACGCCCTAAGGACGAAGAAGAAGATAGACCTTCTAGCCATGATTCTACTCACCCTTGATGAGAGTAGACACGTCAACCAAGGGTAGTACACGTAGGAGTGGTCACCACGGCACTAGAGCAATTTGGAGTAGACACCAACCAATTCCGTGAGTGCTCGCGGACCGCTCAGGATAGTATCTGCTCAGAGATGCTATCCAAAATGGGGATAAAAAGTCATGGGGAGAAGCTCACTATCCTACCTAAGTCAACCAGAAGCGAAGACTCGCGCTTAGAATCTCGACCTAACATCAAGATGCCTGCTGGCAAAAGAGAGCGAAGTCCTTCACTGGTCCATAACAGGTTGGACCAGTCTAGATACTTCAACTCGAGATATTCTTCAGCATATAAGAGCCAATCTTACGGCTAAGCAGGCTGTCTCCATAGAACCAAGTGTTCATCACATGGTTCAAGGAGCAACAGACTTTCTAGATCAACCTCTATAGGCCGAGAGTTATAAGTCTCTTAGAGACACGAGTGAAGCTTTTGAGAAAATTTAGTTTTTAAGATAAGATTTTCTTTTATTCCATTCTGTTATCGCCATTGACAATCTGTTTCATAATGGTCAAAACTTTGATACAACTTAAGCAGACCTCTACATTGCCTCTTGAATGACACTCCTGAATGCGAATAAATTTATTGCATTGACTACGTCTTTCTTGTTTATAACAATACAACCTGATCAGAGACATAGCTATCAGTGCCAGTCATGAATACCTGGAAAATACCATAGAAATTCATTCCCTAGAATGTAAAAACCACATTCAATGCATCCCTCATGACCAGACGGAGAACTATCGCTCACCCATCTATAAAAGCCATACCATTAGTCTTTCACTTTCCATCATTACACAACAATATCTTCATCAGTCATGGATCCAAACGCATACATCTCATCAAGTTTGAATGAACAAAAATATTTTCTCCTACATCAGAAAACTCATGAAACCAAGAAAAAAACCCCATCATCACTACTCCAAACTCATTCAGACATATCATCAGCCTGGTCCACAAATGTCAGCACTTGCCAAACAGTTATGAATGACTCTATGACTTCACTCATGTCCATAGACTCATCATTTCACAGCTATTCTGAAGGAGATAGCCGTGACATGGAAAGTTCCACCTCCTCCGTCACATCCAAGCGCAAACCCTCATAGATTGTCTCTTTCAACTTTGTAGCTTATAATCTATGAAATTTTATGGTCTTTTCAATACATTCAATCGTGTAGTTGCTCCCTATTTTTGTTGTATGGCAAAGGGGGAAAGAAAATGAAAGATATGTACTTGTGACAAATGTCCATCAAATCTCTTGTATCACATATGATCTTAATGAAAATCTCTTTACTTTGTGATACGGTACAAGTTTATTATTTTCCATCTCTTAACAAACTCAGGGGGAATCCTTCTCAGGGGGAATCTCTCAACATTTCAGGTTGTCAAGTACATACAAATTTCATATTGGTTGCCATCATCAAAAAGGGGGAAATTGTTAAGTCAAGATCCTTTAGTTTTGATGATAGCAAACCTGTGTTGTTTATCTAATATGTTTGTTAAGCTTTAAGATTCAGATAAACAGGCAAAGGAGTGGCTTAGCACGCAAGGTTGCAAGCACGCTCCATTCATGACTTGTGCCCAACCAGTCGGGCGCCTGTCGTCAGAGCTTCACTAGAGCTTCTAGTACACACACAAGAAGTTAGGTAACCACACGAGCATATCTCTCATGCATCAGAAATAATACAAGTACAAGACACATCAATTGGTTCGACAAAATCATGTAGACTCAGGCATCCACACAAGCAACTAGGTCACGACAAAAAGCATTGCTCATTAATGTGCAAGATAACAAGATAAGTCAAGGGCTATTAATGCACACTATCACATAGCCAAATGAAGTCTAAAAGAGAGCATTTATGAGCATTAATGAATCAGACAAGATCAAGCAAGTGGAGAGCTCTAGTGGTGACCGACCACTTGAGTATCTGCCTCCAACGTGTCCAGTCATAAGGCGACACGTGTTGTGACAACTCCAGGTCAAGTTAAGGCTTAGCCTATATTTGAACTTGGCTACTCTACCGAGTTCAAAGAAGCAAACGACCCCTAGGGTATAGGGAGTCATAGGTCATCAATTACAAATCTTATGTGTATAAATACGATGCATAAACTTCCGTCTTGAGTGTGAAAAAGAGAGGAAAAATACTCAGAGCAAAGATAAGTTAGACTAAGTGTGTGTAAGGGCTAGAGAGCTGGTGAGCTGGGTAGGACTGGGCTAAACAGTTAATGCCGGGTGTTATTGATAGACTGACCAGTCGGGGAACGGTTGGGGAACTGTAGGCCGACTATCAGGAGAGGGTAGAGAAGTTAGGGATAAAGTCCTAAACTATCCCGGAGTCCGTGTGTGGGGCGAGGGAGATTGAGTAAATTTCTGTGTGTAAATTCTCAATTGAAATGGAGTTTCCAGTTTGAGTTTATCTCGTCTCTTCCAAATTATCAAATACTTCCTAACAACATAAAAGACACGTCCATGACAGGTCGAGGACGTATCTAGGGGCATCCGCCAGTTTCAGGATTTAGTGCCCATTTTGGACTATACATATTATTTATGTGTGTATGTTTAGAGGTTAATAATTTCCTTTATGAATTTGGCTCATGTGGGGCATTTCAGTGATTTTTAAGGCGTTGAACAAATTAGGTGAGGAGTTCTTCAAGCTATTAATAAAGATTAGTAGCTGAGTTTTCTTAAAGATCCTTGTTTATTCTAACACTCATAATATCATGTAGTTTAGTTTTATACTAAGCTTCCCTATTTACTATACTATGAACTTACAAAGGTTATCCTCAAAATTCAGATACCCATTATAAGTTGTCTTTCTAAGTCACGATGGAGCTGATTTGGTGTTCTTAATTACCTATGACAACATGCCATCGATCTGTTCGAAGTGCGGCCTCTTTTTGCACGTTACTAAATCATGCCCAAACATTGGAGCAATTGAGGATGACGACGTCCCTTATGGTATGTGGCTCAGTACATATGTTTTTCTAGCTAGGACAAGGTCTAGGGAAATTCATGCGGAGACTGATGCATGGTTCTTTACGTCGGGTGTGGTTTCTGACTTATTGGGAATGGAATCATGATTCCGCTTTGGCCAAGTATGGTTTTGTTGGTCAATCTATGAGGAGTGCAAAGCAAGACACTATACAACATGTTCTTTCTTCGGACATGAAGGCGATGCAAATTGATGCTTTGGAATCTTCTCTAGCTTCCCGCAAGCACAAGTTTGACCAACTCTTGGTCAAAGCTTCGAGGGAAGAATTTCAGGACCTCCGCTTGTTTACAACTGATCGTAAATGGAAGAACATCTTGCTTACTGCATTCCTTGACCTCTCTCAAGGTAGCATAGATTTGGAGAACACTGGTATGAAGGCGGATCAAGGGACATCACATAGTCGCCATGGAAAATGATTCTTTGGCATATCTACATGAGCGGAGACACGACTTATGTAGTTCGGTTTTTTTTAGAATTTTTGGTTCAAAACAGTGTCCTTTTTCGGATTCTGGCTTACTCTACTTCATTCTAATGGTTATCTGAACTTGTTTCTAGTTTGGTTCTTCTGTTAGCTTCAAACACTAAATCTCCACTTTTCACATTGTCCAATACTACGCCTCTTCTATTCCTCACCTGTTTTCTGCATGTATCAATCTAGGGTCTCTTACCTTAGCTTTAGTTTTCCTCTATATCTTTGCATGTTTTATTTTCGCTCTTCTAGCTTTGTGCATCTTTTATGCATTGTAACACCCAGCGAGGGTTACCTTCCACATCGTTTGGAGTGAAAAACAAACTATTCCTTATATGAATGGGGATACCTGTAACACCCCAATAACTCATCCAATAATTAACGCCTAACCTTACTGATCAACTTAAACCAATTCGCAGCGGAAAATTCAAACTCCCAGGAGTTACCGCCACCAATCACCCACGTGATTGACAAGGCCTAATAATTTTGCACGTTACAGTCTGGCTGACTGGACAAGTACAACTTTAAATACATACCGAGTTTAACTACAATATCCAAAAGCCAAATTACAAGTTCAATTTGATTCCCCACTTACCCACATGAACCTAGGAGTATGTCACATTCCAAAATAAATACAATCATTCTCCAAAAGTAATCATAACCCTAAAAGTATACCTAAAGGTATCTACCCTGATTTACACTTCGATTGGGTCAACTCTAACTATGTACCTGAAATGTTAGGCCACAACGGGCTCGACGCAACTTGCAGTATGATAACGTATGACCCGTGAGCTACCAAGATACACAGGACTAATTAGTCGATAAATATGCGGTTGATTTTAATTCAAATAATATAAAGAATTACAGTAAACACACACCATGCAATAACATATATTCAAACATAATGATCAATTATAATGGGATCATTAAAACAGATAACATGAGTTAGTTCTCTTCCTTTTCCTCGGCCTTGATAATTTAATTGATTCTTGTGTTTGACCTTAACATTTGTATTTGTTAGAACAGTCCTTGTCTTGGGAGTGATTCCTTCCATCCTTAATTGTTACTTATCCTTGGGTATTTGTGAACCCTATCAAATGAATGTCAATCCTCAACGAAGAAAAATCACCGTCAAAGTGACGGACATTTCAATCACCCATCCTTGATTGAATAGCCAAGGAAGGTGGGTCGGTTTATTGACCCAGGGTGACCAAGTCCGCAGACATAGATCTATGGAAATGGATCTGATACAGATACCACCCTCATAATACCAACCTTTAATATCCATAACTATAGCTTTCACTTATCACATGTTTTCCTTTTATATAATTCCTATTAGTTTAATTCCTTAGCTATATATGTTCTCATAGTTTCCAATGTTACACCATTATTACACTAGTCCTCCTAGTTTTTAATTCACTAGTTTCTATAATCCTCACTATTGTTAATTATATTATTCCTCCAACTATTTTCAAACTTTACAATTTAATCCAAATCATTTATATATGTTATGACGTTAACTTCTTACTTAATTATACCAAAATTTCAATTCTAATTCTTCAATTAACCAACAATCCCCTATTCTGCCCATTTTCGATTTTCACCCAAGGATTATCATATTTATGGTTTGACTCCCTTGACTTTCTTAAACTTTACAGTTAACCACCTATCCTAATTATCTTTTAATTTCATGTATTCATCTAATTAATTCAAAGCTTAAACTCTAATTTTTAGAATTCCCAAACTGCCCCCAAATGTCATTTTCGATTTTTAACTTGATTTTCCCAAATTTGTGGTATGACCACTCACGTTCCCTAAAATTTACAATTTAACTCTAATCCTTTATTGTCTTTTAGTTTATATCCTTATCTTAATTAATTCCAAAGTCCCAACCTTATTTCTTCAAATTCCAAACAAAACCCCTGTTGTCTACTTTGATTTAAAATCCAGTTTTTTTCTTGTATTTACGGTTCTACCCTACAAGTTTTATAAACTTACAAATACATTCTCACTTATGCTTAACTTATAATTTCAATCATTTCTTTCTTAATTTTGGTCAACAATCTAATTCCACCTAGAGTTGACCGAATTTATTTCATACACAGAAAATTTTCCAGGATTTACGAATTTGTGCGTAAAGGTTTCTAAATTTTACAATTTACTCCTAAACTTACTTAAACTTTTTTTCTCCATTTCTAACCAATTTAAATTCCTAATTTTGGCTTATTAAATATTACCACTTCAAAATTTATTTCTTTACAATCCTTAACCTATCCTTTTGACCATTTATTTACTAAGTCATTAAATAAACTTCTATATACTTTTAAAGCCAATTTTTGTCTCTAATATCTTCCAAACCCAACTTAATTTTCGTAAGTATTTTACCACCCAAAATTTAAAGAGCACAATATATCAAAAGAAAATTACATATAAAGGATGTTTAAAAAGTTTGGGCGGAACTGGTAAGGGTTGATTCGAAGAACTTCTTGTTTCGGGTTGTCCTGCTTGCCCCAGCGAGAAGAACAAAGTAGACTCCCACATTTCTTATCTTGTTGGGAACTTCAAAAGCACCTCTAATGGTATGGAGAAAACAAAGGTGGGAGGAGGATTTCGGGTTCCGTCAAGTTAATATTATGTCTTGCATATTGACCTCAATCACCTCCTGAAATACCCCTAAATTAATTTAAATTAATTTAGGGGATTTCTTTTATTAAACCTTTAATAATACTATTAAGTATTAAATTATTATATGGAATTATGAATATTAAATTATTATATGGAATTATGAATATTAAATTATTATATGGGGTTGTGAAATTTATTTAGGGGTTTTCTTCTATTTAACCCTAATTATTATACATTATTATATAGTATTATGAATATAATAATAAGATTTATAAGTCAATAAATCTTGGGAAAATTATTAAACACTCCATATATATTATAAAGATTTTAGGAAGTGTTGGAACATTGTTTTGAAATATAAAAGTCAATATAAAATTCTAGAAACCTTAAAGCTTATTAAGCCTTGCTAGAGTTGACTTTTTGAGAATGGTCAAACCAGGCCATGAAACCTATACCAAAAAGTAGGTTATGAAAAACCATGAAGATCGATAAAAAGAACGTCAAAAACGGATCATCCTAGCCAAAGTTATGCTAGTTTGAAGTTTAGAGCCAAAATTTCATAAAGTGCCACGTGTCAGCCTCTCGTGCGTCCCAACACTTAGCTGATTTTTACCTCCTTGTTTTTCTCCAGCAAACAACCGATTTTGACCTAACTTGTGACGGCTATATCTTCTTCATCTTTCAATATTTTTCAAAGCCGTCTTCTTTATTCTCTTCTCCTTGAATCATCTTCACAACCGTAACTCATACAAACCCTAAACCCTTCTACATCAACGGGAAAATCGTTCTCAAGTTGGCACCTTTCACAGTCGTAACCCAGATTTCCTATTCCCTTCAAATTCAGGTAAATTCGTCTAGCCATAAATCCTTCGTTTCTCAACCAAACTTTGATTTCTTTAGCTCGTTGTGTAGATCTCTAATCCGTCTACAATTCTTATGTTTATGCCCAAGCCTGAATCATAACCGTTTGGAAGTTATAGTCGCTCAAAGTTCCGGATTTTTCAGCACATAAAATCACACCGAAACAGAGAGGTAAACTCGTAACTTTCGGGTCAATTTTCTTTCTGTATAATGCGAGTTAGGACTAGTTCTAGTTATCCATGTGTAGATCTAAGTTTCATCTTTCTAATGAGCCCAAAAACAAAGCCTAACTCGATCTGTGCAATAACTTATAGATCCTTGAAGTTTGCTTCACGAACTGGTCGGAAGTTCGAGTTTTTCCAGAACCCGATCTCGAAATCACTTCGATTCGAGCAATTCCGGTGAGCTTTCTTCAAATTCTTCCGATTATGCTAACCGGTTTTACACTTCTGACCTAACCCATGTTTCAATTGTGTCAATTACGCTCTAGATTAGGAGAATTTGGCGAATTATAATCCGAATCGTATTCTGTTCTAATATAAACCCTAACCTTCGAATTGAATTCGAAACTCGATGAATACTGCATGATAATTGGGGAAATTGGTACCATTAGAACCGGAATTCGATTTCGAATCCACAGAAACAAGAATCGTTGAATTTCGTTCTGTAGATCGAGAGATATAGGTGAATTAGTACTCGGTTTCGATTTGAGTTCTCTGAAGAACTCGCGCAATACAGGCCGTCCGGTCTCAGTTAATAAAGATGGACGGCCACGATTAAAACATACGATTTTAAAGTATAAGTTTTTATATTGTTTCCAGGAATAAACCCTAACTTGTTTAATTAATTAAGTACCTTCCCGAATGTATTTTGACTTGAAATTTTAACCACAGATTCCTTATAAAGTCTAGTTTATTTTGATATAAATTAATATGGTTTTTGAGTTTTTAAACGTAAGATATAATTTTTGCACGTTTCGGTTATTGTGGAGTTATCTGGATAAATTTAAAGGATATCTTTGTGAAATAAAAATTTTATAATATGTCTAAAATGTTATAGTTACTGTATATTAAGTTTGGGAATTTTTGGGCAACGGTAAAAGGTTTTAAAAATTGTGTTTGAGTTTTTCATAAGAATAACCTATAATATATGGTTTTTAATGTAATCAAAAATTAAAGTATAGTTGATTAATGAATTTTATAGGTTGGGGAAAATATAATAAGACCAATTCACATTTAATACAGTATGTTTATAAATATTTTGGGAATTAACTTTAAGTGAGGTAAAATTGTTACATAATTTATATATATATTTATATGAGAGAAATAAATAGAAACTTATATTAAATCAAGGAATTTAACTAAACTACATTTCATTTATTATATATATATGGAAGCTAATATGTTTAACTAAAACTAAGGGAAAATACTCTATTTTATAAACCATAAATCAGTTGTGGATGTCTAAAAGATATTAAATATAATTAAATACATATAATTTCTTAAAGAATGTTCTGGATAAATCTTGATATATGTGGATATATATATGTATATAAATACAATAAAAACAGATAAAGGAAAAAATTCCTTGGGGAAATATAATAGGGAGGATATATATATATATATATATATATATATATATATATAATATATAATATACGATAAATAAATAAATAAAGGAATAAATACCTTATAGAAGATATAATATGAAGGAATTAATGAGTTAAACTAAACCTCTACATGATACTAATAAAAGAATGTTATATGAGGTGGTATTAATTTATGGTTATAGGTTGAGTTTTTAGTTATCTTTGGGTTTCTAAGATTTATATAAACCGTATTTAAACACACGTATTTATTTAGTCAATGACCACAATGTAAATCTACAATTTGGTTAAGAAATTAATAAGTTGAAATTTAGGAATATTTGTAATTAGTCTACATAAAGGGTTACACAAATAGATCTATTTATATAATTAATAATAAAATAAATGAGATACTTTTACATTTAAATGTTCTTATTATATAAACAATAGTAAAATAAATGAGTTACTTTTACATCTTCATGTGAAGAGGATAAATAAGTCTAGATTTAATTATTTCTTAATATTTATAGTATTGAGTAATAACTTAATATTTTAAGATAAAATCATTAAAAGGATTATGATATAAAACTATATTAAACTATGATTAGGAGATTAATCTAAATAAAATCCTTAAGTTTCTTGGAATTAGTTAAGCCATATAAAATACATTCATTATCAATATTCAGGATGTGAGTTTATAAATAAGTGATGTACATAATAGTTAAAGATTTACAGGAAGGTTTTTAAATAGGAATTTGATACTTAAAACCTTTGAACCTTTTGTCAGATAAAACTAAGTTACATAAGATATATATGGATATACTTTACGGTAATGGGACATAATGATAGGTTATTTGAATATAAGATATGAGAATTTTCAGAATAGATTATCTTATTACATAATTAACAATTTCAATTGTGAATCAGAATTTAGCTCTTAGATAAATTTTACCTTATGTCGAGATATAATGTTTATCCTAAAATACAATAAAGGAAATTAATTTTTAAGTTATTCCTTTGAAACCTTTGGTCTTGTAAGTGATATAAAATGTATTTAAGACATAAGTTTATTAAAATTTAGTATAAAAGGATTATACATGGTCTATAGAGAGAATGTGTGTAAAAGTAAAACAGTTAGGGAATTAAATGTAAGTAAGGATACATAAAAGGTTATCTTAAAACACCTTATTATAAAGATATGGTTAAGTAAATAATATACCTTGTGGATACTAAATGTAAGAGTTCGATAAGTCTAAGTTAATAATAATATAGTTATTTCAATACGAGAGGTAATTCAACATCTTATGGCAAGATTATTAGACGGTTATAATAGGAAGTCATTCTGAGCTAAGGATATGATAATTGAGTTTAGTGGCTCAATTAAGTTATAATAAAAAGTATCTACAACACTATGATTCCAATACACGATGTAGATCTTAATTAAGTTAAGGGGGAACCTAATCATGATGGTTTATTTGGTATTATTGATAAAGTACATAATCATTACATTGTGAATTAATAGTATAGTATTCTAAGATAAACCTATTATAGGTCATGAGACGATGTTTATTCTAAAGTAAGAATAAAAGTATTGAGCTTAAGAATTGTTATTGAAATTCTAAGATTGGTTGAATAACATATAATGCACTTATGTTATAAAGGTCTTTTATGTAGGAATTATGGTTAAGTATGGGTAAAGTGGATAAGGGTGGAACAATTAACAAGTGTTAGTAAAATACATTCCTTGGTCTTACAACCTTGGGCTATACAACCTTCTAAAGTAAGTCAAAGGCTGTACATAACATTTAAGCGAGGGCTTATAAGGTAATTGAGGTTTGGAAATAAGAGAGAGGAATTTATTTAAGTTTTACCTAGGATACGGGTTGTTGATAGTAAGTTATCTTTAATGTTCCTCAGAGAATTGTTGAATGTTTGCACGAGTATACTAGAACTGCTACAACATTGACCAGGTACGATTTCTCGTACTCAGCTTGACGTGTTTTGGACTTTATGGAATGTTTTGTACGATTTCTCGTACTACGATATTTTTGCTGGTTGACTTGTGGAATGTTTTGGAAACGCTAACTGACTTTAAGAGGAACTTCTAAACATAAGAAATGGTTGTGTGACTGACTCAGCTTGTGTGACTAACTGAGCCTTGGATGTGGAACTCACTTGGGTATTGGTTTCTTCTACTTGGTTGCCCGTTAGACATTGGCTGCTTAGGGTTTACGCTTCTGCACTCTGTAGGACTGAGTGTTTTGGTATTGCTCTGGGTAGTTGGTGATCTAGCGGGATTTTTGGAAAAGGTCAATCTTGGAAATCTTTCGACGTGCGCGCGTCTTTAATGTGAACAGTAGGGGGCTGTATATCCCTCGCCCATAGGGGCATTGATATTAAATAGTAAAGGGCTGTATATCCCTTGTCCTGAGAGGACGTAGTTAACAGTAAGGGGTTGTATATCCCCTGTCCTTAATGGACGTTCTTGGCGGTGGGGGCCATCTATCCCAGTTGGTTTCATTCCATTCTTGAGTTGCTGGTTTTGGTTTTCTCTCGTTCATTCCTAGTCCTCGTGGCTACATGGGTCTTTCTACTCCAAACTTGGAAATGGATCTAACATAAGTAATGATTGTTCACTAACTCTTGGTGTGGTGTTATTTACTAACTTTACTCTTCTGTTATTTGTCTCCTTTGAAATGTTATGTTTGACTTGGTGTTTTAAAAGGGTGTTTTGTTTCGCTATTTTGTTTAAGTGCTGTTTCCAAGTTATTGTTTATTCTCAAGTTATATTAAAGTTTTGTTTTAGAGAATAGTACCAGTTCCATTCCAGGGAACTGACTCACCCCTCCCGGGGTGGGCTGCTTGGTTTCATCTTGCAGGTACGAATTGATTTACAGGTGGTCACGAAGAGAATGAGCGTTTGGGATGGGGCTAGGTTTTGTGGAGAGTTAATGTGTTTAATTTCTATTATGTTTGTGTTAAGTTTTTCTCGAGTTCAGACCGTAGCTTTTGTAGATTGTAAGTTGTAATTGGTGAGGTTTGGTGCCGGGTGTTTGGAACCCGATGGTCTGTAATCGCCTTAGAGTTTTATTTCCGCTGTATTTATGGTTTATAGGGGCGTTACACCTCCATTTGTTCATTGATCTTGAGGAAACCTACCTTTCATCCCCTTTACATACTTCAATCACATTAGGATAGGCTTTGGAAAGCTAGCAATGCAGACCTTATTGCACATTGTTAATCGCACATCTAGTTGTGGTGGGGAGAAAACAACCTGCCATTAACCAAGTTCGGGTTCCACATCATGGCAATACCACTCGAGTGTCCAGTAGATAGGACTGCCCACCATTAAGAAATTTGACCCTGACTTCAGAAGCCATGTCGGTTAATGAGTGGCTTCGATTGGTGGATCTTAAAATATTGCCGGCCTGCTTCTTTCTCTTCCTACTTGGGCATTGTACTTTGATCTGGCCGATTGAAGCATCTTATGCTTTGGAAGTAGAAGCGGTCTATCCATAGATCTTCCCCGTAGAGAATTGGCAATGTTCATTAGGGAGATGTCTGGGTTGAGGAAATGGCAGTTGAATTTCCTTCCAAATTCTAGGCATTCTTGGGCTTCGATTGTGGCTGGACTGAGGGGTGAATCAGTGGGTGAAAATTGAGACTTTGGGCTAGATCTAATAATGGGAGACGTTGGGCTTGACAATACGGGAGTGTTGGTAACGGGGCTAGGAGGGGAATTTGGAGAGAGAGTGGACTTCTTGTAATTGTAAATTTGATATTCTTAATTAACTTTTGGGTTGATAATAGATTATCGATAAGAAAATGAATTTAAATTGAGGTCGAATAAGACCAAATCGCGAGAAGATCGAATCAAACAACCTGAAGTTTCACTCTATATACGCACCAAGACTCGCTCTATAACTTAGGGTGACACCTTTCTCCTTCCACACACACTCCCCCCCTGCTGTTTCTATATTAGAAATGTTCAAACTGCATACCTTGTTTCTCTCTTCTTTGCAACGGCAGATCACTTTTCTCCCAAAAACATCATTCTAATGGCAGAAAGTAGATTTGCAGCAGCACATCCCTCAAGAAACAACAGAATTAAAGTACGATAACATCGATCAAACATACATTTACAAATATAATATATATTGATAACAAATTAATAACCAGGTTCATCCCATCTTTTTTTCATGTCCTGATATCACTGCATGCGCACAACTGCATGTCTCCAACAACACCGGCCGGATCCGGTAGCCATAGCCTTCCTCCGGCCAACGACAATAACAACGACCAGCAATCATCTATCCACTTGATTCCGGCAGTCACTTACATTTTCCTCCAAACATGTTGTCATCTTCTAGTACTATACGTACTTCTCAACCACCTCATCACATCGGAAGTAGTACCCCGTCATCCCCACCTTCATTATTACCAGCTGCATCCCCATCAGTACCAATCACACTCGCAATCCTCATCCTCGCCCTCCTCTTCCTAGGATTCTTCTCCATCTACTTTTGTAGATGTATTATGAAGAACGCCGCAACCTCCGCCATGAACGACCGTCGTCACAGTCTGACAGCAACACCAACAGGCATAATGCACGCGGGTCATGGCACACCTGTTGTTTCTCCAGCTGAACCAACGGGGCTTGATCCTTGGATCATAAACTCATTCCCGACTTTCGTGTACTCATCTGTGATGGAATACAGGCGGCGGGAAAAGTATGGTCTAGAATGCGCTATCTGTATCTCTGAATTCGAGAGTGATGACATGTTGAGACTACTCACTAGATGTAGCCATGTGTTTCATCAACAGTGTGTTGATCTTTGGCTTGAGACACATAAAACTTGTCCTGTGTGTCGGTGTAGCCTTGATACTTCTGTAGAGAAATGGCCGGAGAAACCGCCGGTTACCGAGTACCCGACAGCGAGTAGTACTACAATTGATGATCATAATATTGATGGTCATGGTGAAGAGACAAATATTAATGATGGAGACGAACCCTGCAGACCTGTAATTGATGAAGTGGAGATCGTGATCAACAAGGCGGAAGATGAAGATGGTGTTGTTGATGTAACTGCTGGTAATACTAGCACTAGTAGTGCCGTCGTTGGGCGTGACGTCGGTGATGATCAGGATGGACGGCGTAAGATTAATGCACTTTCTGGATTAGGGAGATTCTCTAGGTCACATTCGACGGGACATTCTATAAGCGGGGAGTCAACGAGTCGTCATGAGGATGAAGTAGGTAATCGGGATGATAAGTATAAGCTCATATTGCCAGAAGATGTGAAGGAAAGGTTAACTAGAAGACACATGCAAACGCTGAGTTGTACCACATTTGGAGAGATGGCATGGAGTACTGAAGAGATCAATAGTAGTAATGAGTCGAAGAGCTAGGAGGACTGAGGCGTAGTTGCATGTGGAGATTTAATTAATTTGACTGACTTTAGGGTTGATGCATGCTTCTACAAGGTTTTTGTTTTGTTCAAGGATAAATTTCTTTGTTACGCTTGGGTTTAAGACGTCTCAGGGAATCAAGAGGATCTTCCTCATCATTGTTTATTATATGCACGTATAGTAATTAGTTCATTTTTACAACAGTAATTAATTCATATTTTCAGTTTGGTAGCAAGGGAAACAGGAGCCGTAACGTAACTAAATCATGCTAGCTCCAGATCATGAATCCGTGCGTATTTAATTCCAGGGCCGGTAATTAGATAGAGATACATAATTTCAACGCAAGTAGTAGTAACTACTAACTACTGCTAGGGTGGTTGGACAAGAAATGTCACTTAAGTTAGGTCTCAAAGGATGGCGATGCATTTCCAAAAACAATTAATGTTACCAGATT
This sequence comes from Limonium bicolor, assembly GCA_023374045.1. Classification (NCBI taxonomy): domain Eukaryota; kingdom Viridiplantae; phylum Streptophyta; class Magnoliopsida; order Caryophyllales; family Plumbaginaceae; genus Limonium; species Limonium bicolor. Next base: position 212,443,668 of record CM041779.1, on the reverse strand, counting down.
AACCACAATTGTAACTTCTGCGCAGACATGGAGCCAATTAGTTGAAGAGACAATTAGGTTCCGTTGCCCAGCAACATTTATGCCGTCTTTAAGAAAAAAATAGTTTTATAATTAAACTATTACATATGTCTCAATCTATTAGATAGACCAACTAAAAATTTAAACAATGAGTCTTAGCTACAACTATATGTACCCATCTTTGGCTACATATTTCATAGTACAGTTTCTGTAGACTATATGTACATGTTTTATAAGTTTGTTGTACAGTTTATGAAGTAAGTATGTACATTTAATACAAATTCAGAAAAATCACAATTCACTGTATACATATACATCAGTACAGTTTTGAATGATCAAATGTACAGTTTTCAATGACCGAATGTACATATATGTAGCTATAGATAGCTACATGTGATTGTAGCCAAAAAAATTAGGAAATTTAAATTAAATATAGTTGTCAGTTTATTATTAGCTAACTACACTCAAATAAAATAAATAAATGGAGCTTTATTTCAAACGCAGGTGCTTTTGCTGCATACGGGACCTTAATTTAAAATGAGAGAAAAATTGACGAACAAGTTAACAGACAAAATAATATCTCAAAAGTAGATTAATTGATGCCTCAAATAATACGTAGCGAATAACCTCTCATTTGGAAGACCAGCCAACATCATCTGCTTCATATTGAAACAGCTCACGGCGCCAGATGAGGTTCCCAATGTTGAAGAAAATCAACACCAACTTCACCAACCCAAATTAGACACCATCCCATCGTCCGGTTGCCATTGTTGAAATTGTAGTCTAAATGTGTTGTAGTAGTTAGACCCTTATTTTGACTACGTGGAAGCTCTAGATGAGGAAACTCTATAAATAGACTTGTTTAACATTGAATAAATCAATCCCTTCAACAATCCAAACGTACCTCTTCTATCCTGGGCAATTAAGTTCAACATTTGGTATCAGAGCCAGATACAATCTTTGACAGCCATAACCTACAAAATCTTCCGTTAACTTCATAGCTAGAGTCATTTTCTGCCAGCATCTTCGTCAGTACGCTTAAAACCACAAAATTGATCCGTGTTTCCAGAACCCATTGCGTACATAACAAACTCCAAAACTCAGCCTGCTCATTTGAACTTTGTACTGACGTTTGCTCCTACTAATGGTGGTCACGAATCCGGTTCCACCGGTTCCGGTTTCGGAAAATGTGTATTCGGATTCAGAACCGGTTCCAGGCGGTTCCGGGGCGGTTCCGGTTCCGGTTCCGAACTCTGTATTCGCTTCGGATTCGCTCAAATCAACGGTTCTGACCGGTTCCATAGCGGTTCCGGTTTCGGTTCCGGTTCCAATCGGTTCCGACCGGTTCCGGAAAGATTCGATCGGCTCTAGTTTCTTCGTTTTAACTCCGATTTTAGATCCGTTTGCGTGCACACGTTGCTCTTTTCGTCCACTTTACTCCTAGCTAGGTTATTCCTCAAGTTTATAATCTTAAATGTGTAAGAACCAAAGACTTAAATTTTTGTATTGAATTTGCAAAAATTAAAGAGCAAAGCGGATTCACTACTAGAAAACAGTAGTTTACCTACGGAAAATAATCCGTAGGTAATTACCGACGGAATACCTACGGTTTATAATACCAGCCCTTGGTTAAGTTGTTACCTACGAAATATGAACGGAATTCCAACAAAACAATTACCTATGGAATATTCCGTAGGTAAATTTGAAGGGAAAAGTGCGGGAGGCCTAACTCGTACTGGCGCGTATAATGCCATCAAATTACCTACGGATATTTTTCGTAGGTAAATATGCGGGATTTTGAAGAAAGGTTACCGACGGAACTTTCCATCGGTAAATGCTGCTTGAAAATTACCTACGGACTTAATTCCGTCGGTAATTGTTTCATAGTGATAGATGAGAGTTTAGGCTGAAACGCGGCGTTTTCTTCTACATGAAGATTACCTACGGACTGGTTCCGTCGGTAATTACCTACGGATTTATTTCCGTCGGTAATTTCTTCAGTATATTATAACATGCGAGACTTTTACTTCTTTGAACTTGTCGTTTTGAAAACAATGTTACCGACGGACAATTTCGGTCGGCAATGTCTGGTTCAATTTTACCGGCGGATTTAATCTGTCGGCCATTACTTCAATGTATTAAAAGGGAGTTAGAAAGCAAGGGAGGTTATTTACAGATTCTACGTCGTTTCTTTTAAACTATTACCGTCAGAAAGTTTCCGTCGGCAATCTTATTAGTATTTTCCGCGTTGCGAATTTCCTCATGCTTTTCCTATCTATCTCGATCTATTTCTTCAGAAAGACAAACCCTAACTTGCATAGTTCTCTTTCTTGCTCACCGAAAAATCCAAATTCAGTCCCTGGGATTCCCGATTTTGTCTCTATCGGCTTCTCACTCAGTCCCTAGCTTGCAGAGCTCTCATTCTTGCTGCTCACCGAAAATATCCTTATCCTGGGATTCCCAATTTTATGACCTGCTGTCGACCAAATTCTGAATTACCTATTTCCACTGATTGTGTTGGCCTTTCGATTCTTCTTCTGCATCAATGTATCGGGGATATCCGCATTCAATTCGTGGGAAGAATCTGTGTGCACTCGCCAGTCAAGGATTTGAGCTTGCAAGCCGAATTCGTTACTTGTCTTACGGTCAATCTCTTAGCATCAGGTGATCTCTCATAATTTTCTATGTCTTCAATTCTACTGATCCTTATCTATCAAATTCAGTTTGGTTGACTGATAGTCTCGAATCTCTGTTGTTGGCTATAATTTTTCTGGAGCATCCTTTCGATCATTTGACCAAGTTTGTGAAACTCGTATAGCCTTGGGTCTCTGGTTGCTTTCACCTGATAGTCTCGAATCTCTATTGTAGGCCTTTGCATCCTAATTCCTTACCATATACACTAATGACTTGTCTGGTTCATTAGCTAAGAATCCTTTGTTGGACACAGAATTAATATAATGAAGAAGATGGATAATATAATATTGTTTAGTGTCTGAATCCTGCCTTAGTGATGTGGATTGTGACCTTTTAAACCTTGCTTCAGTTATAAGCTGCAAAATTAATACAGAGCAAGCCTTCAATTGCTTCCGATTATGCTGCTTAGGATAATACGATTTGAAATGCTTGTGAATAATGCTCTATTCCTGATCTGGTCCTCTTTGTCTCTATTGTCGGCTGATAAAAGAGCATGATAAAGGTGTTTAAGATCATGAAAACCAATCCAAAAGTGCCTGTTTTCTGTAATACGAAACCAAAATCATAATGTCTTTGCTATTATTAAAATTGTGTATTTCAAAAGTTCACCAGCCAACTCGTAAACTTAAAATATGCTTCAATATTCACTTAAAATCTGTTTCAGCACGTCATAATCTTCAAAGTGTGTTCATTCCCACTTCTGTTTTAAATTTTTAATCAATTTGTAAGAATCAGTTTGCTGCTATTTAGACATTGAGGCAAAGGGCATTGATTAAATTGACTTCCATACAATCAATGGACCTCTGCAGCAGCCTTTTAATACAGAATACTCACCTAACTTAACAGTTGTGTTTTTTATAACCAACAGAATACTTGCCCGACTTAGAGACCATCACCAGGCTGTCAAGGTCCCTTTTGCAAGTTGCTGGCACAAAACAGGTATGAGTTTGATCTCTTCTCCTCCCTCTTTACAACTAATAACATGACACAAATTATCATACCTGCTTGCTTTACGTTGTCATTTTGTTGTTGCTTCTTTAAATGTTACAAAAGGATTTTCAAACCGAGACATACTCGCTTAAATTCAGGAGTCTTTGCTTCTATTTACAAGTTAAAAAGAGCATGCTCATTTCTATTGTTGGTTGTCCGTTTTAAAAGCTTCACTAGCTTCTGTAAGGGGCTGAAAATTGTGGAACAAAAGCAGCTTTGTAGCTTCGGTTATGCTGCTAAATAAAATGGAAAAGAACATGAAAATAACTAAATAAAAAATGGGATCACTTAGCTAGCTATTTGTTGAAAAAAGTTAGCCCACTGACCACCACCATACAAAAAACAAAACCTGATTTTCATACCAGTAGTTGATTGATTTTATTATTATGTTCTATTATTATTTAGTATGAGTATTATTGACAATCACACAGTAGACACATTCGTACACAGACATAGCTCTCAGAAAGGCAAAATGCCATCTATAGATAGTCTCGATATATGATTGCAGAAAACTAGAAAAGAAACAAGAATGAGCAAAATGCGAGCTTAATCATTATAATTCTTATTCAGATAAGAGGCTTAGGCTTAAGTTTCGGAAATCTTGTATTTTCAATCAATAACAAGTCACAACTCGGTCAATCAAATGGTTCAAACCAGTAGCCAAAAGAATAGTGAAGAAAGAAGTTGAATCTGGTGGTTCTCAGCATCATACAGTGGATAGCCTAAAGTTTTCTTGACCTACACAATCGTACCTATATATAGTGTAGCTACTTCACTTCATATGAATTCAAGACACTGCAGTTTAAATCCAGTGTACAAAAAAACGAGGATAGAGATATGGAAGCAATCAATGAGACAAAACTATGTTAAACCTAAATTAATTCTTCGATATACTATGAATTCAATAATAATTAAGTCTTTGAGGAAAGCACCGAATAGGAATTACTTTTTTTACTCTATTATGTATAAATATGAAGATTCTGTTAAATATTGTCGTTTTTGAGTTGTTTAACAGCTTGGCTAACTGTAAAGTTGTAATAACCCATCTGCAATATTATTTTTCCAACTCAGCTGATATGTAGTTGTTCAAGTAATACAGAGAAAACACTCACATGAGTTCATCATTTCTGATCTCAATTTTTTAATGTTTTCCCTCTGTTTCTTTGTCTGATCTTGCTCCTTAGCAAATCTTCACATTGTACCAGTGCAGTGAGAAGCCCGCCTGGCCTAGCATCTAGCTTTCCTGTCTTAATCCTTGCTTTACACTGTCTTAATCCTCTTCTTGTGTTTGTGTTGTGCAGGACTCACTATTGCTCACACATTAGATTGAAGACAGGGCTGACAACACTGCAGTTCAGTCATATACTCTAACTTGTCTTTTTCTTTTCAGTTTAGTCACGCTAATTTTGCAATGTGGTTAGCATAGTTCTCAATCCTTGCTTTACACTGTCTTAATCCTCTTCTTGTGTTTGTGCTGTGCAGGACTCACTGTTGCTCACACATTAGATTGAAGACAGGACTGACAACACTGCAGTTCAGTCACGGTAATATACTCTAACTTGTCTTTTTCTTTGCAGTTTAGTCATGATAATTTTGCAATGTCGTTAGCATAGTTCTCAATCCTTGCTTTACGCTGTCTTAATCCTCTTCTTGTGTTTGTGTTGTGCAGGACTCATTGCTGCTCGCACATTAGATTGAAGACAAGGCTGACAACATTTCAGTTCAGTCACGGTAATATACTCTAAGTTGTCTTCTTCTTTTCAGTTTAGTCACGATAATTTTGCAAGCTAACTGACAAACTGATAAGTAAATGAAATTGCTAAAAACCTTGATACTTATTCTTACCATGACACCATAGAATTATTCTATAGCAAAAAATGAATCATACATGTGAGTAATATTTCTTTGCATTGTATTAATAATAAAATTCAGATGTTTCATCCATGAACTGCTTTTTTCTTATGATTATTATGATGATGATGATTATGATTCTGAATGACAAATGTAAATTAACTCGTAGATAGTTGTTGCTATGAATACTACAATATTGTTTGATTATATCTTATTCATTTTATATGTGTGCAGATATGACTGGTTCAAGTATGGTTAGACGTTTATGACAAAAAAGAAGAAGAGTAAGAAGGCTGGTGATCGTGCTGGTTTCAGTAGGAAAAAACTGTCTTCTACATTTTCATGTACACCACAAACAAGATTATTATAATAATTGAAGAGAATGGCCCACTTTGCCATTAAAGGGTTTCCTAGCATGCTGCAGTTGCATTATATTACTGTTGTCTATCTAAATGCTGCACTACTTGTCATTATGGCCCCCTGTTGGTTGCAGTATTTGAAAAACTAATCCACCAGACTTTTACTAGTCAAAGGCCAAGGTAATAGGTCAATAGAACCGGCTATTGTAAAAGCAAATATTAAAAAAATAAGAATAAACACAATATAAACTAAATATGATCATATAAATGCAAAATACAGAAAAAAATATAAATACCTACGGATTACCTATGGTCTGTCTAATAATAATAATTGGTATAAAGGTCCGTAGGTAACACTTTACCTACGGATTATTTTCGTAGGTAATATTTTACCTACGGATTACCTACGGAATGTCTAATAAAATGGTTAGTATAAGATTCGGTCGGTAATCCGTAGGTAAAATATTACCTACGGAATTTTTTCCGTAGGTAAAATTTCACCTACGGATTACCGACGGAAATTAAGAGGCTGGAAAACGATGATGTGGCATCGGATTACCGACGGATTTTCCGTAGGTAATCTACCTTCGGATCGTTCCGTAGGTAATCCGTCGGTAATTACGGCTGACCGTAGTCCGTAGGTAATTTACCGACGGACTCAATTTTCCGTCGGTAATCTTATTACCGACCAATTAAATACCGACGGACGTTTTGAGTGAAATTTTGTCGGTAATCCGTCGATAATTTGGATTACCTACGGATTACCTACGGAATTGTCCGTAGGTAATTTGCTTTTTCCTAGTAGTGATTTTATTATATGATTCACTGCCTCGTTAAAACCTTATTAGGTAAAAACCCATTGGGAAAACCCTAATAAGGAAAAAGAGTACAACTACTAATAGGTTACATGATTTCAATTTGGAAGTCTTAAAAGATTACATGGAAAGAAAGTAATGCTAATACATTCTAAAAGATTACAATACAAAATAGAAGTCCTAAGTGGTGTTGTCCCCATTCATCTCGTACCAATCATCATGTTGCCCCTCGTATTGCAATGCGTATGCTTGGCATCTCAACTCGGCTAAGTCCCAATCATACTTCTCCACACAAACCTTGATTGAGTCCTGTGCAAGGCTTGATCTCTTTTCATCCAACACTCGTTTGCCCGCACTAAACGCCGACTCTGAAGCAACGGTTGATGCTGGAATTGCTAGTATATCTCGAGCTATCTTTGCAAGGATGGGGAACTTGCCTTCATGTGCTTGCCACCACTTAAGAACATCTATATCACCATCATCATCATGAAAACTAAAAGTGAAGTTAATGTAATCATCATAAGTACAAAATCCCGAACCCGATTGAACTGATCTTGGTCTTTTCAAAATACTAGAAATCAAAGTACTTCTTTTGCTACCGGCGCGTGGTGGTTTAGAAGAGGAACCACTACCACTAGCAGAAGAAAGCTCATCCGGACGTACTTTGAAGTGTACTCATCATGTAGCTTTTTCAAGGCTGCATTAACTTTTTCTACATATTGTTGAACATAACCATCATTGGGTGGACCTCCTGGAACAATACTATAATAATAATCAAGCAATTTTGTTAGACCATCCAATTTTATTTGAGGATCAAGAACAGTTGCCATACAATAAATCAAAGGAAATTCATTGAAATAGTTAAACCATTTAGACATCATATCATAAATAACACCACTAACCTCAGCAACATTCTTGTTCTCATGCAAGACATGGAAAATACTAATGCATTCATTTATGACAAGATGCACATTAGGTTCATAAACTAATGAAAACACCTTAGTTGCACTGTCAAAACATTTTAAAACATTATGTATGGCATTAGCCTTTACCCAAAAGTCCGCACCCATTAATTCTTGATTTTGTTGAACAACCATAGTGTTATACAAACTAGTTAAAATGGATTGGTGTTTCTTAGTCTTAACTAACAATTCATATGTGGAGTTCCATCTAGTGGGGGGTGTCGGGAGCAAAATGACGAGGACGTAAACCGGATTCCTCACACTTTTTTTTGTACTCATTTTTAACAAGACCCTATTTTCTAATTTTTCTCATGACATGCCTAAGTGGCTCTAGTGTGGAAGTCAAGTTAGATAAACCATCTTGTACACACAAATTCACAACATGAGCACAACATCGAACATGCAAGTAATCACCATCATGCAAGAGTGAGATTCGAATTAGCTTTTAGATAATCTACACACTTAACATTGTTCGAAGCATTATCTAAAGAAATTGAAAATACCTTGTCTAACAAATTCCACTCAGATAATACTTCAATAATTTTCTCAGAAATATTAAAACCGGTATGTGCATCATCAAAAATATCAAAAGCAATAATACGCTTCTGAAGCGTCCAAGAACTATCAATCCAATGAAGTGTAACACAAATAAATGCCTCATTAGTAGTAGATGTCCACATATCACTAGTTAATGAAACACGACCATTAAATGCTTTCATCATTTCCATAAGTTGGTTTCTAGTTTTACTATGTTGTGCAAAAGCTCTACGTTTAAGCGTATTCCTAGGCACTCTACTATATTGTGGTTGTAATGTGGTGCAAACAAAGTTTTCAAAGTAAGGACTTTCACCAAAATTAAATGGTAACTGTTCAGCAATCATAAACCCTAGCCATCTATCATTCTTTCTCTATCATAATGAAAAAAACCTAAACCGGGTTGTCGTTGGTTAAACCCGGTGAGCATAGTTTGACCACTCGTACCGCCCGCCATTGCCGCCGTATCCTTGTAGATCTTGTGCGTCTTCATATGTTTTGCAAGGGTTCCGGTTCCGGTGCCCAACGCCCATGCAAGTCCTTTGTGGCAAATATTGCAATGTTGCTTGTATGTCCTGGGCATCTGCAGATCTTCTTTCTTTGTGAAGTATGCCCACACCCAAGAAGCTTGTCTCGATTTTGTTGGAGCGGTGGTGTTGTCGGCATCATCATCTTCTTGATCATCATCTTGACCAAGATTGTGAGCATCGGATGGGGTAGAGGATGTACCTTTAATTGTAAAAAAATTTGATTTAGACTATAATTAAGATAAGAATGTAATTAAAATTAAAGTGTGTATAAAAAAGGTTGTAACTAATATTAAAACTTACCAAATGGTGGTGATATTCCCGGTTGTGTTGCCCCCATATTTGTAGATCCGTGCTGAGAAATTGTATAGCTTCCACCTTGCGGGAGTGATGAAGGTGAATAATGTGGATGTTGTTGATGTTGATGATACCCGAATTCCATCTCGTCGATTTGGTCTTGCTCATCAACTTGAAAATTTGGATCGATTCGGAGGTTGGAAGAAGGCATCACTTCCTTTCCGGATCTCCTCGGCATTTTGCTAGAATGTGGGAAATGGAAAATTGAGAGCTAATGTGGGAATTGAGACTTTAGTAGCTAGAATGCTTAATAACACTTAATTGCACAAGAAAATACTAATAATAAGAGAGAGGAAGAGTAGGATGAGTGTTGGTGAGAATGATGATAAAATGGTGTATTTATAGGGGTTTTGGGGCAATATAGCCGTTTGGCTTTGTTTGGAGCCGTTACACACATAAAAAAAAGAGCTGTTGGGAATCTGGGCGGTTCCGGTTCCGGTTCCCAACGGCTAGTTTGACCAACGGTAAATTTGACCGGTTCTGGGGCGGTTCCGGTTCCACCGGTTCCGGTTTCGGTTCCGGTTCCACAGTTCCGAATCTGACGCGAATCCAGGCGGTTCCAGGCGGTTCCGGGCAGTTCCGGTTCCGGTTCGGTCCCGAATCTCAAAACTTGTATTCGGATTCGATTCGCAAAGGGGCGGTTCCGGTTCCGAATCGGTTCTGGCCCGGTTCCAGCCGGTTCCGGTTCCAATCGGTTCCGGGTAGATTCGCCGGTTCCGGGTAGATTCGGATTTGGTGGCCACCATTAGCTCCTTCTCCGATTTTCAATCTGGTCCGTGCCCTTCACTTCTGGTGTTCGAATAGAAAAAAAAGGAGAAGAGGGAGGAAACAGAGAGAGCAAAGAAACGAGAACGAGGGAGATGATTGTTGTAGAAAAAGTAGCATAAGAAAGTGAAAAAAAGAAATCGAGAGTAAGTGGTGTATCGTGTATGTTGTCGGCAGTAAGAATAAAAAAGAGAAAGAGAGAAGAAAAAAAGGGAGAGAGAAGAAAGTATGGTGAGGGAGTCGGTGGCTGAGTGTAGTTATATATATACTCCCTCGGTCCCACCTTGACCGTCATATTTACTATTTGGACATGTCGTTTGACTTCAATTTTTAACATATAAGATAAATTAATTTTGAAAATTTAAGTTTTGCATATGATTCCTTACATGATAAACTATATAATACAAAATTTAGTTTTATAAAATTATTTTACCTTATATGTTTAATATTGAGGTGGAAAAACGTGCCAAAAAGCAAACAGGACACTTATGACGGGACGGAGGTAGTATAAAAAAAGAAGAGAGTACGCAGACAGAAAGAGGAGGTAAAAGAATACTGTGTGGAGTTATATACTAAAAAAAAGTAAATAAACAATTGTGAGACCACCCTCCTGTAATTGGTAGTAGCCAGGCGTGGGTCCAAGCCAACAAAAAAAAACAATTGGAGTCACGTGAACTTGTCTGGCTTGGGGCTATATATTAAAAGATAGTGCTTTTTCATCTCAGTTTGTTTTTGTTTTTTTTAATCTTCCCTTGCATTGGAGTCGTGTGAACACCAAAGGGAAAGAAAAAAATAAAAAAAGTGAGAGGGAGACGCTTTTAGCAAAGGAAAAAAGGCAGCTTTGTAAGTTAAAAAAAAATCCTTGCTATCTAAGAGAGGGAGAATAGCAAAGGAAAAAAAAGGAGGTGGCGTATATTCAAACAAGCTATGGCTGATTTTCAATTTGGTGGTGGAGTTAAAAAGCTCAGCAATAACAATTATAATTCTTGGTCTACATGTATAATGTCATATATGCAAGGACAAGATTTATGGGAGGTTGTTAACGGCACCGAAGTAAAACTGCCAACCGGAGAAGAAGCGCTGCGGAAGTGGAAGATTAAAGCGGGAAAGCCATGTTTACCCTCAAGACGACTGTCGAAGAAGAAATTCTCGAGCACATTCAAGACACACAGACTCCCAAAGATGCTTGGGATACGCTTGTGAAGTTGTTCTCGAAAAAGAACGACACAAAGCTACAACTCTTGGAGAGTGAGCTATTGTCAATTGCACAACGTGGCATGATGGTTGCGCAATACTTTCATAAAGTAAAGTCGTCGTGTCGAGAAATTTCAGAGTTGGATTCAGAAGCTCGAATTGGTGATACTAGGATGAAGCGAATCATCATCCATGATTTGAGACCTGAATTCAGGAGCTTTATTGCTGCTATACAAGGTTGGCAAGTGCAGCCATCGCTTGTGGAATTCGAAAACTTGCTAGCTAGTCAAGAAGCGTTGGCTAAGCAAATGGGAGGAGTCTCATTGAAGACAGAGGAATAGGCACTCTATGCTAAGAAAGGCAAGTGGAATTACAAGCAGAGAGTTGAAGATGGATCCAGACAGAATAGCCACGAAGAGAGGAGTCATCAAGGCGAGTGGAGTGATCGAACAAAAGCAAGAGCAAATTGGAACGACTATGATAATAGTCAAAAGTTTGAAGGAAAGTGTTACAACTGTAACAAGAAAGGTCATATGGCGAAAGATTGTTGGTCAAGGAAGAAGAGGATAGAGAACAATGTTGCTACTTCAAGGAATGAAGACGAATGGGATGTTTATGCCCTCTCAGGTGTAGAAAAAGAGGAGCTTGCCCTTGAGGATGTTGATGCACTCTTTGTGGTAGATGAAGAGGAGCTTGCCTTATGGGACGATGATGCACTCTCTACAGAGACAGTGAGGAGCTTGCCCATATAGCAACAACGTGAAAGAGATGGTTTGTAGTTTTTCCATATAAAAGCTACATGTGTACTAGATTAATAGGAAGTTGATGTTGAGAGGGAGTGTTGAAGAAAATCAACACCAACTTCACCAACTCAAATTAAGCACCGTCCAGTTGCCATTGTTGAAATTGTAGTCTAAACGTGTTGTAGTAGTTAGACCCTTATTTTGACTACGTAGAAGCTCTAGATGAGGAAACTCTACAAATAGGCTTGTATAACATTGAATAAATCAATCCCTTCAACAATCCAAATGTACCTCTTCTATTCTGGGCAATTAAGTTCAACACCCAACCCATACTTCGCCATTCCACAAGCCCACCTCAACAACCCTAGCTGTTTTCCGTTCACTAACAAAAAACAACCGAGGAAACCTATCCTTGAGTCTAGTATTACACTAGTATAAAATAGCCTATTTTGGTGCTTCTTATAGGCCTATTTTAACGGTTGTGAACCACCAAAATGGAGACCGCTGAAATAGAAAGGTATATCTCAGTGGTTGTACGATAAACTGCCGCTATAAGTGGTCGCTAAAATCATAACTAAGCACATATATTATAAAACCCCAAATTTTAGGTCAATTAAACATCATATGTTAAGCTAACCTTGTTTTATTTATGCAACGGAAATCTTACAAAACAATTTAGGATGCTATCGTCACAACCACCTAACTAGTGATTACTAAGGCTATCCACCACCAACTACTTCTCACACCAAAATTAGTTAGTCTTTTTAACACATTTCAACGAGGACCAACTAACAACTTCCACCAAAACCAACCAACAACTTCCACCAAAGCTACCCCTCTCACTAACTTCACTAGGCTAGCTTACACCAAAACACCAAAGATGTTCCCAACATATTACATACGAACCATATGGTAATAACTAAACCACCCTCTCACTTCCTCCACAGGCAACACCCACATCCTGACCTGAGTGCTCAACCGATGATACTCCAACGAACAATAAGCTTTCTTCCTAACCACCAAGACTTGAACTCCTTCCCTTAACTCAAGAGCATTTACTAAGTAGATATGGACATAACAGTTGAGAATAGTGTCTTCTCTGGTCCATAAAGCTAACCACATATAGCTAGTAATCTGCAACCATAAAATCATGCACACACAAAATTAAAGGGGTTACAGTTGAAAGTCAGTAAATTGAATAACTCCCACCACATCATGTAAAATACATTTACTTATAAAAAATCATGTAAAATACATTTAACTTTGTAAAACCCAAGAGTACAACATACCACCAACATTGATAGTCATATACATAAAGATAGCACACTCATACCAGCGCTAGAGCATAATGTACATGAAATCATAGAATTGTTAAAGCTTGTTGCCAACTACTCACCATAGCGCAAAGTATACAAATGATCACTTAGAGAAAACAATATTAACATCACCACAAGGTCAAAATCAATATCATATAATAGTTTCATGTCAAATACCAAGATCCATCTCAAATGCCAAGTACCATAGAATAACCACCACCGTAATTTGATTTCCACCTGTCCGCGGGCACACCGGTCTTTCGACAAAGAGTACTAATGACTCGGCCCCTAGGATAATCCACCTCACCCCATGTTCTTTAGTGTGCACACCCAATAAGGAAAAACATACCAAAGAGTAGATCATAGTGGCTTAGCTCCAATACATTGGTACGAGTAAAAATTAGTAAACAACCTTGCCAATCTTGGCTTAAACATTTCCCTTGCCTCTTACCACACTTCCATGTACAAGAAACATATGTCACATCATCAAACTCAGTCAAAGAAAACAACCAAATGAGTCGTTGGACAAAACTATCACAAGAACATGCAACCTTTACAATTTGCGAAACTTAACAATAACTATATTTCTAATTGTACACTTTTCCAAATCTAGGCTATTTCATCAAGTTTACACAATCTAGTTGTCCATCCAGCTTTGTATAGCTTATTTAAGCCTTGATGATCTAATAAACACAAGAAAATTAGCTCTTGCAACCACCACCCAATCGGCTACTCTAGGAACAATAACCATGCATGGACAACCAAATTTTGTACCAATGTACCTTACAATTTTATCAAGAAAACTAACAATCCCTCTTACCTCCTTCGACCTGATGATGAGTGTCCAAATGAGCATGTTTTAGGAGTATTTCATATGTTTTATCAACACTTTTCATGCTCATTTCTCCACTCTAGCTAGTTTTCCTCAATTTTTGTGTTTTATTGGTGTTCTACACAATTAATACTGAAACACGAGGAATAAAGTAGACAAAAAGACAAATGTGTGGGCACAAATGGATCCAAAATCAAAGCTAAAACGAAGTAGGTAGAGCATTTTAAAGTCTGGCCTAGCTAGAAGACCGCCCCTGTGAGTAGGTCGAAGCTGAAGTTTTGCTTCTGCTCCGGACCACCCCAGACCAACCGCCCCTGTGGGGTGGTCAGGTTAAGTTCGCTCGTGTATTTTCTCTTATAGTCCGGACCTCCCCAGGTTGATCGCCCCTGTGGGGCGGTGCGGTCGAAACAGAAATTTGCCCAAATCAACGTTATTTAAAGTTCATCTGTGAAGTTTCCTCTCTTAAGATCAGGTCGAAGATAATTTATCCATCTTAATCTGCAGCTCTTCCCGCATCTCGCTAGCTAGCTAAAAATAATTCAGACGGCTTGGCAGCAGCAGTCGCAGGTAAGTAAACCACGCACTCTCCCTCCTCTCTCCAACCCCACCGCACCCTAAACCATCGCCATTATCACCACAAAATCATCTGAAGCACTCCCCTAAACAACCAATCCCCCGCTACCTTCTCACCTTTCCCCCTTCGATCAAAAACCTCTCCAACCCTTACTCTCATAATGAACTTCAACACACAATCGACATGACAAAAATCCATCCCAGGTGCCACAGTGTTCATTGACAATATCAGTCCAACATCCAGGTGGGAAACAATCTGGAAAACTTTCGACAAATTTGGAGAGCTTATTAGCATTAGCCTGCCTAAATCTTCAAGAGTCCGCACCCAAACGAGGTATGGTTTCGTTGAGTACAAAACCAAAGAGGCGGCAGACATAGCTATCAGAGAAACCAACGGTATCCTGGTGGATGGAAATCTACTAGAAACGTAGACGACCTTCAACCGACACCTCCTACCAGGCGCTCCCCCACCAGGAAACTGGGTACCATGATCAAGAAATGAACAGATACCAGAAACGAATTCTCAGGTGCCGTATACCCTAGTTCCACCCCCACAAGAGACAACTCCAGTTATGCACCCTGTCTCGTTTTCACCTGAGAAGAAGGGGCACATTAGCCTTGACGCCTCCTCAATCATGACGGAGAGACTCTCAAGAAGCATAGTAATCAAATCACCACCAACGACCTTGCTAGAGATCAGGCGACTGCTAAAGCCTTGGGAAGCTTGCTTTGAGGATATCATATGCCTATCCCACAATAAGTTCATTATTATTTTCCTTGACAGTTTCAAAGCGCATGATTTTATCCACAAGATGTCAACAAACGCCTGGGGTTGGAACCTCGCTCCTTGGAGTAAGGATGTGTAGCTAGGAAACCGGGATACTTCCATCATCATTCGTGGACTTCCAGTTCAAGCTTGGAGCGAAGCTTCAATTCTAGCTATCACAAAACATATTGGCGCTGTCCAAAAGATAGAAACTGATATGGATTTGATTCCTAACTATCTGGAGGCACATGTTCACATCAACACCCCGATCATGCAAATTATAAATGAAACTGCTACGGTCGATTTAAACGGTGTAATCCACTAAGTGGGAATCATGGAGATTAGGTCGGGGGAAATTTCCAACCACCGGCGGCCGGAGAATGTCAATAGCTAGGTGTTGCAACAAGATGACAAGCCAGAAGAACAGCCCCCCATACCCCCCAAAAAGCACTTCGATATTTGTTCCCCGCCACAACCTTTCTCTACTCCCAAAAAAGGCCTGTCGATTATTGTTTCACTTGGGAAAGATGAGATTTTCGTCACTGATGGGCGGTCCTATACTTTTTCCTCAATCCTAATACAATTTCCTACTTTTGTCCCTGCCCAATTAGCCGCCCTCTGGCTTGACCTCGTGCAACCCAATATTTATCCCTCTTCACCCCTCCATCCCACATATTAAGCCCACCTCTCTCTCCCCTTACGTCCTCTCAGTCTCTCCCCCAGCCAATCAGTTATGGCCCACCTCCTCACGTTCCATCCGTGCCTCCCTCCCCTTCCTCACCTTTGTCTTCCAACACCTGCCCGACAACTTATGTAGCCCGCCCCCCTTGTCCCCCGCGTTTTCCTTCTCTGACATTGCCTCACAAGATGCTTCCGGTTTCCACTCCCTATCAGTAATAGAAAGTGGGCAGGGTGAGCCCGGCGCCCATGTGTTCTCTGTAGGCTTAGTTCTCAGCCCAAATAACGGGCAACCCACTTGTTATACCCAAAATTTCAACCCCCCGGAAGAGAGTCTCTACTAATAGGCGAGTAGCGAGGGTTCCCAGTGTGATCGGCACATTTCAGAGTACTAGGAACAACTTAGTCATCTCCAGGGGCATTTTCGTAATTTTTCAAGGCTCCTAAGCCCTCTATAGGCTTTCTCTCTCCTCCAAATAAGTGTCAAATCAAATCAAAATGCTTTAAAATTTTAACCCATGATAGAGGATGGCATTTGAAGCATAATGGCGTTGGAATTTTGATTTTTTGAATTTCCAATAATTTTCTAGTAATTTCTGATTGAATCTGACGATAAATTGAATTTAAAAATATCCCAATATCCAACAAATTCGATTCCACTTTAGAAAAATCAGAAATATCATTCTTTACCCATGTGTAAAATTTTATAATCAAATTCCTTTTGGAAGCCCTTGAGTTAAAACGTCGGTAAATCTCGGTTTTTACTGGATTTTTCTATCTTTAAGGAAGCCTATATAAGGAACCTTATCCCATGATCAAATAAGAACCTGAAGAACCCTAACACCTCAAGAAACTCAGCCGTCACAACCTCTCCACATTTTTACACATCCAAGCCCTGAAATTTCATCAAAATCTCACACTAGTGCAGAAAATGTTTTTTTACCACGGTTATTTTGCCTATATACCACGGTTAGAAACCGTGGTTTATACTCGCGTGGTATATTGGAAAATGGAAATAAACCACGGTTCAAAACCGTCATTTAAAAGACGGATTATAAACCACGGTTCCGCTAAAACCGTCGTTTAAAGCCCATTTGGTCGCGGGAATCAGTCGATTTTATACGATGGTTGGTACATAAACCGTGGTATATAATGTCTTTATACGACGGTTTTGGACAGAAACCGTGGTATAAAATGTACCTTATACGACGGTTTTCTACTAAACCGTGGTTTATAACGTCGTTCCATTGAGTTTTAAACCACGGTTTTAAGTGAACCGTGGTTTATTTTTTTTTTTTGTTTTTCTAGCCTCTACCACATATGTTTTCCAACACAACCCAATTTACAATCGCATATACAACCTGTACAGGGCATCCAACTGGTATTGCCTTTTGATAACCAACCACACTACATGACCATAAACCAAGTTGCCAGTTTGAATTGCAACATTTTTAAAACGAATTGCAAACAAAACTTTCAAAAATAAGAGAGAGTTCAACTTTACAAACTTTGAGAGTCTACGTTGCTTCAGCACAAACAAAAGTGTAAGTCTATCTACACTAGCTAGGGATAAGATCTAAGAAACACTCAAGTAATTTTTACACCAAAACTGCGATAAATGATCTCTTACAAAGTCCAGATCCACTTTAGAATACGTGACCCCCGCATTTGTGAAAAATAAAAAGATTTGTCCATAAAAAGAAACTGACCATCATTAGTACACACAATTTTATTTAAAATGCAATAACTTTAACTACAACTTTGATTAATGGGTTACCTTGTCATCATTGTCAAGCGTGTCAATATTTTGTACAATCTCGAACATGTACCGCATCACGTAATAGCCACAGCTCCGTGAATCAGGCTGTTTAGGACACTATCATCACACCATCCATGGATTACCAACTTTAGACAGATCAAGAAATTTAAACGTTTAACTTTAATACAAAAATGCATGCTTAAATTAAATGATTACTTACACGTATGTATTGGAAGTTCAAGATGGAGAATGGTTTCTTCTCATCACTTAAACCAAGCTTATGGCCCCTGCATAAATTTTAAAATGAAGCCATTTATTGCCAATAATCCAGGACAAGCTTAAAATAAATACAAAATGCATTAAAATTTTAAATACTCACTCCTTCAAATATTTCTCTACAGCGATCTCTCGAAGGTCATCAGCGCCCAATGGGTCTAGTATCAACACGCATGAAGTGTCGATACACAACACCAACAACATCCAATGATTGCTACCACAGGTAAAACAAAGAATGTTTTGTAGAACAATATTTTTAATTTATCACATAATGTAATTAGGAAGCAAAAAATTCTAGTTATTGTGTACTTACATCTGATGATATGGGATCAGCAAATATTTGCTTCTTCTTCGCATCGCAGTACAAAATCCCTGCCTCACGTGCTGTGCACATCCTTGCTCATCCAATGCTGCCTGACTTGCTGACATCAATTGCGGACACAAGAAAGAGATGGAAGATAATCTCTTGTTCGATATCAGTCTAGTAGTCAAACACCTAAACAACATTTTTTCATAAGATATGTTAAATAGCTTAAAAAAATGAAAGATAATTTAATAATTTAAAAGATACTTACACACAATAGGCCTGAATCACAGAGATGTTAAGCAGGTCTCCCATAAAAAATTCTCTTAGATCGCTCACGGTAATCATCAGATCTCTGGGCTCAGGGGAGTGGAAAACATGCTTAGACACTATCATGTTGAAGTTGGTGCAGACTACGGCTTAGTCATGAAAAGGTCATACAACATTCTTTGTTTGACTGTCAACTTCTTCAGATACTTGGGTGTCAGAATGGCGGATCTCCTAGGAGTCATATCGAAAGGTTTCACCACTTCCTTTCTCACACTCTGACTCTCCTCATTTGATTTCACAACTTCCTTCCCCTTATCCACTTTCCTCTTCTTAACCGGTCTTTATTCCTTATCAATCTAATATTATACAAAATTTAAATAATAAACATATCAGTCAAGTTAAAAACTAAACAGTAAGCATGTAAATAGTTTACCTTGTCACTGACATCAATGAGAGAATATGGCCATGGAACAACTGAAGATTGTGCTTGACCTATTTTACTCTACTGATTCCACTCCAACGGAAGCGGAGAGTCCTCATGGCCTCGCACAATGTCGTCTACCATCACACGAGCGTGAAGAGGTGGGATGAGCATGAAATGTACTATACTGTTTGGTCCGGTCGCTAAAACCCGACCGTATGCAACATGCACAGTCTCACCATCCAACACATGAAACAGATGACATGATTTAGCCACCTACATCAACTCACAACAGTAAGCAAGGTAATAAAATTATATTGTTTTAAAAGTAATGTTAAAATAACTAAGGACGAAAAAAGAACAAACCGGAAGGTTTTGATAAGGAAATGTGTCTCTGGTAGAAGAAGAAGGTGCAGGATGATCCACCATCGGAGTATCCGCCATCATGGTAGGAGCAGACGTCGGTGTAGGATCATCGACCATCATAGGATCCGCCATCGTGGTAGGATCCGGAGCAGACGTCGGTCTAGCAGTAGGTGCAGGTGTAGGAGACGCGGCCACTGTTGATGTATCCACCGTCGCGGTAGGAGCAGACACCGGTGTAGGAGTAGGTGTCGGTGTAGGAGTATGCACCTGGCCCAATACTAAAAGCCTCAAGTCTTCGCAGGCGTCCTCGTAGGCGCTCCTCAGCGTGACGTCGCTCCTGCTCCTGCACCCGTTCCTCCACCCGTGCATCCACCATTCTCTCTATCATTTCAGCCTGTGATACTCTCGATCGAGATGATGGAAACACATCTTTTTGGCGAACTTCCCCTCCTAGCCCCCACACTCGCCCTGGATGATCCTTTTGCCCAAGGGCCTTATTCAGTGGATCATCCTGAGACGGAGGGACCGGAACCATCTCCCATCGCTCAGTAGATCCAGACTATTTTAAATTACAAAAACATTAGAAATGAACTTACTAATTAGTAAACAACAACTTTTAAAAATAATACTTACAATCTTTGAAGCCAACTAGCAGTCTCGCTCTGCGGGAACACAATACTCCCTCCTCATTTTTCTTCATGCGACCCAGCATAAATGTCTGCACCCTACTTGCATCGTCAACATTATCAATAACTGACTGAGTGTCTTCATTAGTTTTCGTCAGTAGGCCCTCGCTCTTCCACTTCTCCAAGCGCCCCGTATATCCAGCTCGCCCCATGAAGTGCTTATATATATTCTTCCCGGTTACGTCTTGCTTGTTCTTGACGTAACTGTTACAAAATTTGTATATTTGTAAGTTATGCATAACAATAAAAATATTTGTTAAATTTTATTCCTTAAATAATTAAGAAAAAATAATTGTAAAATACCTTAAACTCTTCAGTCTGGCGATAGTCGTAGAATATCTTCCAGTCCTCCTCCGTGATCATACCATCATACACTACCCACGACGGTGACCTCTTGGAGACCGGTTTGTTAATCCAACCATCTACCAACCGATGCTTGAACTGTCGCAGCGATGTCGCTAGAAGTGATTCAATCTTCGTCCGAATTTCATCCGTGACTTTGTACCGCTTCTTCACCATCTGCCACATGATTTCTTTGTCTGCCTTTTCTTGATCCTTCCAATCCTTATTAATCGAGCAATGGGATTTTACCATCAATCCCAAGTAAGAAGCAAACTGCTGCTTCGACCCACCAAAATGTCGAAGGTACTTGTCCCAGACCAAATCGATGGGAGAATCCTTCTTCACCTTCAACCCACGGGTCGGTCCACGTCCCTTCCGAGGATTTTGCAAAGTAGATGCAGCTGGTGGTTCTTAAGTAGGGACGTCATCGTCAATATCAGCCAACCCCAATAGTAAGTCCTCTTCGACTCTATCATCAGGATCCATAATCTGAAAAATAATCAATAATTAACAAGGTGAATACAAACATCTACTGAATCAAATGTTGAAACATGACAAAAATGAAATATATATATATATATATATATATATATATATATATATATATATTATATATTTATATATAATATTGTCAATTAGACTTACAAAATATCATCGTTCAATCCACAATCCTTCATTGTGGTCGGACCTTCGATATTCAAAATTAGTTACATTATCTACCTCCATCGACAACCGAATAGGTACATCTGTTTCATCTTCACAGTCGTATTCATCCTCATCAACAATATTATCAATCCCAACTATCGATCTTTTACTCTGCATTACAATAGACCATCTGGGATTACACTGATCAGACAGTAGTAGAATACTGTTTTGCCTTTGATGCAACAATAAAGGGTTCATCAGTAGGAGATGCTGTCGTTAATCAACTAGCTTCATGCCATGATCCTCCTCACGATATCTCTGTTTGTTGTCACCCATTGCAACGAAATACGCAAGTTTCATAACTAGTGTAATTCAAGACCCAGATATCCTAATAACACCATAATATTCGTTCTTCAGTGTATTGACTTGTTCCTTGTGAAAATGTCTGTGAAGCGATAAGATGCACACCACTGTTCTGGTTTGTCGATTTACAATCTTGACGTTCAGTGTAAAAAGAAAATCCATTTACATCATAGCCTTCATAAGACAACACATCGAGATTTGGACCGAGTGCCAACAACTGGATCATTTCATCCACGTTCCTTGGATCTTCGTTCAGCACCTTCTGTCTGAACCACTTAACAAATGTTGCATTCTGCTCCTTTTTTAATTTGGCATTACTCATCGTTGGGTGTTTTGTTTTGAGGTAGGCTAGGTGTGCATCGAAATACGGTTCAACACCTTCAGAATGATTCAACACAACCAGATGTGCCTTGTTCAATGTATCAATATCAACTCTGCATAATTTTTTTCCACAGGTACCAACCCCTTTAAGCCTGCCATCATGTCTTGCTTTTGGTAATCCAATAACATCAACACCGTGTAAGTAGTGAGTGCAGAAGTCAACTACCTCCTCTGTTACTGTCCCTTCAATTATGCTTCCCTCTGGACGCCGACGGTTTTTCATTTTCTTTTTCAGTATACCCATATATCTCTCAAACGGATACATGTATCGAAGGTATAACGGACCACAATGTTTGATCTCTCTAACAAGATGAACAAGTAGATGCACCATAATATCAAAAATGAAGGAGGAAAATACATTTCCAACTGACACATGGTGATCACAAGGTCATTCTGTAGTTTATCCAGCGTCTCCACATCAAGCACTTTACACGAAATTCCTTTGAAGAAAACACATAAATTTGTAATAGTTTTCCTGACATCAGCTGGAAGGATCCCACGGATTGCAACCGGAAGTAAGTGCTGCATCAGCACATGATAGTCGTGAGACTTCATCCCTACCAATTTAAGATCAGACATTGATACCAAACTTGATATGTTCGATGAGTAACCAGATGACACTTTAATATGACGAAGAGAACTACAAAAACTTATTTTCTCTTCTTTGGATAATGTATGACAAGCGGGAGGCAAGAATGTTCTTTTCCCTCTTTGTTGTGGCGCGAGTTCTTCTCGTATACCCAATTCAACCAGATCTTTTCTACCCTTTAAATGGTCTTTTGTCTTTCCTTTCACGTTTAGTAGTGTCGCAGTTACACTTTCACCAATGTTTTTCTCCACGTGCATAGCATCAATGCAATGTCTCACCTCTAAATGTTGCCAATATTCAAGTTCCCAAAATATTGATTTTTTCTTCCAGATGCTCTTTTCAGTGGCTTTAATTGGTGGACCGAAGTTGTTCACAACATTCTTCAACTGATTGTAAGTCTCAGCAGCAGATAGTGGTGGTCGTGCGACTGCATGATCCGTTTTTCCATCAAACTCTTTTGTCATCTTACGGTATTTGTGACCTTTCGGGAGGAATTTCCGATGGCCCATTGTGAGCCTCGATTTTAAACCCTATCCTATGTGGATTAAGTTGATTGGGATCTAGTCGGGTTTTAGGTCCACTTATAACCTAAGATCAATAACTATGTCATTAAAACAATAATTATTAAAACCTAAGCTAGCTCACTGGAACCTATTATGAGTCGCCACCTAATTTTAACCTAGATCAAATTAGGAAAGGAGAGTTCGGGTTCGGGGGCTTGATATTCGACTTATTTAGGGTTCAATTACTTTCATTACCCCTCCTAGGTCGTTTTTCCTCTACTTGGTTTAATTACGGCTTTTTACAAGGTCGCTTTTTAACCTAAGTGCGCGCTTCTGTTTTTTTGTGTTTTTTAGCATTTTTTTGACAGAAAATTAAAGTGGAAATTAAAATTACCTAAACTAGGGTTTCGGAGGCAGAATTAGGTCAAATTTTGTTTCCGTCCGTGGCCACGGACCTAATGTCCGAGACCACGGACCCTAGTTAACCTATATGAAAAATAAAAGTCGAATTAAATAGAAAACAGAAAATTGTAAAGTCCGGGGCCACGGACAGGCCGTCCGTGGGCCCGGACATTATTAGAAAAACCTAAATTTTTAAAATTTAAAAAACTCGCCGCCGTCCGTGGGCGTCCGGTCTTACGGACAGGGAGTCCGGGACCCCGGACATGACGTCCGTGGGTGCGGACCGCCCTCGGACGGCGGCATTTAGGCTGTTCCCGAAGGTGTTTTTGGCTCAAATTTTAAGGGTGTGTAGCCTGAAAGATGTACAATGTGTTAGTGATCGAAAGTTCTCAATTTGAATTCGAATTATGCACGAAACTTGGTAAACAAGTTATTGGACAGAAGCTTGAATAAACAACAATACAGAAGCGCACGAAGGTTAGTTTGAGCCCAAATTTTGAGGCAAGACAGATAATACCGTGGGGAATTAGGGAAGTGGAGTTTCTACCTGTTTTACCTTCGGATTCACAACGTTTCTTCACACCGGGATTCGTCGAGTGCTCCGTTGATGGCAGACCCGAGAGGATTTCGACCCAAGCTTCTGGTTGTTGGTTGTTCTTGCTGTTCTTCACGTTTTGGTGGTGTTTTGTGTGGGTTTTGATGACTATTGATGCTTTGGGGATTGGAAAACGTGTTTAGATGGTGATTTCGGGGAATTTTCGGTATGATTTGGGTGGCCGGGTGTTGGAAAACGTGAGAGAGAGTGAGGAGGCTGTGCTTTCTGACCCTCTAGGGTTCTTGAGCATATGAGGTTCTGATTTTATCCAAAAACCTATCCCCTTATATAGACTTCCTTAAAGATAAAGAAAATCTAGTAAAAGTAAGATTTTTTGATATTTTAGTTAAGTGACTTCCCAAAGGAATTTTGCTGTGAAATTTTAACCACATGTCAAGGATGGATATTATGAATTTTCTGAGGTGGAACCGAATTTTTTTAATATTGGAATATTTTTTAAATTGAATTTCTCGTCAGATTCAGTCAGAAATTGCTAGAAAATTATTGGAAATTCGAAAAATCAAAATTCCAACGCCATTATGCTTAAAATGTCATCCTCTATCATGGGTTAAAATATCAAAGCGTTTCAAGCTGATTTGGGCATCCTTTGGAGGAGAGAGAAAGCTTACAAGAGGTCTTAGGAGCCTTTAAAGATTACCAAAACGCCCCTGAAAGTGACGAAGCTGCTCCCCATGCCATGGAACGTGCCGATCGGGCCGGAATGCCTCTCACAACACCAGTACCACGTAGACCCTAACCAGGGGGTCAAAATTTTGGGTATAACAGATTGCCCCCCGTCAACTAGACTTGTAATGAAAGTGAGAAGGCTAGTTGATGCCTGAGTGTTACCAAAATTTCAAATGTTTCCAAGGCCCTGCATGTTATCAGAAAACTGATAAGTTGTGTCGAGCTATTCTAAGGCGCTGACTACCTACAATGAATGAGATGTTGTCAAGCGGTTCTAAGGCGTTGACTACCTATGATGTCAAGCGATTCTAAGGCGTTGACTACCTATAATGAATGTGATGATGTCAGCGATTCTAAGGCGTTGACTACCTATAATGAATGTGATGATGTCAAGCGATTCTAAGGCGTTGACTACCTATAATGAATGTGATGATGTCAAGCGATTCTAAGGCGTTGACTACCTATAATGAATGTGATGATGTCAAGCGATTCTAAGGCGTTGACTACCTATAATGATGATAGCTAGGTGGCATGCAAATGCAAGAATGCTGAGATGTTGATGATGCTAATGATGCTGATAATGTTGATGATGCTGATGAAGTTGATAATGCTGATGATGTTGATGATGCTGATGATGATGCTCGGATGCTTCTGGGGACCGAAACCCGTGCCAATGCTCCTGGCTGGACCCAATGTGGACTTATTGCCATCGCCCCCCCGCCGTGTGCAGGGATAACTCCTGGTAAAAACCTGGGGACTTATTGCCTTCGCCCACCATTCGTTGATCCCGAAAATAAGTTGACATCGCAAAAGGAGGATTTTTGCCATCACCTCGCCAACTTTTCTGTCGCCAGGTCTTGTGGACGCCTGGATAATGCAACTAGGTCTTACGACGAGCCTATATGAATGAGATGAATGCAAAGTGTTTGATAAGAGTGGGTACGCTAAAGGGTAACGCTAGGTCTTACTATGAGCCTAAGGGAATGCAGCTAGGTCTTATGGTGAGCCTAAAAATGGTTCTAGGTCTTATGGCGAGCCTAAAAATGGTTCTCGGTCTTATGACGAGCCTAAAAATGGTTCTAGGTCTTATGACGAGCCTAAGGGATGCAACTAGGTCTTACTATGAGCCTAAGGGAACGTGACTAGGTCTTATGGCGAGCCTAAAATTGGTTCTAGGTCTTATGGCGAGCCTAAGGATGGATCTAGGTCTTACGACGAGCCTAAGGATGGATCTAGGTCTTATGACGAGCCTAAGGATGGATCTAAGTGAAAGTGAGTAAAATGTATGATGGGTCTAAATGGATGTAGAAGGATTAGGGTTTATGTCAAATCTGGAGATGGTGGGCTCATGATGGGCCTATGAACGTTTGAGTGTGAAGATAGGGCTTAGGACGGGCCTGAAGGTGTTTGAATGTGGAGATAGGGCTTAGGACGGGCCTGCGGGTATTTGACGTGGAGGAAGGGCTTAGGACGGGCCTAAGAATGTTTGATGTGGATGCAAGGGTCTATGCTTGTGGTGGGATGGTGGTGCCCAAGCTTTAGGTTTCAATTGGTGTTGTCATGGCAATTGTTGGAACCAACAATTGCCCCCAGTATTTTTCCTTAGGACGATCTGAGTTAAAGCTCACGGCAATTGATCGGAACGATCAATTGCCCCCAGTATTTTCTTTGATTAAACGCGCGAACAAGTCTCATCCTCACAGGGTCGAGGCTTATGCTTTGATGTGGTGCTTCCTAACCTACACTCGGCGTGTTTGGTGTTTGCACTCGTTTCTCACTTACAGTCACAACTCTGAATCATTGAATTGACATTTGTTAGATTTACGTGTTCAACCTGTTACTTTCACATGATCGGATACACACTACTAAGTCGGAAGTCTTTGGGCTTATAACGTGGCTATGGGGTGTGATGAATGACAATAGGACAATGGAGGATGTTTAGGATATGTGGAGCTATAGGGTGACCAAAGCTGCAACTTGCACTTGCAACGTCTCTCGGACTTGTCTTCTTTGCCTTGAAGACGTTTGGCTACTTCGTCATGACTTCGCTTATGAACTTGGGACTTGGAACTTTTGGATTGTTCCTTGCATCTTTCCTCTTCTTTCTTCCAATTTTGGATTTCTTCGAGGCTTTTCAGTTTGCCTTTCTTTGAATCTCCTTTCCTTCGGGGTTCTTGTGTTTCCCGGTTTTGATCTTTGAGAGCTGCTCATTTTGATGTTAGCTCATTTTGGATCCTGTGTCACTTTGGGACCATTTGCGGATCGCTTCGTCACGCTGGTAGCGGTTCTGCTTCTTAGGATTTGGAAGTTGTTGCTCAAAAGTCGGGCTCCTTGCTTCCTTTGGTCACCGGGTTGGTTATTCATCATTGGCTGGCTTGTTTGTTGGAGCTTGTAACATTGTGAAAGAGGTCATATATGAAAGCTCAGCGGGGTGCCTAGGGTTTAATGTCTGGGCTCACAGGCTTTGGCTGTGTGGTGCTGTACCTAGGTGCTTCGTCATCCCTGGTAGTTGTGTATCTGTTTCTTTGTTACTTTCATAGGTTTAAACGTAAATTTACAAATTATCTCCTTCGGTCGGAGTCACGCCGTTTACCTCACCTTTGAATGTGACCTCTCTGGAGCCGTGTAAAAATGACACGCTCTTTCACTCTTGGTTTTACCGCTCAAGGCACTCTCGCGAAGTGTCACTCGGAGACTTGCTTGCACATTTAAACAAAAGAAATAAACATTATCGTTCTTAACTCAGATTGCCCCCAGTATTTGTGGGGTTTTCTTGACAAACCTTAGAACGCCCAAGTTATTTATGGGGGTGATATGTGTGGTGGTGAACAGGTGGTGAGTGGTGATGGAGTGATTGCTGGGTGATTTTTTTTTGTCCCTCTGGTGGCGGCAGTTTTGTTTTTATGTGTCAGGTGGAATAGCAAAAATAAAGTGATGTGGTGGGTGCAACGGAGGTGGTGAATGTTTGGACGGGAAATGGTTTCGTACAAGGCACATGAGAGCACAAACTCTGTTTCTAACGCCTAAGGTACACCCCACAAAGGAATTCCACGCTACGTATCCGGACGACGGTTTAATTCACTCAGCCTAGAGAAGAAAGCATAACTGTAAGGAACGAGAAACTCTTTTTATTAATGTTTCCTAGAGTGTTACAAAATGAAACAATGATTGACATGAGGACAAGCCTAGCAATGAAAATATGCTTATGCATAGAACTTCTTGAGCTTATCCAAATTGACCAAACCCGGGAGCTCCTCTCCGGTACTAGCTAGAACTAAACTTGCGGCACCATATGGGAACAGCTGTCTCACCAGTATGGCCCCGACCATTTGGGTCTGAATTTCCCCCTCGGATCTGGTAGATCAGCCCTAAGTTGCTTTAGCACAAGATCCCCCTCTTGAATTCCTCGTTGTTTGACTCGTTTGTTGAAAACTCGGGCCATTTGCTTCTGGTAGACCTGGATACATTCGAGGGCTCGCAACCTTTTCTCGTCCAAGAAAGCCAACTGTCGAGCCTTTTCTCTTCCCACTCAGACTCGGGTATTTGCAGCTCGCTCATGACCCGTAGGGCCTTTATCTTCATCTCAATGGGCAGTACTGCCTCAGTCCCGTAAACCAGGGAATAGGGGGTAACCCCAGTGGCTGTCTTTACTGATGTCCTGTAACCCCAAAGAGCCATCGGTAGCTTGAATGACCAATCCCGGTAGGTGTCGACCATCTTGGCCAGAATCTTCTTGATGGTCTTATTCGCCGCCTCAACGGCCCCGTTTGCCTGTGGGCGATAGGGTGAGGAATGGTGATGTCGAATTCCGTATTTCCTCATGAGTTGCTCAGTTTCAGCCTTGAACTGAACGCCATTGTCTGTAACAATTTCGAAAGGCACACCATATCTGCAGATAATCTCACTTTCAATAAACCGTGCTGTCTGTTTGGCTCCCAGTTGGGCAAAAGATTTTGCCTCTACCCACTTGCTGAAATAGTCAATCGCCACCAGGATGTAACGATGGCCATTCGATGCCTTGGGGTGTATTTCCCCGATGATATCAATTCCCCATGAAGCGAAGGGCCAAGGCGATGCCATATGATGTAAGGGGAGAGCTGGGAGGTGCTTTAAATCTGCATGGATTTGACACTTCTGGCATCTTTTGACGTACTGTTGACAGTCGTTTTCCATGGTTGTCCAATAATATCCGTGTCTCAGAATCTTGCGGGCCAAGGTGTGCCCACTCATATGAGTCCCACATACTCCGGCATGGACTTCGTCCATTACCCCTCTTGCCTCAACTTGCGAAAGGCACCTGTGAAGGGCCCCGGACGGCATCCTTTTGAACAGCCGTCCTGCCACTATTGTGTAGCCAAGAGCCAGCTTTCGAATTGCCAAACGATCTTGCTTACTGGCGTCCTCTGGGTATACTCCTTTTTCCACGAACTTCTTGATGTCCTGAAACCATGGTTCTTCGTCCACCAATATCGTGTTTATTTGGAAAGAAGGTTCATGCCGAAGGGTTACTTGGAAAAGGATATGCTGCGCATCTTCTGGCATTTCAAGAGAAGAGGCGAGGGACGCCAGGGAATCTGCAAAGGCATTATGTGATCTGGGAACATGGGCGAAGCTGATGTTTCTGAAGGCTTTTTCGAGCTGCACTAGATGGCGGTGATACGGCACTAGCTTCTCATCTCTAACTTCCCACTCGTTGTTGATGTGACACACAACCAAGAAAGAATCGCCAAAGACTTCAATATCCACTACCCCCAAGCCCAGTGCCGTCTCGAGGCCCAGGATACAGGCTTCATACTCAGCCATATTGTTAGTTACTTTGTAGCCTAACTTGATAGAGGTTGGCAATCGCAAACCCTCTGGCGAGATGAGCAGAATACCGACTCCATAACCATTCTTGTTGGCAGACCCATCAAAATATAATTTCCACGTCCCCTTTTTTATTGTCATCACGTGTTCATCAGGAAAATCATCGTTGCAACACGACTCTCCAACAATTGGATTGTCAGCCAAATGCTCCGCTATTACCGACCCCTTAATAGCTTTTTGCACACAAAACTTGATGTCGAACTCTGACAGCAAAAGGGACCACCGTGACAGCCGGCCGGTTAGAACTGGTTTTTCTATCATGTACTTGATTGGATCCATCCGAGAGATCAAGTGAATTTCAACCCCTAGCAAGTAATGTCGAAGTTTCTTTACTGCCCACACGAGTGCTGCGCAGGTTTTGTCGATGGAGGAGTACCGAGTCTCTGCATCCACCCATTTCTTGCTAAGGTAATAGATGGCGTACTCACGAGGCGGGTCACCCTGATTCTGAGCCAACATAAGCCCCATGGAGAACTCATGGGCTGCCAAATAGAGGATTAGAGGCGTCCCTTCGATCGGCGGCACCAAAACAGGTGGCTCCTGTAAATATTCTTTAACCCTCTCAAATGCCTGTTGGCTTTGCTCGTTCCACCCTCGGGGCATCCTTCTTCAAGAGTTTGAAGATTGGCTCACAAATTTCAGTCAGATTTCGGATGAAGCGACTGATGTATTGCACCCGTCCCAGAAAGCTTCTAACCTCTTTTTCAGTTTTTGGTGGACGCATGTCCCTGATTGCTGCAACTTTGTCCGGGTCAACCTCAATGCCCTTTGGCGTTATCATGAAACCAAGCAACTTCCCACCAGTTACCCCGAAGCTACACTTTTCCGGGTTCAGGCGCATCTTATATTGTCGGATGCGCTCAAAGAACTTTCTGAGGTTAACTAAATGATCGGTCCTCCGTTTAGCTTTCACAATCATGTCGTCCACATAGACCTCAACTTCTTTATGCATCATGTCATGAAGGATTGTGGTTGCAGCTCTCTGATAAGTGGCACCCGCATTCTTCAAACCAAAAGGCATTACATTCCAACAATAAGTTCCCCACTGTGTGGTGAAAGATGTTTTGTCCTGATCTTTCCTTGCCATTCTTACCTGATTGTACCCGGAGAATCCATCCATGAATGAGAAAAGCTCATGCCCCGAAGCCCCGTCGACCATGACGTCAATGTGTGGTAACGGGAAGCTGTCTTTTGGGCTGGCCTTATTGAGGTCTCTATAGTCAATGCAGACCCTAATTTTCCCATTTTTCTTCATTACCACAACAATATTGGCGAGCCAGAGGGGATACTTAACAACTTTAATGAAACCGACCCGGAGCAGCTTTTCTATCTCCTCCTTCACCTTAACCTGCAGTTCGGGCTTCAAACGTCGCAACTTTTGAATCTTAGGTGCCACCTCTGGATATGTCGGGATATGGTGTTCTGCTATTTCTGGGTCTATCCCTGGCATATCAGCATAACTCCAAGCAAAGACATCTTCAAATTCTCTAAGCAGACCTGTCAGCTCATCTTTTTCATCTTTGCTCAAAGACACACCCAGCTTAACCATCCTGGGGCTATCAGATGTCCCCAGATTAACTTCAGTGGTGTCTTCTATTGGTTGTGCCTTAGGGACCTTTGTTTCCAGTTCGCTTAAAATTCCACGTCATCGAGCTCTATGGGAACTTCTGGAGATTCACTATTGGCATGGTTGAATTCCTCAAGAGGGTTAACTACTGGAGGGGCTTCTAGCGAAAATTGATGGGGCTCCTTCCTACCTCATCTATACCCCTACCGCAAAAGCATGTCCCTCCTCAAGCCTCGTGAGGTTACTACTGAGACTTACCGGATTAGACATATCAAAGTTCCCAGGTTTGCCCCTGATTACCTGTTTTAATTTTCCCTGGGTTAGCAAAGGTTTGCGCAAGGGTCGGTGTCCAGCAATGTTCTAGGTTTGACAATGGCCTCACAGATCATACGGGTTCAACATGTCCTCACTTGACGATTAAATCAATTTGGGTATGGATCGATCCGGAGAGGTGCTTGGGGCTCGAGCCCAAGTCGCCACAAAGGAATAGGGCTTGCACGCTATTCTCTTTGGGCTTCCCCACTTTTTCCACATCACCTAAAGGTGTGCGTCTACGGTCGGGTCTTTGACTGACCAAACAATGGGCTAGGTAAGGACACTGCCAGGAAAACGCTTGGGGCTAAGGCCCAGGTATTAAGGGGATGTGGTTAGACGACATCCTCCTCTTTTCCCCCGCTTATTCACATCACCTAAAAGGTGTGAGTCCCAGACAGGGGACCCTCAAACGGGTCCCGGGGTGAGATTGGCTTGCGTGGACCCTCGCTCTCATATGATGCAAGGGTGCAAAAATTAAAGTGCGCACATAAATGAACAAGCAACATAGTAAAAGCCATAAATAAACATTTTCAAGTTAAGCCCTCTTTCTTAAAATTAAACAAGTTAAAATTAAGAAGTTAATCCCCAGCAGAGTCGCCAGTCTGTGAGCCTCGATTTAAACCCTATCCTATGTGGATTAAGTTGATTGGGATCTAGTCGGGTTTTAGGTCCACTTATAACCTAAGATCAATAACTATGTCATTAAAACAATAATTATTAAAACCTAAGCTAGCTCACTGGAACCTATTATGAGTCGCCACCTAATTTTAACCTAGATCAAATTAGGAAAGGAGAGTTCGGGTTCGGGGGCTTGATATTCGACTATTTAGGGTTCAATTACTTTCATTACCCCTCCTAGGTCGTTTTTCCTCTACTTGGTTTAATTACGGCTTTTTACAAGGTCGCTTTTTAACCTAAGTGCGCGCTTCTTTTTTTTGTGTTTTTTAGCATTTTTTTGACAGAAAATTAAAGTGGAAATTAAAATTACCTAAACTAGGGTTTCGGAGGCAGAATTAGGTCAAATTTTGTTTCCGTCCGTGGCCACGGACCTAATGTCCGAGACCACGGACCCTAGTTAACCTATATGAAAAATAAAAGTCGAATTAATATAGAAAACAGAAATTGTAAAGTCCGGGGCCACGGACAGGCCGTCCGTGGGCCCGGACATTATTAGAAAAACCTAAATTTTTAAAATTTAAAAAACTCGCCGCCGTCCGTGGGCGTCCGGTCTTACGGACAGGGAGTCCGGGACCCCGGACATGACGTCCGTGGGTGCGGACCGCCCTCGGACGGCGGCGTTAGGCTGTTCCGAAGGTGTTTTTGGCTCAAATTTTAAGGGTGTGTAGCTGAAAGATGTACAATGTGTTAGTGATCGAAAGTTCTCAATTTGAATTCGAATTATGCACGAAACTTGGTAAACAAGTTATTGGACAGAAGCTTGAATAAACAGCAATACAGAAGCGCACGAAGGTTAGTTTGAGCCCAAATTTTGAGGCAAGACAGATAATACCGTGGGGAATTAGGGAAGTGGGTTCTACCTGTTTTACCTTCGGATTCACAACGTTTCTTCACACCGGGATTCGTCGAGTGCTCCGTTGATGGCAGACCCGAGAGGATTTCGACCCAAGCTTCTGGTTGTTGGTTGTTCTTGCTGTTCTTCACGTTTTGGTGGTGTTTTTGTGGGGTTTTGATGACTATTGATGCTTTGGGGATTGGAAAACGTGTTTAGATGGTGATTTCGGGGAATTTTCGGTATGATTTGGGTGGCCGGGTGTTGGAAAACGTGAGAGAGAGTGAGGAGGCTGTGCTTTCTGACCCTCTAGGGTTCTTGAGCATATGAGGTTCTGATTTTATCCAAAAACCTATCCCCTTATATAGACTTCCTTAAAGATAAAGAAAATCTAGTAAAAGTAAGATTTTTCGATATTTTAGTTAAGTGACTTCCCAAAGGAATTTTGCTGTGAAATTTTAACCACATGTCAAGGATGGATATTATGAATTTTCTGAGGTGGAACCGAATTTTTTTGAATATTGGAATATTTTTAAATTGAATTTCTCGTCAGATTCAGTCAGAAATTGCTAGAAAATTATTGGAAATTCGAAAAATCAAAATTCCAACGCCATTATGCTTAAAATGTCATCCTCTATCATGGGTTAAAATATCAAAGCGTTTCAAGCTGATTTGGGCATCCTTTGGAGGAGAGAGAAAGCTTACAAGAGGTCTTAGGAGCCTTTAAAGATTACCAAAACGCCCCTGAAAGTGACGAAGCTGCTCCCCATGCCATGGAACGTGCCGATCGGGCCGGAATGCCTCTCACAACACCAGTACCACGTAGACCCTAACCAGGGGGTCAAAATTTTGGGTATAACACCCATGTACACATTTTTCCCACTATATTTTAACCGTATACTGCAAGTTCTATCTCCACATATAGGGCACGCTAGAGCTCCTTTAATTGTGTATCCCGAGAGGTTGCCGTATGCAGGGAAATCATTGATTGTACAAAACAACATAGCCCGGAGCGTGAAGTTTTCCATACCGTATGAATCATACACTGTCGCACCTTCATTCCACAACAATTGTAAATCGTCAATAAGTGGTTGCAAAAACACATCAATTTTGTTTCCAGGTTGTTTTGGACCCGATATCAACAGAGAGAGGAGAATATGTCTGGGTTTCATACACAACCATGGCGGCAGATTGTATATTGTCAATAAAACAGGCCAAGTACTGTGTATACTGCTCAAAGTGCCATAAGGGTTCATCCCATCAGTGCATAAACCAAGTCTTAAGTTCCTTGGGTCTGTACCGAATTGAGGGTATATTCTGTCAATGTTTCTCCATTGTGGTGAATCGGCTGGATGTCTCAATTTACCATCATCCTTTCTATGGGTAGCATGCCATCGGAGGTTCTCAGCATCTTTTTGAACTGCAAACAAACGTTTGAATCGGGGAATTATCGGTAGATACCACAACACCTTCGTAGGAGAACCCACTTTAGTGCTTATATGGTTTCTCTCACCCTTTTTTACGTAGCGTGATTCCCCACATTTAGAGCAATGGTCATCCAACTCATTCTCCTTCCAGTACAACATACACCCATTTGGACAAGCATGTATTTTTTTATATTCCATACCCATCAGACACATTAACTTCTTTGCTTCATAAGTTGTTGTGGGTATCACATTGTCCATTGGTAGTACATCCTGCAGCAGTTGTAAAAGATCTGTAAAACTAACATCACTCCATCCATGTCTCGCCTTCAGATTGAATAGCTTTAGGACAACGCTCAATTTGTTTTATGTTTGCGTATCACATCCACTGTACAACGGTTCCTTTGATGCTTGCATCAGATTTTCGAATGTTTTGGATTTGTTGGAAAAATGTTGTTCAACATCTTCCATCATTGCATTAAGGTCCTCCTGATCATCTGAATCACTAACTAGTAAATCATCTTGAGTATCCCCAAAATCGTGTGAAGTATCCATTTCTAATTGTTCTGCAACGACGTTATCAGCACATTCAAACACTTGTACTGAATGTTGACCATGCAGTATTGTTATGGCTTCATAATCTTCTGTAAACCCTCTGCGAATCAGATGATCCTTAATCTTGTCCACACCTCGGTATTTGAAGTCGTTCTTGCAATCGACACAAGGACATCGAATATATCCCTTATCCCTTGGTTTAAGATTTTAAACAAGGACTTTGCAAAATTTATTGACCCCTTCTAGGTACTTGATGTCCAATCTGTCATTGTACATCACTGAGCGCTCCATCTCCTTTTTCAACACACACACCAGATGTCGTGAACTCGTTCCATTGATCTCCTCTTTTTTTATTTATAGATTTAACAACCTAAACCTATCCAATCACCTTCGATCTCACCTAGGAACAAGTTAATAATATACAGTAGTTCAGTGATAATTTCGGCAGCATTACCCTACAGTTCTCCTAGTGTAGATATATATATATGAATCGTTTCAATTCACATATATATGTACACTAGAAGAACACTAGGGTAATGCTGCTGAAAATTATCACTGAACTACTGTATATTATTAACTCATTCACAACCTAGATGGTGAGATCAAAGGTCATTGGACAGTCCCAACAGGGACTATCTAAGACATACCTCTATCAGGTAAATCTCAGACAGGTAATTCTATGTTTGAATTGATTTTCCATTATTTAATAGAAAAACAAAAATAAATTAAAAGGTTTTAAATACCAACCTGATGAGTACTGGATGGTCAGCGCAAACAACACAAGATAGAGAAGAGACAAGTAGACAAATGTTCTTGCACGTAGTATATGACACCTATTCAATGAAATAATAATAAGGTTTTAATTGAAACTGTAAGTAATTAAGAAGAAAGTTAAATTCGATGGAATTAGAATCAGCTTAAATTCTGGAAAAAATTTGGCATGACCTTTGCGTATTTTTAGACACTCCACATTTTTTTAAGGCAGAAACAAACACAATAGCAGCAACATTAATTCTCAGCAAACCATACGAATTATTATCAGGCAGACAAGTATGCATATAGTAAATGTATATATATATGATCAATGAACAAAAAAACAACCACCCCATTTCAACTTAATCTCACATTTCACCACACTATGCAAATATATATTCTAATGATTGCAGAATAGAAGTAGAATTTAGTATAACGTTTATTTGTGACAGTATTATATATATTAGTATTTGTTTCTAAAATTATAATCAGAAATGCAAGTGTTTTACCGTGGGTTCTGATCAGGCAAACCGGTGGCAGAGGTTGACAGCAGCAGATAGTGCGACAAGTAGACAATCTGACTGTGTGTAGTGACACCTATTCAATGAAATTAGAATATAAGGTTTTAGTTTGAAAAACATATGAATAATTGAACAAATAAACAAACAAAGATATTTTGAATAAACCATGTTATTGAAACATTTTTAAAAAACTAACCTAATGAATAGGGATGATCAAGTCACAAATGAGAAGGAAGAGGGATTGCTCAACCGTAGAAACACCTATTCAATAAAAATTAAAATAAGGTTAAATTCTGGAAAAAATTTGGCATGACCTTTGCGTATTTTTATGTACTCCAAATTTTTTAAGGCAGAAATAAACATAGTAGCAACATCAGAAAGACTACTACAAAAACCATTTCATTTTCCCCTGCATAAACAAACATTTAAGAGAACTGTAGAGAATTTTTTTCATTATTCTTTATTCCCTTTCTTGCTTCCATTTTGTTTTATGTGCCAATACAAACACCTCCCCTAAGAATAATCACATCTCATTTTCTAAAAATTAGGTAAAATTATCAAACAAACAACAATAGACAAAATCATTCCTAAAGCAAACATCCCGTACAAAATATAATCAATGAGTCATCCCTAATAAGAAAAGTGAATTTCAAGTAAATTATTAGGTCCAAAATTTATAGAATTAATTGTTGATGTGGTTATGCACTAATAATGCTTCTTTTATTATATAATATTTATCCACAAACACTTCATAACTAATTCTTATTAGTAAGAAAATATAAGTTGTTTTTTGTAACTATTTACAATATAAGTACAACAAAATTAATAATATTCAACAATTATAACACCCGCAAGAATAATAGCAACATGGTTTGAGGTCTGATTTTGTCGTATTGTTCTTTCCCAAATTAAACAAGACAACATGGTTTCCAGCAGTCAATATATAACCTAAATTCGGCATTCGGTACGTACGTCTATGTTATATCAAATCTAAATCAAGCATGTGCATACCACCAGCCAGCCGCCTCTTCTATATTTATGTCATGCCCAAAGATGAAAACAAATACGCCCTACGCCTAATGACAAGAATTAAGGCTAGCTACCTTAATCATTAGGAAACTATAAATTACATATATAAATGAAAATCCAACTTCTTTGAAACTCAAAACTAGTCGGTATATTGAGCAGTATGTGTTAGAGTAAATATAATTAAGCTATCATACACACATATATATATATACCATACGTTAAAAAAATAGCTAGCTAGTAGCTTGGTTACCGAAGTGATCGAAGCTTGGCGGTGGTGGCGTTCACAGAGGCGAGGAACCGGGGCTAGTGTCAGGCGAGGGGCGGTGGAGGCGGTGAGCTGGCGAGGGGGGCGAGGGGGCGGTGGAGGCGGTGAACTGGCTAGGGGGCGAGAGGGCGGTGGAAGCTTTCAGGTGGTGGCGACGCGGGACGGACGTATTCACGCGGAGTAGGCTCGACAGCGGAGGAGGACGGGAACTCGACGATGGAGGAGGACGAGCACACTGGGACGGCGGAGGAGGACGGCACAATGGGCTTGACGGCGGGGGTGGAAAAAATCGTCGACGAAATCACACAGGGAAAAACTAGAGAACGCGGGGAGGAGGAAGAAGGAGGTGTCGGGTTTTTAATTAAAGACTTTTAAACGACGGTTGATTAAGAAACCGTCGTTTAAGACCTATGTGATGGGATAAATAAACGACGGTTTATAGTTAAACTGTGGTTTATAATGTTTGGGGTAAATCTTTTAACGACGGTTCTAAGTGAACCGTGGTTTATATCTACTTTATACGACGGTTAGCGCGGAACCGTCGTTTTATCTTCTAGGCGACGAACTATATACGATGGTTATATAAAGAACCGTCATTTATATGGTGAGCCGTGCAACATATGTGACGGTTTTCTTAATGACCGTGGTTCAAAAGATTTAAACGACGGTTATATATTTAACCGTGGTTTAAAGTGCGTCATTTAAAATATTTTTTCTACTAGTGTCACAAAATCAACACTAAAACACCCTTTTCAACTCCCACAACATCATCCATCATTAAACCTTCACCAAAAAAACACCAAAACGTGAAGAACAGCAAGAACAACCAACAACCAGAAGCTTGGTTCGAAAACCTTTCAGGTCTGCCATCAACGGAGCACTCGACGAACCCCGACGTGAAGAATCATTGTAAATCCGAAGGTAAAGCAGGTAGGAATCTCACTTTCCTAACTCCCTACGACTTTATCAGTCTTATATCAAAATTTGGGTTCAAACTAACCTTTCGTGGCTTATGAGTTACTGTTTGTTTAAGCTTCTGCCCAATTACTTGTTTGTTAAGTTTCGCATTAAATTCGATTTCCAATTGAAAACTTTTAAGCACTAACATATTGTAAATCTTTCAGGCTACGCACCCATAAAATTTGAGCTCAAAACACCGTCGGGAACCTCCCAAACGCCGCCGTCCGAGGGTGGTCCGCACCCACGGACGCTATGTCCGGGGTCCCGGATGCCTTGTCCGTAAGCCCGGACGCCCCTGGACGGTGGCGGTATTTCAAAATTTAGGTTTTCTAAGATAATGTTCGGGCCCACGGACATCCTGTCCGTGGCCCCGGACTTTTCAAAATTGTGTTTCCTGTTTAATTCAACTTTTATGTTCATATAGGTTAACTAGGGTCCGTGAGTTCGGACATTAGGTCCGTAGCCACGGACGGAAACAAAATTTGACCTAATTCTGCCTCCGAAACCCTAGTTTAGGAATTTTTAATTTTATTTTAATTTTCTGTCAAAAAATACTAAAAAACACAAAAAAACAGAAGCTCACGCACTTAGGTTAAAAATGACTCGTAATAAGCCGTAATTAAACTAAGTAGAGGAAAAACGACTTCGAAGGGTAATGAAAGTAATTTGAACCCTAATTAAGTCGAATACCAAGCCCCCGAACCTGAACTCTCCTTTCCTAATTTGATCTAGGTAAAAATTAGATGGCGACTCATAATAGGTTCTAGTGAGCTAACTTAGGGTTTAATAATTAATGTTATATGACATAGTTGTTAATCTTAGGTTATAAGTGGACCTAAAACCCGACTAGATCCTAATCAATCTAATCAACATAGGATAGGGTTTAAAATCGAGGCTCACACCACTCCAGTGGATGGGAATACTCTCCTAGAGATTAATCTGCAAGTAGTAGTCTCGCCAAATAATACGACAAAACAAGACAAGACGAGGAAGCTTCGTGTAACACCCCGTCCTAAGCCAGTCGTGGTTATCGCTACTTAACAAATAATACCTTAAACGTCGCAGCGGAAATAAACTACCACCAGGACCTTGCTACGGTATAACCACCAAGAAATACCGTTACTTAAATATTTACAATCACATATCCATAATACATACACCAACCGAGTTTAAAATATTCTCTAAAACCATACAATATTTCACAAGCTTATGTTCCACTACTAATTGACGGGTGCACAGGCGCTACCCGTACTCAAAATAAAGTCCCACCTAGGGCTACCCGCTCCTACTCTCGTGGTGTGACTTCATCGGCCGCTTACCTGCAAGTGTAAAAACAGCCCCCAAAGGGGGTCAGCACGAATGCTGGTACGACCCTCCCATGGCCCCCAAGCTAACGGGGCTACGACGACTAATTGTCGATAGCATGGAAGTTGATTAGCATAACAACATAATATGAAATGCAATAAAACAACCAACCATAATGATCATAAATAGCTCAAATGCAAATGAACGACACAAACGTTCCCTTAATAAGTGAGTTAGATCTTAACCCCCTTAAATCCACAATCTCCTTAATCTCATGATTGCCAACCGTTCCACTATTAGATTGGTTAGCCCTTAATTGGTTACTTATTTTTTGTAGGGCTTGGTTAACCCTAGCCGGTAGCAGTGCATTATCCGGCAATAAGCTACCTTTCTTAATTTGTTGGGGATGTAGGCTTGATCCCCCCACGCCATCCTTAATGTGCCTCCCACCTCGCACAGTAGCCCGGGTGGTCGGGTCGATTTGTTGACCCTAGGCGACGAGTCTAATGACAAGTCTTATTTGGAAGCCGGATCTGATTCAGATACCGACCTCCCCCAATACACATGTGCCGGTACCATTCCGGATTCCTCACTCCCACCCCAAGTTATGGTTAGTGAAAGCCTTAATTACCAAGTGTTAGTTAAACCTTGACGGGTAAAAACCAACAATCACCAATACTTAGTTCTTATCCTTAACTCAGTGAGTACTAAACTTAGTTAGCAACATTCCCAAGTCTCGTGGGTTAGTGTAAATAAACACAATCACAACGAGAATAAGTATAACCGGTTGCATGCTTTATCTTGTCATAGTCATAGCAAATAAACAGATAGCACACAAGCCGAGGGACACCTCGTTAGCAAGCAGGTCACAAGAAAGACTGTACCGTTCACCGTCGTCTGTCGTTTGTTTAACCTTCTCCGGGGTCCCAATTCATAAACCTAAAACATTGATTCATTTTTAGGCCATTAGTTATTTGCACCATACTTAACTCACCTAGTCCTTAAAAATTCCCATTCGATACCCTCTTAGATCCTTGCCACTTAACCTTATAAACTTAACTTTAAACATTAAGGTTTTTTACTTAACTTAACTTAATCCCTTAAGTTCTTAGGGTCCCAATCATTACTACCCTACCAAAGGCATACCTTATTACCAATTATCATCCTTAGAATTCAAAATTTCTTTTTTTTAAGTGTTAAGGGTCGTCCGACCCACCGTGCGACCCACCAACTGGGTCGGACCCTTCCAGTAACTTTCGGGTTTGAAAAACTCCACTTGTCCGACCCACGTCCGACCCAACCAACTGGGTCGGACCATTCCAGAAATTTTTCCCGTCCTTCAACCTCTCCCGTGCGACCCATGTCCAACCCAAGTCCTCTGGGTCGGACCATTCCAGAACATCTACGATGGCTAAACAGAGGTCTGTCCGACCCAGAACTGGGTCGGACCCTGGGTCGGACAAGTACAGACTTTACTCTTAAGTTGTTCTTTCAATTCCAAATTTTTCCCCAAGCATCCTAATGTGTTCTAACATCATTTAGACCCTTAAACTCATCTTAAATCCTCCTCCAAACTCATTAACACAACCTCCAAAGATCATTCCAATCCTTTACACAATTCTTACAACAACAACCAACACTTAACACTTATTTCTTTCCTTCATTTCAACATCCCTTTCACCTAGAACTTCTACTAGCCAAAAGTTCCCTCCTTAAGAACTTGACCACTCCATATACACCACTTGCATCCCTATTACATTTTCCAAGGCTTCCTTAAATTCTAAACTCTAGGTCCTACCTAAATCATCTAAAAGTTTTACACTCATTTACATCTAACTTACCCAAGTTCCCTAGCTTCTTTTATCAACATTTACCTATGTCCTAAATACTCAAGTACATTCTTTTGATTCCTAAATCCTTCATAGTGATGCCTAAGTCATTATAAGTTATTTAAACATCTTAATCTCACCCTTTTTCATCAAGACAACCTTTAGCACTTCCTAGCACTTCCTTAGTCATGAAATCTCCTTAGAACATCTCAAACATCTAGGTTCTCCTCTAAATTTTGCCATGGGTTCTCTAGTATATAGTTACATCCTAACACTTGGTTTTTCTCCATCAAACAACCAATATCACTTAACTTCTCATCACAACACCTTAACACACAATTTACACCAAAACTACACCACATCATTACATAGTGTATAAACTTAAATGCTTGGCACTTAGGCCCTTAAATGACAATAATCTTAACCACTGAATTTCCACATTTATTTGCCTTTAACCTGCGAATACACACAACAAGGCTCCCATTGATATAAAATGCTTCTTGTAATTCATCTCAACATTGTTTGACTATCTCTTTTCTCATTGGCTCCTTAGTCACAAGTTCTCAAACATAGTCACTGTTTCTCATAGGTTATATATAGCCCTTTTCTAATGTAAACTCTACACTAAGCTCATCACATATCTAAATCCCATTCCCTTAAACAATAAAACACCTTAAGGTAAGTAATTTACCTTGTTCTTTTACTAGCGTTACAAACTTTCTTCCTTAGGTTTTTCCTTGCTCAATCTCGGTGACCAATATATATCTCCTTGCCAATGTTCTAACCAATATCCAATGACTCCAATGAGTACTAGATAATACATTAACCCTAAGGAACAAACCCTAGGTCAAAATGTGCTTTAAGGTATTAAGGTGATTGTTTTACCTTGGTTTCTCAAGACAAGCTTGGATATGAAGCAAGAAGGACCTCCTCAATCCTTTGAAGAGTAGAAAACAAGCTAGAACAAGGCATTAAAATGAAGCCTCATGAGCATGTATTTTCGGTCATGAAGAAAAGTGATGGAAGCCTCGATTTTCTTACACTTTCTTTACCTTAAGAGAATGAAGAAGCCAATGGAGTCTCCAAGCTTGAGTTTCCTCCTCTAATGGTGGTTTGGCTTGGCACCAAATCAAAGCTCTTGAAGTTTTGAAAAGATAGAAAGAGAGAGCTTGAGCTAACTAAGAAGAATATGTATTTAGTTTTGGTTTTGGAGCTAAAATGAGCAAGATGTGTGCAAGGGAAGTTGAAGCTAGCATGGAGCTGCTTGCTTACGTGAGGAAGAAGGGAGAGAGCAAAAGAAAACCGGTGGAGAAGATGAAGAATGAAGAGAGGAGGAGAGAGATGGCTTAAAAGGTAAGATTTCTTTTAAAAGTGAATAGTCACCTTACTTACTTATATCTTCTTCTCTTTTGTTATTTGATCAAGTGGTGAATCATCACCTTAAAAAATCGGCCACCCCCTTTAATTAAGCTAGTCATGGTCTTGTGTGACCAACTAACTAAACTAAATTGACTAAAAACTAATCTAGGCACTATTTGGTTACTATTCACAAACTAGTGCACATAATTGTGAAATTTTTGATTTCCCATTGATTTAGACTTCCTAATGTGATACTAATTAGTACACATGCTAATTAAAGAGTAATGATGGACATTTAGCCACTCAAAACCCATTTACAAGATAATTTTTCAAAAATGTGCTTTAAGAGTCCTTAAAGCACATTTTGTGTTTTAACTTGTTTTCAAGCTTGGTTTTCTTTGTTAATTGATTTAAAATGACCATTAGGATATTACTAAGGTCTTAGAAAATATTTGGGTACTCACCCAAGTCTCTCCAAGCTTAGAGCACGTTTTTGCTTAAACTGCTCTTTTGGTGTTTCCTTATGTTTTCTTTGGTTAAAATGGTTTCTTAATGTTTCTAAGGCATTATTTAGCCTCCTTATAACTTAGTTTATCATTTAAACGCCATATCTAAGTTTGGGGTATTTCAATCTACCCCCCTTAAAAGAACTTTGTCCCCAAAGTTCACATATATGCTTAACCATTCACGGTACTCAATTCCCTTAATCTTAACACCACATCTTATATTCACATTCACACATCTCAAGACTCAAAGGTCAATCTCAAATACAATACATAAGTATTATACATAACTCAACTTAACACCAAAGTGTAGCAACTTACACAAA
This sequence comes from Limonium bicolor, assembly GCA_023374045.1. Lineage (NCBI taxonomy): Eukaryota > Viridiplantae > Streptophyta > Magnoliopsida > Caryophyllales > Plumbaginaceae > Limonium > Limonium bicolor. Next base: position 212,400,018 of record CM041779.1, on the reverse strand, counting down.
TTCACATCTTAAACAACCAAACAAACGACAACAAGTTTGTTTCCTAACTCAAAAGCGAGGAAGCTCTACCCCCCTTAAAAAGGGGTACGCCCCGTACCCTATACAGACGATCTAGTCAGTAAACAAAGAAGGGTACTTCACCCTCATCTTATCCTCTAATTCCCACGTGGCCTCTTCGACATCCTGGTTAGACCAGAGAACCTTCACCAGTCGCACTGACTTATGGCAAGTGTCCCTAGTCTTACTGTCCAAGATTCTCTGAGGAGTCTCCACGGATCTCATATTTGGTTCTAAAGTCAACCTCTCAGGTTCTAACACATGGGCGGGGTGGTGCATGTATCTCTTTAGCTGTGAAACATGAAAAACATCATGCACTTTACCCAGCTCAGCAGGTAGATTCAGCCTGTAAGCAACCGGGCCCACCCGCTCCGTAATCTCATAAGGACCAACAAATTTCGGGCTTAATTTGCCCTTCTGCCCAAACCTGAATACACCCTTCATCGGTGAAACTCGCAGTAATACCTGGTCGCCCACTGCGAACTCCAGGTCCCGTCGTCGAACATCAGCATACGACTTGCCTATCTTGAGCAGTTTCATGTTCTCCCTGATTTGCTGAACTTCAGCCTTAACTTGTTCTAAATATTCTGGTCCTATAATGACCGTCTCACTCGACTCATCCCAGCAGAGCGGTGTACGACATGGTCTACCATACAACGCTTGAAAAGGTGCCATCTTGATCGAAGCGTGATAGCTGTTGTTATATGAAAACTCGATCAGATGCAATTTGTCAATCCAACTGCCCTGGAAGTCTAAGGCACATGTTCTCAGCATGTCCTCGAGTGTCTAAATAGTACGTTCAGTCTGACCATCTGTCTGAGGATGGAATGCGGTACTCAGCTTGAGTTCTGTACCCAACGCTTCTCTAGTAGCTCTCCAGTACCTCGAAAGGAATCTGGTATCTCTATCTGACACTATGGTCTTTGGTATCCCGTGATGTCTCATTATTTCTTTCCAAATAACTCAGCTAATTTGGTCACCTTCCAAGTATCCTTCATCGGTATGAATCGGGCTACTTTGGTAAGGCGATCCACCACCACCCATATCATGTTGAGACCTCCCCTAGCAGGTGGGAGTCCAACTACAAATTCCATGGAGATATCATGGAACTTCCATTCCAGAACTGGCATCGATTGTACCATTCCGCCCGGTCATCGGTGATCGAATTTTACCTTCTGGCACGTGAGACACCTCAAGACGAACTCGGTAACATCTGTCTTCATCCCCGACCACCAGAAGTATCTCTTCATGTCTTTATACATCTTAGAGGCTCCCGGATGGATGGAAACTGAAGAACAGTGTGATTCCCTAAGTATACGTCTTTCAGATCCGTGTTGCCCCGTGGTATGCATAACCGGCCCTTAAGTCTGATCAGATCATCATCATGAAGTCTGAAGTCGTATTTCTGACTCTCAAAGGTACCGTCCGTCAGCTTCTGTCTGACCTCTCTCATGTACTCATCTGACCTCTGAGCCTCTCGCACCTCATCAACCAAGCTAGAGAAAGAAACTAGCGAATGGAGTGAGTGTGCTCGACGGCTCAGGGCGTCTGCTACAACATTGGCCTTCCCCTTTTGTATTGGAGGTCAATGTCATAGTCTTTCAAGAATTCTAACCATCTCCTCTGTCTGAGATTCAACTCCTTCTGAGTAAATATGTATCTTAAGCTCTTATGATCGGTGTAGATCGTCACACTAACCCCGTATAAGTAATGGCGCCATATCTTCAAGGCGAAGACTACAGCTCCCAGCTCTAAATCATGTGTGGGGTAGTTCTCCTCATGTTTCTTCAACTGGCGTGAGGCATATGCCACCACCTTGCCATGTTGCATGAGCACGCAACCCAGCCCTCTGCCGGATGCATCACATAAACCTCAAAGCCCTCTGTACCGTCTGGAATGGTCAGAACCGGTGCAGTGGTCAGTGAGTCCTTCAAACTCTGAAATGATCTCTCACAGTCAGCCGTCCACAAGAACGGTGCATCTTTCTTCATCAGACTGGTCATCTGTTTCGTGACCTTGCTGAAATCCCTAACAAACCTCCTGTAGTAACCTGCCAGACCGAGAAAGCTCCGGATGTCGGTAACAGTCTTCGGCCTTGGCCAAGTACGTACGGCATCAATCTTTGCTGGATCCACTGAGATCCCAGCATCTGAGATGACATGACCTAGGAAAGAGACCTGGTCAAGCCAAAACTCACATTTGGAGAACTTAGCATATAGCTGGTTCTCCCTCAATATTTCCAATACTCTCCTCAGATGTTCCTCATGTTCAACCTTAGATTTCGAGTATATCAAAATGTCATCAATAAACACCACAACCGACTTGTCCAGCTGCTCCCGGAACAAGCGGTTCATCAGATCCATAAACTTCGCCGGCGTTCGACAAACCGAACGGCATCACTGTAAACTCATAGTGGCCGTATCGTGTCCGGAATGCCGTCTTCTCAATGTCTCCCTCCATAATGGCTATCTGATGGTACCCCGATCTGAGATCAATCTTGGAGAACACAGATGCTCCCTTCAACTGATCGAACAGATCGTCAATGCGGGGTAGTGGGTACTTATTCTTCACTATCACTGCATTCAGCTCTCTGTAGTCGATGCAGAGGCGGAGACTACCATCCTTCTTCTTCACGAAGAGGACTGGCGCTCCCCATCGTGACACACTTGGTCTTATAAATCCTTTATCAAATAAGTCCTTCAGTTGTTCCTTTAACTCAGTCATTTCTGCCGGAGCCATGCGGTAAGGTGCCTTGGCTATAGGTCCGGTACCAGGTAGCAGCTCGATGGTGAACTCTACCTCCCGAGTGGGTGGCATGCCGGGCAGTTCCCGTGGAAATAGGTCAGGGAACTCCGACACTACCGGTAAGTCAGGGTTGAACTCGGGGTCTCTCTCTATGTCCTGTACATAGCAGAGGTACACCTCTTCCTTTCTCCTCAATTCCTTATACATTGCCATGGCGGTGATGATCTTAGTCGAAGGCTCTCTGGGCCTCTGGCGGTATGATATTGTTACCCCAGACGGACTCCTGAGCAGCAATCTATGCTCGGCGCAGAGGATACGTCCCTTGTGCCGCTCCAACCAGTTCATCCCGAAGATAACATCAAATCCTAGCTCACTGAACTCAATAAAACTGACTGGAAAGTCTTCTCCCTTAATTCTGACAGTGGCTCCTCGGTAGTAACGAGTGCAACGAACCTTCTCCTTAGACAGGAGCGTAACCGTGAAGTCGGGTAGCTCATCAGCGTCTAGCCCCAACCTGCTCGCGAATGATGCCGAGACAAAGGTATGCGAGGCCCTTGAGTCGAAGAGATCTGATGCCTCAATCCCATTAATCGGAAAGGTGCCGGTGAGGATAGTGCCGCTGGCGTCGGCCTGTGCCTCTGTAAGTATGCTTAACGCACCTTCCGTACCGAGTCCATGACCTAATTGTGTTCACAAGCTTCATGAGTATTGATGGAATAACAAGAGTCGTAACAATTTATATGAACAACACTATTATTTTATTCATAACCATCCTGTTTACAACATGAGCTTTAATATCACATCTCATTCCTCATCTCATTCCAACATTACATGGCTAATATTGTCTAAAGGTTAGGTTTAATTTCCCAGGTCTCATATGCGTCGCATTGATTACTGCTGACGGTGCTGTATTCAGCTTGATTCTCTTAATCCCATGGTATAACATCCTTGATTCTCCTCCCATAATTAACACATCTCCTGACTTAAGTACCAACTTATTCACACGGTCCGCACTTCTGCTCGCCGTATAAAAACTCTGCGTCATCCCCAATGGACCAAGACACTACGGGTATCCCTCTTTCGAGAGACTCCATTGTCTCGTCCTTATCCTGGTGTAATCCAAGTCGCCCATCCTTCTCGTAGAAGTTTACAATGCAAATGTCTGCCTGAATGTCTGGAATCGGTTCAGCTTCCAACTGCTGAGCGATTTCCACGACTTGTGTAACAACTGGATGGAACTCTTCGGGTATTCCCGGTGGTGAGACTCCATCTTGCATCCTCGTGGTTTGGTAGTTCTTGGCATACGGATTCCAATCTTTGCCTAAGCTCATCATTTAATTTCATTCTTGCTCCCCCTGGGTACTCCGGTGTGTAAAAACCTCCCGGTCCCATTCCTAGTTGATTGCATCTTTGATGATGGCTATTTGCTTCGGGTGTCAGGTATCCCCTTAATAAAATCATACCTGGGCGGATAACCTGACATTGTTCGGTTGGAAAGTCTATGGTTTCGATGTCGGTGTACTCCGGGTTAGGTGTAAATGGTATTGGATAGCAGATGTTGAAGCTTCCTAAAGTGGTAGTAGGTTATATTTTACTTAAGTTCTAATCTTATCTCATTCTTACTTAACTCAATTATTCACCAAACATGCATGATAATGCGGTAAGCAGGCAATTTTATTACTAAGTGGTTATAGCGGTACCTGGCCTCGATGAGGGTTCAGGCTCATCGTCCCGGTCCACCAAGTGTAGTGTGGGTCCCGACTTCTGGGTCACCCGTGGGTTCTTGTCTGCAGCTTGCTGCCCCCTCCTCTGACCGTCGGATCCAGATCCCTGATCGGTCTTGGCCTTAATCTTAAAACTGGGTCTGTAATTCTTACTCTCTGGGTTCCCGTAGCACTCATATGCCCGGTTCCCGAGTACTCCACAAAAGTTACACTCCACCTTATTCCCTGCAGTCAACTCCGGGGTGGTCCCCCTTGCACCTCTGCAATAGTAGTGTCATTGGTAGCCAGCTCCGGTTTCCTTTCCAGTCTCAGTACCTGATTAAGCATGCATCAGTGATTGTGTCTCAATGTTGTCAACCATTCTTATTTACTCAAGATGTATTTCCTTACTCTTTGGCGCCCTGGAGCGCAGGGGCTTAGCAGCATAAGCATAAGTCAGTTTCAGTGGCTCATCAGTAGCCTTCTCCTTTTCCTCCTTTCCTTTTTGGTTCTGGTTCTTTTGGGCTTGAGGCTGGTACTTCTGTTTCTTGTACCCACCTTGCCCTTGGTGTTCGGTACTCTTCCCAGTACTCTTTTTCTTTGCATTGTCCTCGTCCCTCAGCTGGACGGTTATCTCAACCTTAGCAGCGGCATGATAGCACTCCTGCTTCCCAAGGTATTAGTTCCTCTTATTTCTCACAAACTAAATCTTATTCACTTAATTATATCTTACTCATTCTTATTACCTGCAAGGTAGTATAACTCGTCGACCCCATGCCGTAGCGGAGTCGGTGGCTAAGCCCACCATAGAAGCGGTCCACCAGTATCTGGTCTGAATACCCAAGACCTGGTAGAAGACGGAGCAAGGCGGTGAACTCTGTGTAATACTCGTCCACCGTCATCTTGTCGGTCTGCTTAAGCGCATCCAACTGCAAGCGCTTCTTCGTCTGTACATGGGCGGGGTAGTACTTTGCTCGTAGCAAGGCGGTGTACTGCTACTAGCCAAACTCTGGATTGTCCACATGCTCGTCCCTCACCAGCTTCCACCAATCGCCTGCCGCCCCCTTCAGATAGAAAGCAGCCAGACGCACCTTGATCCCAGCAGGGACATCAAGGGTCTCAAAGGCGGTCTCCAGCTCGGAGATGTACGACTCAAGCTTGGCGGGATCGGTCTCCCCCTTAAAGTGTGCGGGTCGAAGGTCTGCAAGACTCTTCACCCAATTTGGTTCCCTGGGTTGTGGCGGTGGAGGTGGTGCACCCACACCAGGCTGTAGCCCATGTGCCCTAATGCGGCAGCCACGATCTCGGCGATCGTCTGCCCTCCCGGTATTCCTGAAGCACCATTGCCCTGGCCACGACCTCGGCCTCCTCTAGGACGTCCTGCCATCTGAACAAGCATAACTCACATTAGATTCGCATGCACCACTGTTTCGGTTAACGAATTTATAACGTCCGTAGACGGTAAAGACGATCCACACTTATTAGGGTCATCTGACTCTACTCACTCTAACCTCACACCCTTAACCCATCACTTATTCCTTAATTATATCCTAACTCGGTGGTTTCTTATGTCCGGTATTTCTTGATCAGAGCGTAACTACGCTCTGATACCACTTTTTGTAACACCCCGTCCTAAGCCAGTCGTGGTTATCGCTACTTAACAAATAACACCTTAAACGTCGCAGCGGAAATAAACTACCACCAGGACCTTGCTACGGTCTAACCACCAAGAAATACCGTTACTTAAATATTTACAATCACATATCCACAATACATACACCAACCGCGTTTAAAGTATTCTCTAAAACCATACAATATTTCACAAGCTATGTTCCACTACTAACTGACGGGTGCACAGGCGCTACCCGTACTCAAAATAAAGTCCCACCGAGGGCTACCCGCTCCTACTCTCGTGGTGTGACTTCATCGGCCGCTTACCTGCAAGTGTAAAAACAGCCCCCAAAGGGGGTCAGCACAAATGCTGGTACGACCCTCCCATGGCCCCCAAGCTAACGGGGCTACGACGACTAATTGTCGATAGCATGGAAGTTGATTAGCATAACAACATAATATGAAATGCAATAAAACAACCAACCATAATGAACAAATAGCTCAAATGCAAATGAACGACACAACGTTCCCTTAATAAGTGAGTTAGATCTTAACCCTTAAATCCACAATCTCCTTAATCTCATGATTGCCAACCGTTCCACTATTAGATTGGTTAGCCCTTAATTGGTTGCTTTTTTTTGTAGGGCTTGGTTAACCCTAGCCGGTAGCAGTGCACTATCCGGCAATAAGCTACCTTTCTTAATTTGTTGGCGATGTAGGCTTGATCCCCACACGCAATCCTTAATGTGCCTCCCACCTCGCATAGTAGCCCGGGTGGTCGGGTCGATTTGTTGACCCTAGGCGACGAGTCTAATGACAAGTCTTATTTGGAAGTCGGATCTGATTCAGATACCGACCTCCCCCAATACACATGTGCCGGTACCATTCCGGATTCCTCACTCCCACCCCAAGTTATGGTTAGTGAAAGCCTTAATTACCAAGTGTTAGTTAAACCTTGACGGGTAAAAACCAACAATCACCAATACTTAGTTCTTATCCTTAACTCAGTGAGTGCTAAACTTAGTTAGCAACATTCCCAAGTCTCGTGGGTTAGTGTAAATAAACACAATCACAACGAGACTAAGTATAACCGGTTGCATGCTTTATCTTGTCTTAGTCATAGCAAATAAACAGATAGCACACAAGCCGAGGGACACCTCGTTAGCAAGCAGGTCACAAGAAAGACTGTACCGTTCACCGTCGTATGTCGTTTGTTTAACCTTCCCCGGGGTCCCAATTCACAAACCTAAAACATTGATTCATTTTTAGGCCATTAGTTATTTGCACCTTACTTAACTCACCTAGTCCTTAAAAACTCCCATTCGATACCCTCTTAGATCCTTGCCACTTAACTTTAAACATTAAGGTTTTATACTTAACTTAACTTAATCCCTTAAGTTCTTAGGGTCCCAATCATTACTACCCTACCAAAGGCATACATTAACACCAATTATCATCCTTAGAATTCAAAATTTCTTTTTTTTTTAAGTGTTAAGGGTCATCCGACCCACCGTCCGACCCACCAACTGGGTCGGACCCTTCCAGTAACTTTCGGGTTTGAAAAACTCTACTTGTCCGACCCACGTCCGACCCAACCAACTGGGTCGGACCATTCCAGAAATTTCTCTCGTCCTTCAACCTCTCCCGTCCGACCCATGTCCGACCCAAGTCCTCTGGGTCGGACCATTCCAGAACATTTACGGTGGCTTAACAGAGGTCTGTCTGACCCAGAACTGGGTCGGACCCTGGGTCGGACAACTATAGACTTTACTCTTAAGTTGTTCTTTCAATTCCAAATTTTTCCCCAAGCATCCTAATGTGTTCTAACATCATTTAGACCCTTAAACTCATCTTAAATCCTCCTCCAAACTCATTAAAACAACCTCCAAAGATCATTCCAATCCTTTACACAATTCTTACAACAACTACCAACACTTAACACTTATTTCTTTCCTTCATTTCAACACCCCTTTCACCTAGAACTTCTACTAGCCAAAAGTTCCCTCCTTAAGAACTTGACCACTCCATATACACCACTTGCATCCCTATTACATTTTCCAAGGCTTCCTTAAATTCTAAACTCTAGTTCCTACCTAAATCATCTAAAAGTTTTACACTCATTTACATCTAACTTACCCAAGTTCCCTAGCTTCTTTTATCAACATTTACCTAAGTCCTAAATACTCAAGTACATTCTTTTGATTCCTAAATCCTTCATAGTGATGCCTAAGTCATTATAAGTCATTTAAACATCTTAATCTCACCCTTTTTCATCAAGACAACCTTTAGCACTTCCTAGCACTTCCTTAGTCATGAAATCTCCTTAGAACATCTCAAACACCTAGGTTCTCCTCTAAATTTTGCCATGGGTTCTCTAGTATATAGTTACATCCTAACACTTGGTTTTTCTCCATCAAACAACCAATATCACTCAACTTCTCATCACAACACCTTAACACACAATTTACACCAAAACTACACCACATCATTACATAGTGTATAAACTTAAATTCTTGGCACTTAGGCCCTTAAATGAAAATAATCTTAACCACTGAATTTCCACATATATTTGCCTTTAACCTGCGAATACACACAACAAGGCTCCCATTGAAATAAAATGCTTCTTGTAATTCATCTCAACATTGTTTGACTATCTCTTTTCTCATTGGCTCCTTAGTCACAAGTTCTCAAACATAGTCATTGTTTCTCCTAGGTTATATATAGCCCTTTTCTAATGTAAACTCTACACTAAGCTCATCACATATCTAAATCCCATTCCCTTAAACAATAAAACACCTTAAGGTAAGTAATTTACCTTGTTCTTTTACAAGCTTTACAAACTTTCTTCCTTAGGTTTTTCCTTGCTCAATCTCGGTCACCAATATATATCTCCTTGCCAATGTTCTAACCAATATCCAATGACTCCAATGAGTACTAGATAATACATTAACCCTAAGGAACAAACCCTAGGTCAAAATGTGCTTTAAGGTATTAAGGTGATTGTTTTACCTTGGTTTCTCAAGACAAGCTTGGATATGAAGCAAGAAGGACCTCCTCAATCCTTTGAAGAGTAGAAAACAAGCTAGAACAAGGCATTAAAATGAAGCCTCATGAGCATGTATTTTCGGTCATGAAGAAAAGTGATGGAAGCCTAGATTTTCTTACACTTTCTTTACCTTAAGAGAATGGAGAAGCCAGTGGAGTCTCCAAGCTTGAGTTTCCTCCTCTAATGGTGGTTTGGCTTGGCACCAAATCAAAGCTCTTGAAGTTTTGAAAAGATAGAAAGAGAGAGCTTGAGCTAACTAAGAAGAATATGTATTTAGTTTTGGTTTTGGAGCTAAAATGAGCAAGATGTGTGCAAAGGAACTAGCATGGAGCTGCTTGCTTACGTGAGGAAGAAGGGAGAGAGCAAAAGAAAACCGGTGGAGAAGATGAAGAATGAAGAGAGGAGGAGAGAGATGGCTTAAAAGGTAAGATTTCTTTTAAAACTGAATAGTCACCTTACTTACTTTATCTCTTCTTCTCTTTTTTTTATTTGACCAAGTGGTGAATCATCACCTTAAAAATCGGCCACCCCCTTTAATTAAGCAAGTCATGGTCTTGTTTGACCAACTAACTAAACTAAATTGACTAAAAACTAATCTAGGCACTATTTGGTTACTATTCACAAACTAGTGCACATAATCGTGAAATTTTTGATTTCCCATTGATTTAGACTTCCTAATGTGATACTAATTAGTACACATGCTAATTAAAGAGTAATGATGGACATTTAGCCACTCAAAACCCATTTACAAGACAATTTTTCAAAAAAGTGCTTTAAGAGTCCTTAAAGCACATTTTATGTTTCAACTTGTTTTCAAGCTTAGTTTTCTTTGTGAATTGATTTAAAATGACCATTAGGATATTACTAAGGTCTTAGAACAATATTTGGGTACACACCCAAGTCTCTCCAAGCTTAGAGCACGTTTTTGCTTAAACTGCTCTTTTGGTGTTTCCTTATGTTTTCTTTGGTTAAAATTGTAACACCCCTAACATTAATACAATCATTACCGTCCAATCTTCTCGTGCTTCCGAGTCACGCAGCGGATACTTACTTACATACAATGGGTGATACAATGCCGTTAACCACCCACGTGGCTAACAAGGCTACTACTACTGCTTACAGCATCGGTCTGATGGACCGGAATATCCGAGTACTACACACTTACCATACATACTCCAATTACCAATTCCAATACTAAAACTTCCCATTCATTACAATACTCCATAAGTTCAATACAATGTAATACACCGAGTCTTCTAAGATCCTTATACAAATACAATACCTCTTCCAAATTCTTACTTACTCACTAAGAGTCTACATCTACCCATTCCTCACAAACCACTTACTTTCTAAGTACTAGGGTGTGCCATTTAGTACACCTCTACATTCTACTTCTAGCTATCCAAGTGTAGCCACCGGTCTTTTACCTTGACCACATCCGCTTCGGTACCTGCACACTAAAAACGTTCCCCCGAAGGGGTCAGCTTTCGCTGAGCATGATAACCGCATACCCCGCGTACTAGTGAGGGTACGCCGACCACTTGGTCGAATACATGCGGTTCATTTTATTCATACATACATGCATACATGCTCTTATACATAACATTACAATACTTACGCAAGGCATACATACATACACTTCATTTCATACAAGGAGTACAATGTAAACCATCCAATACATACTTACCTTCTCCCGAATTACACATACTCATTACATACACAATATACAATACTTGTTAGCTTCATTGGTCCACCCGGGTTAATCGGGTGGAGATTACTCTTTTACTCATTACTCCATACATACGCATACATACTCATACTCATACTCATACTCATACTCATACTCATACATACTTGCTTACTTTCTCTTACTCATGTTAAGTCGTCGGGACCTCCGGCCCGGGGAACTACTCGGTCCCACCACCGGGATTTACTTGGTTCACCAATCCAGGATGCTACCCATTTAAGGGATTTGGGCCGTGGACCAGTTTAAGAACCAGGAATCGGATCCAACCTCTTGTGTCTCCTCATCCTCACGCGTGGCCGAAGCTATATCGGACTTCTACTCATTCCACTTTACTCACTTAAGTTAGGAGTTAGGTAGTTAGGAATTAGTAGAAGTCATTCATACAAGCCACATACACAATTACAATGCTCAATACTCATTTATACGAAATACAATACGATACTCAAGTACAATACAAGATTCGAATACAAGTCATCATCATTCATATGTTTCATGAATTATACAAACTAGTGTTCAAGACAATAAATATCAGGAACAACATAAGTCAAGCACAGATAAGTGCAATATAGTCCAATTCATGCATTTATCTTATTTAGGTGATCAAATAAGCACACAAATCGGGGTAACCAGATTAGGATACAGGGCATGAAGAAATCATACCGTTCACCGTTGTACGTGTTTCCGAACGTCCTCCGGTGTCACAAATCAAATCATATGATATACATACAATCGAATGATTAATCTAACTATCAATAACTTAATCCAATTACTCTTACGTTTCCTAACTCATACTTACTAAGTCTTTACATTCCTATACTTACATTTTACTTACTTACTTTTAATTACTTAACAATGGTTCACTTACATATATATGTACATATGTATAGGTGGGTATACATATAATATATATATACTAGTTATAAGCTTACAATTTTTTTTTTGTAAGTTATGGGTCGTCCGACCCAGCGTCCGACCCCAGCCCTGGGTCGGAGCATTCCAGTAGCTTCTCGTCCTCTGAAATTCTTCCTGTCCGACCCAGCACTATTCCGTCCGACCCATACTCCTCTGGGTCGGACCGTTCCAGAAGGTTTCAGTTCCGTGTTCAAGCTCCGTCCGACCCACTGTCCGACCCAGACTCTGGGTCGGACGAAGTCAGAAACTTCGACCACTATTTTTTTTGCCTGTCCGACCCACGTCCGACTCACGGCCCTGGGTCGGACCGTTCCAGAAAGGTTTATTGCTGTTGCCTAAGCCCCGTCCGACCCACTGTCCGATCCAGGCTCTGGGTCGGACGGTAGCAGATTGTGCTACAGACCTTATTTTTCCTTCCCAATTTCACCCATTGCTTCCCCAATCTTCCTACATACATCCTAACATGTTTTAGTACTATTTAAGCCCTCTAAATCACCCTAATTCATCCACCAAATCCATTACTAAATCCATCAAACAACTTACACAATTCCTTCATTTCTTTTCCAACACATGTAACAGTTTTTGCTACACTTATGCTACAGATTTTAAAACTCAATTCTCCCATCCAATACTTCTACTACCAATACCATTACTAGCATCCCAAATACATTTCCAAGCAATTACAACATCTATACCCAAGTCCAACATTCATTTTACTATGTCTTGTACTCTCATTCTTCCTAATTCCTCCAATGAAATCCAATACCTCTTGCTACAGATTTTGTTTACCCTCTTATGCTACATATTTTCACCTTAATTTCTATCCTCCAACATTCCTTCAACTAATGCTACTCCTAGCATTCAAAATGCATTACTTTACATCCTAGTTCTTCTCCTCACTTAACTCCTTTTCAAATCTGTTACAAAGTGGTTAACTACACACTTTAAGCTCTCCAAGCACACCTTGTTACTACCTAGGTTGTTTCCTCTTCTTACACAACTAAGTTCCCAGATTCCTAGACCAATTTTGACATGGTCTCCCCTATATTTTTGACATTGCCCACTCACTATTTCAGCTCACAATTCCCATATCAATTCACACATTCATACACCCTACAACACAATGTTTTTCCTGCACATACGCATACATTACCCATGGCTTTTCCCAAGCTTTTAAACAACATTTACAAGCTTCAAAACAGCTACATTACCTTACTCATCATACTTAAGCATACCTACTACTCATAACCTCATTCATTACTCATTTCAAGTACTTAAAATCTGTTACAATACTGTACACCAAAACTAGCTCAAGGTAAGGGCATTTACCTTGTTCTTTCTAGCTTCTCTTTCTTTCCCCTTCCTTCTTTCTTCTTTCTTTCCTTCCTCTTCCCACCGGTTTTGCAATTTCAATTCTCTAACACTACAACCCATTCACATATACACCATTCAACACAAATTAACCCTAACCATTATTTAAGTTCTAATGCAAGTTTTAGGGTTTAGAAATTTCATTACCTTGCAAGGGTATAAGTAGTGCTTGGAATAGCTCAAGAACAATATTCCTCACCCTCCAAGAGCGCCAAAATCGGCTAGAGTACAAAGGAGCAAGCAAGAGTTTAGCTTCAAATTTCGTTTTGCCCATGAGGCTAGAAAAACAATGAGGTTTCAAGAAGATTTTTACCTCAAAATGACAAGGAGAAGAAGGTGGTTCTAGTGGTAGTCTTGAAGCTCCAAATGCTCCATACCCATGGAGATGAAAGTTCTCCTTTTCGAGTTTTGAAAAGATAGGAATGTTGCTCTTGAAGAGAAGATTCCAATGGTGTAGTTTTTATAATTTTTAGAAGGGATTTAGGGGAGTAACAAGAGGAGAGAAGATGGAGTTTGTGTGGTTTGCTTCAAATCACCATGGAAATCGCATGGGGAAGAAGAAAGAAAGAAAGAGAGTGTGAGGGAGTGGGTTCACGTGAAGAAGAGAGAATAGAGATAGGAGGAGAGTGAGGTAGTAAAGTAATATGTGTTACTTTTTACTTTTTAATTGCTTTTGTCTTTTGTGAATAAAAGAGAATAGAGGGTGTGTGAGTGAGGGATAAATCGGACCACACACAGCCCACATGGGTTTGTAAAATTTTATTTACAAAATTGACACATAAGTTTTGGTTATTCATATTCTACCCCACAACTTCCCGTTTTTGGCAGTTTTTACTATTTCGTTTTCTTGATTTTATTGGTTCTAAAGCTTCACTAATATTTATGAATGATATTCAGTTGACCAAATTGTTACGAGTCTATTTGACCCGCTTAAAGTCACGTTTTCCCGGTTACCTCGAAAAACGCGCTTTAAGGTTCGTTAGTGATTTTAATCCGTTTTAAGATCCGTTTCTTCGGGAGTCGTTCCCATATAATATTTAGGCCTTGTTAAGCCTTGAATCCATATTTACGCTACCCGGGTCTCATACCTCCTATGGTTATTTAACGCTTATTTAGCGTTTTCCGCTTTTAAGCGTTTCTTTATTTCTTTAGGATTTATTTTCTTTTTCCTCCCCAATATTACTTAAGCGTTATTAGGCTCTTAAATACGGATTAGGATAATTTTAATCACCATATTTAAGGTTGGGGTATTTCAATCTACCCCCCTTAAGAACTTTGTCCTCAAAGTTGTTCGAGGTTATAGGTTTACAATGCTTACTCATTCTTATATGTCTAATATCAAGGCCATACCTTCTTTCTCCTTACAATTCCCAAATCCGTTACTCAAGGTTTCTCCTTTCTATCTCATACCAATGCACCATAATTACTCCAATCCATATTACTATCAACCATCCGGTTCCTCATTACAAAATTTATACATACATACAATGCAAAGCTATCCCCAAGGCAATGCAATACACATACAATCCGCAGGCGCTCTGGTCATCTTGACACATGACTCCTTTATGTCCTGCTGCCCTTGGAATACTACAACATGCTACACTACTATCTTCTCCGGTACAAGCTTCCCACAAATCCTTCATCTCCAGGCTAAGGAAATTCCTTCCTACAGCTAATTAGAAATCTTTCTAAAGCATACACCTCCCAATTTCAATTTATATTCATTACTTCTATCCTATGTGTGATTCTTGTGACCACTTAAGGGGAGCTTCAAGAATCATTCGACCCTGATGTGATCAGCATCAGTGTTGAATTATCTTTCCACCCCAATTTGTGTTCGGATTCCCTCGATCTGATCAGGATAAAGTTCGACTTCCCACATCAGTTTCAAACAAACAAATAATTTAATTGTTTTCATTTTCTATCTTTTTACCCTTCCTAGTTGTGATACAAATTCATACATCTCCAAAGGATGGAATCAATCCATCAATCATCCTCACTCTACTTCCCGAATGCTTTACTCCATGGTTCAATACCTAAATGCTCATTTCATCAACCTTCACCACTTCCCTCCATTACTCTCCATCATTTCAATTATTCTAACTAGGGATTACCATACTTATAAAATTTAGTCATCCTCAATTTACTTCCCATAACTTACACTACTCATGGGCTACATTCCTCTACTACTCTCAATCGTTTCGTACCACTTCTTCAAAGACTACAATACTTGTGGAGCTCCGTCCACTACTCATTACTTTTCTTTTATTAATACTCTTACATGGTGTTACAGGGTAGGTATATCCATCCCATGGTATTTGCATCTCTCATGCCTAGTTACCATAATTACAATATGAATGAATACTTATGTTTATTTAACATAGTATCAATCATCAATTCGATTCTCATTTGTGCCATGCACATTATGGTTTATGTGTTTTATTTATAAAAGGGAAAATTACATCGCCCACCCATGACGTTTAGCGAAATTACACAGCCCACCCACGAGGTTTCAAAAATTACTTTGCCCACCCATGTGGTTTCCACAATTTTACATCCAACAACTTTTCTAATATTTGATCAACTTAAAAGATGGTTAAATGATATCCAAATTTGATGAAACTTTACATGGACGATATTAAAATGTTATATTTTGGTAAAACGTGAAATCCAATGTTTTTTAAGCTCATATATGATCTGTGGGACCCGATGAACGTGTCTCATGTTTCATTGGGTCCCACAGGTTATATATGACCTTAAAAAACTTTGGATTTGGCATTGAACAAAAATATAACACCTTAGTATCGTCCATGTAAAGTTTCATCAAATTTGGATATCATTTAACCATCTTTTAAGTTGATCAAATATTAGAAAAGTTGCTGGATGTAAAATTATGGAAACCACATGGGTGGGCAAAGTAATTTTTGAAACCTCGTGGGTGGGCTGTGTAATGTCGCCAAACGTCATGGGTGGGCGATGTAATTTTTCCTTTATAAAATTCTCATTATGCGGTTTTCGCTCTACCCCCCTTAAAAGGGATTACGCCCACGTAATCTACCATATGTTATTATTATTAAACATTGGTTTAATCAGTTTGGGCAAACTGAAGCGTTTAGCTTCACTACGGTATACTATATAATATGCTCTGGTCAAAGGGTCTTAACCATACCAATGGTTTAGTCTTTGCACCAAGAGTTCCTATATGAGTTTATTTAACCCATATTTCATTCGGTTCTAGGCATTAATAGCCATTGTATTATACTCACTAGGTACATTAATCTCTTAGCTAGGGCCCACTAGCTTCTGCTGCGCGACCCTGATAACTTGGGTTATTCACCCTTCTTGTTATCCTTAAAGTGATGTACATCACTTTTTATCCGTCTATTATGGGAATGAGGTTTACTAAACAAATGCGGTATTCTTTTACCGTGTTTGAACTCAATGAGTTTAAGATTTATAACCAGCTCTCTGGTACTCTACTGCACATGATATTTATGCTTCCACGATTATTCATTTAATTCCTCCGACTTATTGTCGGGCGAGGTTAAGTCACTACTCAGTTGTAGTGTTTCCTCTATTGTCAATAGCTTCTGAGTTATACCAGTTCTTCTGGTTCAGTACAAGTATTCTATACTTGTATGACCTTGCATTGATATGCGTCGGTCCTAGTGACTTTCTTAAGTCTCCTTTCACCTTTTTATTCCATTGGAATTCACATCTGTGACTGTTAGTGTGGTTCACCCTCTTCGTGCTTCTTTGGCCTTAGGCCGCACGGTTTGTTGCTAAGCTTACTTAATTGGCTTGTGTTATGTTTGTTGGTGAAAAGAAGGGTTTACTACGGTTTACATTCTCCATATCCCTAGCTATCCCATTAGATCAATAGCTGCACAAGTGCAATACCAAAACACTCAGTCATACAGAGTGCAGAGGCGTAAACGCTTGACAGTAAGTCACTTATGTGATAGGAAAGAATATTTCTGCTTGTCTTCCATACTTATACTCCGTGTCATTATCTATTACTCCCTCATAGCGGTCGCTTGTTGCGCACCGTATTCTTACTCATTGTACAACATTGTTTTTACTGTTTTTGTTACTGTGGTAGTTCCTCTTTACTTATTGCCATTATCATTGGCACCATTTCCTTCTGGTGTACATACACTAGGGGGTTCCTAGTTCATATATATGACGGTTGTCGTAGTATACCGCAATAATATTATCTTCCCATTGTGGGGAGTTATTTGTTTTTTTTTTTATTTCAATTTAGGTTTCATGTGTAGGTTAGCTTACCTCACATTACTTCCTCATTCATGATATAGCTTGCCAAATAACTCGGTTGACCGAGGATGAGGTAATTCATCGGGTTATAAGCTCTCTCGAGCGTTAGTCATATGTGATGTTCAACGTGTATTCACATTGATTGTTTTGACAATTACTGTCCTCTCAAAGCTGAGCATTAGTTACAGGCTCTAGCTGTGTAGTTCCACTTGTATGCATATCACCGGGACATCCCAAGAACTCTAGGGGTTTTCTGGTCCCGTTCTCTAATTGAAGAGTATTTCATCACTGATAGGTGAAAGTTCTTGTTGAGGGGTTGTCTCCACTCATAGGTCTCATGACGAGGTTTATCATGTTGGTGTTTATACAACGGTTCACCACATGCTTGGGTGCATACGGAGTATGCTTGCTCCTTAAATCGTGATGGTTTGGAAATCTCATTTCCTTATTCCATCGTCTCTTGGCAACATCTACAAGCGTATGCTTTACTGTTATGATGGATGGAAGCCTTTCCTGAGGGTCCGCACCATTGATGATCTTTGGTCAACAAGAGGTGTTCTTCCTCTGGTTTTTGTAGTGTCCAAATGTGGACTAGGCCATCGTTGGCATTATCATGATTCCTATGCCTCTGTGGTACCATCGCTACAGAAGGCATGACGGTAATTAAGAACTCCGTCAACTGTATACTAGACTGATGCTCTAGTGACAGTGACACTGAGATGGCCATTACTCCAAGCCACTCATAGAGTTGGGTTTGAATTGATGGTCCAGTTGTTGATTTCTTGTCGTATGAGGCAATACCTCTTTCAAGTCTTGTTAACAAATGGTACAGGTTTTGCAACCGTTTAAGTTTATATAACGTATTTGGTTTACGGCTTCTAAGCCGTATTGCTGCAAGCTATGCTCTTGCAAGCTGCTTATACATGTTTCCACTCCATGTATACTGTCATAGGTTGGAGATATTATTGGGCTCCATGGTAAGTCGTGGTATCACGCTTCCATTCATAGGAGACTCTTAGGCAATTTGGTGCTGATCAGTGCCTTTTGTAGACTTGGGTATTTCCTGTCAAGTGAAATCCCTTCGGTGTCTTAACCGAGTGTTCGTTCCAGCTCCTGTATTCTTATCTTGACGCTTTGTTTGACTGTTGTTAATCCAGTCACCCTCAAGGATTGCTCCTGGGTGTTGTTCAATTGTTCTGTTACATCCGGCTAACGTTTATGATATGTTATCACCATACCGCCTTGTGGTATTGTATTTAAGTTATTCCCTTTGGGTTATGACGTCTCCCATCCTTGGGTAGACTGTTTACACTTGCTCCTAGTTCTTAAGACTAGGTTTGGCATCCCCTTCAATGATGGATTATACTTGTGGTAATCTTGGGGTTGCTCTTGGGAACTCCGCCCCGTTTATTGAGCGTTGTTAGGTTCACGTTAGGCATTTGCCTTACTGTGTTTAGGCTGGGTATTCCATCCAGCTGTCAGGTAATTGCTTGGATTATTTGAGACATATCCAATGTCTATACTTACTAGTATGTGCTCTTTGCACTTCCTAGTTCTTATTCCTCGTCTTTAGATGGATTCTTTGAGTTCCTTTATACTTGATCGTTTGAGGTGTCCAGCTGTTCTGATTTGAACTCACTCATAGTCCGCAGAACGGAGTTGACTACTTCCCGTGTGTCACACACTGCATGTATACATACGTGGGGTACCTTGTTGATACGTTACCACTTACCCAACTATATGGCAGGCCCGCAAGCTCCTTCGGAGTGCGGTTGTCCCACATCCTGTAATTGGGTACACTCGTAGTGTTTGTCACACGCCTAGGTGAAGTATTCTGTTGCCAACTCCTCTTGTATCATTCTATGATACTCACCGTAATTATGTTGGTTCGGTTTTTTAAATCCAAGGTTTTGAAAGAAGGTTTGTGGTTTGAAAGAAAACTTGGTTTGAAAATAATGGTTCGGTGTTAAAAGATGTTCCGCATGGCATAGCCATGTTGGGGTCTTTACCAAGTCCAGCTTCTTGCTGACTGGTATGTCCTTAATACAACGGTCAGGCCGTTAGGCCTTTCTGAGGCTCTTTTCTTCCTGTTTTTAGGATACGTGATCCGGTAGTCGCTTCTTTGCGGTCTCAGTACATTACTATGTGTTTGTGATGTGTTGGAGTTCCTTCACATTTTCATGTTCTTACTGCACTTGCCGTGGCAAGTGCGTGGTACTGGTGGTTTTTGAGTAATCCTATACCGATCACGGTATGGTCTCCACTCGTATTTGTTAGTCTCGTTGACTCTTCCCTCGATCTTATCGATCTATAATTGGTATACTTGATTCCTTAGGTAGCTTCTTGGTGGTCTAGACATGGCTGTCGTAGATCTGGGTACTTCTCCAATCCTTGGAGATTCCCACTTTATTTGGTTTAGTGTCGTTCCTTGTGGCTCGTTCCCACACATCTGTGGTGGTTACTGAGCCTTCCTTGTTTAGGCACTACTCTCGTAGTCCTATTGGATTATATCTCATGGTTGTTCTTGTAGCTGTCTGAGCTATATTGTCAAGGTACTGCAACCTTAATGGCGTCGTAGCTTTGGAGTTAACCGCTTCCAACTAAGTCCTTAATCAGCTAGCACACCGTTGGTGGTATTATTCAAGTATTACTATCCCGTAGACTTATGTCTCGAGTTCCGTTACTGCTCCCTTTGTCCGTTTCGCTGCGCGGTTAGTGCTTCCTTCCCGCTGTTGGTTGGTTAGCTAGGTTTCGCGACTGCTGAGCACGTCGCCCCATGCTGTTGTAAGTTGCAGCCTCCTCGTGGTTGGAGTGCTCATCCTACCGCTATTAAGTGTGGGTGTTGCGGTTCAACCGGGATCCATCCCCGGGACTTCCAGTTCTCGGCACCTACTACGCATCGGTTCTTGTTTACTGTGTGATTGCTTCACAACTGCCAGATCGGGTTTTCCCCGTGTATGAGAAGGCTCTTCTTCTCTCTGGCGTCCTTTCCCAAGTTATACAATGGGGTTTGCGGCGGGCGGGACTGGTATTGTAGGTATCCGGTACTCACCGGTGGTTCCCAACTAGCATCTCTCTAATGCTAACACTCAGCCCTTAGCCCTAAGCTTCTAATTCCTAACTTGGTATTTCCAGTCATCAGAGCGATACTTCGCTCTGATACCACTTTTTGTAACACCCCTAACATTAATACAATCATTACCGTCCAATCTTCTCGTGCTTCCGAGTCACGCAGCGGATACTTACTTACATACAATGGGTGATACAATGCCGTTAACCACCACGTGGCTAACAAGGCTACTACTACTGCTTACAGCATCGGTCTGATGGACCGGAATATCCGAGTACTACACACTTACCATACATACTCCAATTACCAATTCCAATACTAAAACTTCCCATTCATTACAATACTCCATAAGTTCAATACAATGTAATACACCGAGTCTTCTAAGATCCTTATACAAATACAATACCTCTTCCAAATTCTTACTTACTCACTAAGAGTCTACATCTACCCATTCCTCACAAACCACTTACTTTCTACTAGGGTGTGCCATTTAGTACACCTCTACATTCTACTTCTAGCTATCCAAGTGTAGCCACCGGTCTCTTACCTTGACCACATCCGCTTTGGTACCTGCACACTAAAAAGTTCCCCCGAAGGGGTCAGCTTTCGCTGAGCATGATAACCGCATACCCCGCGTACTAGTGAGGGTACGCCGACCACTTGGTCGAATACATGCGGTTCATTTTATTCATACATACATGCATACATGCTCTTATACATAACATTAGAATACTTGCGCAAGGCATACATACATACACTTCATTTCATACAAGGAGTACAATGTAAACCATCCAATACATACTTACCTTCTCCCGAATTACACATACTCATTACATACACAATATACAATACTTGTTAGCTTCATTGGTCCACCCGGGTTAATCGGGTGGAGATTACTCTTTTACTCATTACTCCATACATACGCATACATACTCATACTCATACTCATACATACTTGCTTACTTTCTCTTACTCATGTTAAGTCGTCGGGACCTCCGGCCCGGGGAACTACTCGGTCCCACCACCGGGATTTACTTGGTTCACCAATCCAGGATGCTACCCATTTAAGGGATTTGGGCCATGGACCAGTTTAAGACCCAGGAATCGGATCCAACCTCTTGTGTCTCCTCATCCTCACGCGTGGCCGAAGCTATATCGGACTTCTACTCATTCCACTTTACTCACTTAAGTTAGGAGTTAGGTAGTTAGGAATTAGCAGAAGTCATTCATACAAGCCACACACACAATTACAATGCTCAATACTCATTTATACGAAATACAATACGATACTCAAGTACAATACAAGATTCGAATACAAGTCATCATCATTCATATGTTTCATGAATTATACAAACTAGTGTTCAAGACAATAAATATCAGGAACAACATAAGTCAAGCACAGATAAGTGCAATATAGTCCGATTCATGCATTTATCTTATTTAGGTGATCAAATAAGCACACAAATCGGGGTAACCAGATTAGGATACAGGGCATGAAGAAATCATACCGTTCACCGTTGTACGTGTTTCCGAGCGTCCTCTGGTGTCACAAATCAAATCCTATGATATACATACAATCGAATGATCAATCTAACTATCATTAACTTAATCCGATTACTCTTACGTTTCCTAACTCATACTTACTAAGTCTTTACATTCCTATACTTACATTTTACTTACTTACTTTTAATTACTTAATAATGGTTCACTTACATATATATGTACATATGTATAAGTGGGTATACATATATATATATATATATACTAGTTATAAGCTTACAGTTTTTTTTTTGTAAGTTATGGGTCGTCCGACCCAGCGTCCGACCCAAGCCCTGGGTCGGACCATTCCAGTAGCTTCTCGTCCTCTGAAATTCTTCCCGCCCGACCCAGCACTATTCCGTCCAACCCATACTCCTCTGGGTCGGACCGTTCCAGAAGGTTTCGGTCCCGTGTCCAAGCTCCGTCCGACCCACTGTCCGACCCAGACTCTGGGTCGGACGAAGTCAGAAACTTCGACCACTATTTTGTTTTGGCTGTCCGACCCACATCCGACTCATGGACCTGGGTCGGACCGTTCCAGAAAGGTTTATTGCCGTTGCCTAAGCCCCATCCGACCCACTGTCCGATCCAGGCTCTGGGTCGGACGGTAGCAGATTGTGCTACAAGCCTTATTTTTCCTTCCCAATTTCACCCATTGCTTCCCCAATCTTCCTACATACATCCTAACATGTTTTAGTACTATTTAAGCCCTCTAAATCACCCTAATTCATCCACCAAATCCATTACTAAATCCATCAAACAACTTACACAATTCCTTCATTTCTTTTCCAACACATGTAACAGTTTTTGCAACACTTATGCTACAGATTTTAAAACTCAATTCTCCCATCCAATACTTCTACTACCAATACCATTACTAGCATCCCAAATACATTTCCAAGCAATTACAACATCTATACCCAAGTCCAACATTCATTTTACTATGTCTTGTACTCTCATTCTTCCTAATTCCTCCAATGAAATCCAATACCTCTTGCTACAGATTTTGTTTACCCTCTTATGCTACATATTTTCACCTTAATTTCTATCCTCCAACATTCCTTCAACTAATGCTACTCCTAGCATTCAAAATGCATTACTTTACATCCTAGTTCTTCTCCTCACTTAACTCCTTTTCAAATCTGTTACAAAGTGGTTAACTACACACTTTAAGCTCTCCAAGCATACCTTGTTACTACCTAGGTTGTTTCCTCTTCTTACACAACTAAGTTCCCAGATTCCTAGACCAATTTTGACATGGTCTCCCCTATATTTTTGACATTGCCCACTCACTATTTCAGCTCACAATTCCCATATCAATTCACACGCATTCATACACCCTACAACACAATGTTTTTCCTGCACATACGCATCATTACCCATGGCTTTTCCCAAGCTTTTAAACAACATTTACAGCTTCAAAACAGCTACATTACCTTACTCATCATACTTAAGCATACCTACTACTCATAACCTCATTCATTACTCATTTCAAGTACTTAAAATCTGTTACAATACTGTAACCAAAACTAGCTCAAGGTAAGGGCATTTACCTTGTTCTTTCTAGCTCTTTTCTTTCCCCTTCCTTCTTCTTCTTTTCTTTCCTTCCTCTTCCACCGGTTTTGCAATTTCAATTCTCTAACACTACAACCCATTCACAATACCCATTCAACACAAATTAGCCCTAACCATTATTTAAGTTCTAATGCAAGTTTTAGGGTTTAGAAATTTCATTACCTTGCAAGGGTATAAGTAATGCTTGGAATAGCTCAAGAACAATATTCCTCACCCTCCAAGAGTGCCAAAATCGGCTAGAGTACAAAGGAGCAAGCAAGAGTTTAGCTTCAAATTTCGTTTTGCCCATGAGGCTAGAAAAACAATGAGGTTTCAAGAAGATTTTTACCTCAAAATGACAAGGAGAAGAAGGTGGTTCTAGTGGTAGTCTTGAAGCTCCAAATGCTCCATACCCATGGAGATGAAAGTTCTCCTTTTCGAGTTTTGAAAAGATAGGAATGTTGCTCTTGAAGAGAAGATTCCAATGGTGTAGTTTTTATAATTTTTAGAAGGGATTTAGGGGAGTAACAAGAGGAGAGAAGATGGAGTTTGTGTGGTTTGCTTCAAATCACCATGGAAATCGCATGGGGAAGAAGAAAGAAAGAAAAGAGAGTGTGAGGGAGTGGGTTCACGTGAGAGAAGAGAGAATAGAGATAGGAGAGAGAGTGAGGTAGTAAAGTAATATGTGTTACTTTTTACTTTTTAATTGCTTTTGTCTTTTGTGAAAAAAAGAGAATAGAGGGTGTGTGAGTGAGGGATAAAATCAGACCACACACAGCCCACATGGGTTTGTAAAATTTTATTTACAAAATTGGACACATAAGTTTTGGTTATTCATATTTCTACCCCACAACTTCCCGTTTTTGGCAGTTTTTACTTATTTCTCGTTTTCTTGATTTTATTGGTTCTGAAGCTTCACTAATATTTATGAATGATTATTCAGTTGACCAAAATTGTTATGAGTCTATTTGACCCGCTTAAAGTCACGTTTTCCCGGTTACCTCGAAAAACGCACTTTAAGGTTCGTTAGTGATTTTAATCCGTTTTAAGGATCCGTTTTCTTCGGGAGTCGTTCCCATATAATATTTAGGCCTTGTTAAGCCTTTAGAATCCATATATTACGCTACCCGAGGTCTCATACCTCCTATGGTTATTTAACGCTTATTTAGCGTTTTCCGCTTTTAAGCGTTTCTTTATTTCTTTAGGATTTATTTTCTTTTTCCTCCCCAATATTACTTAAGCGTTATTAGGCTCTTAAATACGGATTAGGATAATTTTAATCACCATATTTAAGGTCGGGGTATTTCAAAAATGGTTTCTTAATGTTTCTAAGGCATTATTTAGCCTCCTTATAACTTAGTTTATCATTTAAACGCCATATCTAAGTTTGGGGTATTTCACTTCGAGTCAGGAAACCGAATAAAAAATTTGCAAATATTTTTGCGGAGGCCCGTGAATGCTTTAAATATGGCCAGCGGTTGTGTATTCAGTGTCCTTACCCTCGGAGATCTTTAGCGAATATTGACCGCATCCTGAGGAGAAGTGGAGTGAAGAATTAAACCCCATCGAATTAAATAGCAGTTTTGGAATTCCTTTATCGCTTGTCCAAGTCCAAGCCTTTGGCTTACTAAGGATGGGATGATGATCGAGGTAGTGTGGTCAAGTAGATATTAGTGCTGGAAGAGCCTGAAGATTTGAGTGTTGATGGACTGAGGAGACTGACTGTAAGTCTAGGAATCCTAAAGTCCCTCCAAATGTGTGTGTGTGTGTGTGATTGTTTATTATTCGTGATTGACTTAAGTTATTAACCGTACCTTGGGAGCAAACAAATTACACGTACGTTACATACGATACCAAGTGGATTAATGATGTGCGCTTTGCGTTAGGGGAACTTGTACCCAAGTTCTCACTAACCTCCCTTTAAACATAATGTCAAAGCTCCAAATGTGATATTCGACTAATCACCCTAGCGGTAGGACGCTGTCTAACTTAGACTCATAACTTGTCCAAATAAGGAAGGAGCCCAGAAGAATTTCTCTCTGGCCATGCATGTAAATTTCGGGAGCCGTATCTGCATCAGATCGTCTTCCAATCAAATGTACATTGCGGCGGTGGTGGAGAAAATGATGTATTCTCCGTTGGGTTAAATTCCCGTATATTGAGGTCAGGAGGTAGTTACACTACTCTCCATGGGTCCGGTTCCCGGTTTCCCTTAAAATTTGCGAGAGTCCCATTCTCGTCTGAAGGGTTTATTTATACCTGTATACTTGTGGTCAGGAGGTGGTTACACTACTCTCCGTGGGTCCGGTTTCCCTTAAAATTCACGAGAGTCCCATTCTCGTCTAAAGGGTTTAATCATACCCGACTTAATACACACCTTAATGGAAGTTCCTATCAAGATATTCATACCCTTCTAACTCGATCAAATTATACCGAGTAAAATGATATAACAATTAAGAGAGTTGATGATCCCATTGTGTGGATTATCCTCAAATGATTAAGTGAAGCCTATTATGGTAATAAAACAGAAACCTGACTCGACTCATGGCGTCTTGTTTCTGTATGGGGTGTTATCTTCTTTGATTGCATTGATTGTGATGTGTACGCTATTGTGTTTACTGTTATTTCATATTGATGTAAAATGAACTGCATGTTAACGACCAAATTAGTCGTGTGTGGTCCGGTAGCTCGTGGGCTGCACGTTTTCATACCAGCGTAGTTTGCTGAGCCCTTTTGGGCACCCCCATTTCAGGTACCGGATGCTGAAGAGACCCAACTGACAGTAGGCAGGGTAGACTTAGGGTATTAGGGTATACTTTTGATTCTGTTTATACCTTAGATAGGTTATACCCGTGTTGTAGATGAACCTCGGTCTAAACTTGTATATGCTCCATAACTTTGGAAACTCGGTATGTATTTATTTTGGAATCCGTATTTACTTGTTGGAGTTATCGGTAGCGTATTCAGTTAGTCAGACTGTTACAGAGGAGTAGGAAAGGCCTAGTTAGTCACGTGGGTGACTAGCAGCGGTAACACCATGGAGATGAATTTATTTTCCGCTATGAAATCATTTGACTTGGGCATTAATAATTATTATAAATTGCGAATTAGTGGTTGGGGTGTTACAGATACTCTCTTCTAGGGGGGTTAAAATTTTGTGTATAACAGGCAACCTAGGGGCTGTTCGAGAATTTAGAAAATTATTTGGGAGTTTTTGGAATTAAATAAGTTAATATGTATAATATAAAGTTTCAGGTATTAAATTGAAAGTTTACAAAATAAGGAGGGGTAATATGTAATTAAAAGAAGTTGTGGGTGCAAAAGAATAAATCTGGAAAAATAATAGGGTGTTGTTCGAATTTATATATGTATGTATATGCTTGTATATTATAATGTTTTGGGATCTTAGGTTATAATTAAATAAGGTTAGAAATGTAACAATAATAATGTTTGGGGTGATTTTGTAAATAACCTAAAATGAAGGGGGAAGGAATTTAAATGCCAAAAATAATATGGCTGGTTTGGAATTTTCAGAAACAATGAATGATATATTATAAAGGTTAAGATGATATAATGTGACCTTATGTTAAAGTATAAGAGGGTATATCATAAAGAGATTAATGGGGTATAAATATACCTTATAAATAATCACATAGAATAATGGGTTAAGTTGGAAATTGGGGAGTCTAATATATGATAAGGAACCTTATAATATAAGGAAGGTGCAATGTGTAAAATACCTTGTATAACATTAAGATGAATTATTAATAAGAGATTTGTGAATAAAAGACACAAACAAACAAATGTGTACTCCACATGAAAAAGTGAATAAATGCATTATGGAAAACCTTATAAGATCACACGATAAGAATTTATAATATAAGGTGAAAAATATAATATGATTGATAAATCATAAAGGGTTAATGTGGAGAGAGTCCTAGATTTGGAAATATGATTATAAGCGTTATAATATGATATAGTATGAATTGATAAATAAATATTTGATATAATGAAACATTGACTTGTAACATTGACCAAGTCAAACTAGATTGACCAAATCGTCACAAATTGACCAAGTGGTTAAGTTGACCGATACATAAAATAATATGTAATTAAAAGTTAGAATAAACTTAGTCAAGTAAGTATAACAAGGACTATATTGTATGGGTATAATATATATATATATATCAATACATACGTATGGGTATATAAATATACAAGTGGAATGAATTTGGTCGAATAAGCGTAACCAAGAACTATGTGTATATACACACACATATATATAGAGACCAACATGTATGTGTGTATGCAAATATACAAGGGTCAAATAACCTTGATAAGTAGCATGGGTTACTAGGAATTTAATCCTTAAGTAATGAATATTATTGCGTTACGAAATATTATACTCTTAGAGTATGGTTAAATTAAATCCCGAAACTTAATACAAACTCGAGCCAAACAATAACCGGAGGGTATAACTACGGGGCAAGGATTAGAACCTGTCTATGATGGTTAAGTAGACTCGTAATATAGACACTGATATTAGAGTGATGTATTCTAGAGGTACGAACTGTTAGATACGAGCTACGGGATTGCTAGAGGATAGGCGTGAATCATCACGCTAGCATTGTTCAACGGTGAACGGTATGTGAACTGTGTGGTCTGAAAACTCCGAGGGTTTCCTTGGGTTGCGGACGTAATTGGGTGCTTGCATGTCAGATAAATAATGTTATGCATGTGCTTGTATGTGTTTATGTTTTCCAATCATCAAAGCGTTTATTAACTGTGCGCCTACGTCGTTCGGACTTGTGATATCAATTATCACCTAACTGTTATGAACTATTAGGAGAGAGACTCAAATTATCATCTTGTGAGAGTGAAATATTCCTAACAGTACTATGTGAGGAACATAGTTTAGAGACCCGGTATTAACCGTCTCTAGAGCGATGACTCGACTTTTGAACATCACCTAGCAGTGTTCTAGACATGTGTAAGACCCACTGGGCATCTAATAAAATGTGTTCTCCAATAACGAGATTAAATCTCCAGGAGATTAATTAAAATACACTAACAAATGAGAGTGTGTTAATTAATGATATATTGCTTAATAAATCCTGGTCTGCATACGTTCCAGCAGGTTGCGCATAGTGATCACTAGAGTTCAACACCCGTTTAGGGTCTACTCTTGTTTATCTAACGAGCCGGATACGATCATTAGTCGGAGTGTGGTACCGTTGGCACCAGGGCTTCGACCACATGGACATCTACCACTGTAGATCAGTAAGCCCATCTACTCACTGTAGATGGCACCGGACTACTGTCCAAGTTATAAATGTGTGAGGCTAAACGGGAATTTGTCTTTAACATGACACCCGTATGTTTATGTGAGATTGTTGGAAGTGGGGCTTCATGTGATGGAAATAAACAAGTGAGACTAACTGGACTTCAGCTAACTCTTACCTTACCGTTGATCCGAAATTAATTGTTCAATTATAAATGTCGTGATAGCATGTCTTGAAGTGTGAATGTTTCAATACCTGTTGTGTGTTTCAATTCCGTATTTACAATTATGTTATAAGCATGTAAACGGTACAACATGAAACGAACCCCATGTTAATCAAGATGGCTAAAACGACCTAAGTGGCCTAAAGGGTCTAGGATCACATACTAGCATGCTCAGCATTTTGCTGAGCCTATATGACACCACATTACAAGAATTGATCGAGACTTGAAGCCTGATTGCGGGACCGTTGGGTAAAGGACGACGCCTTCTAGTTCCTGCACGTTTCAGATTTTCATTATGTATCATATACTACGATGTAATTATTGGGAACATTTTTAGATGCTCACTGATCTTCGTAAACGTTGTATGGATTTAGTATGTGTAGGTTAGTAGTATAGTATTTCGGTTCATCATAGCGGTTATCGATTCTAGTATTGTGATAATTATTTGCTTCGTTACTCACATGGGTGAGTAATGGCGTGTGACACCCGAGTGATAATTAATAGTGTTTAACTTCCGTTGTGAAACGTCTTTAATTATGCTACGAGAGTGATTATTACGAGTTTAATGTGAGGGGTGTTACAGTTAGGGCTATTGTTAGGAGCTTGAAATTAATGCTATCTAGTGACTCTATCCTTTCCTGAATTATGAGGTGTGATTAATTAGGTAAGATTTGATTAGTCCAAGATTTAAAGAATATTTACATTAGCTCTAATAGACAACTTAGTGAGGTAGAAATGAGAGCATATTTGGATGATTTAGGAGATTCCCACTATCCTAAGGTATACACCTATCTTAAATGAGTTAGTTTAAGTTTATTGTTTTTCTTCAATTTACGATATCAACAAAAATCCCAAACCCTCCCCCCCTCCCCATTTACATTTATGCACTTTTGTTTATATTCTTGCACAAACACTAAGCTTGTAATTAACTAGATAGTTGCGAAGTCCCTGTGGATACGACACTTGTTGTACTACAATGACTAGGTTCACTACTCATTAGTTCACAAGATAGTTTCACTACTCTTTTGCACAACACCTGATCATCATACAAACTCAACAACATCTTCACATGAGCAAAATAAGATAGGAAACAAAAGAACTTACCTAGCACACATGCACAAGGAATTGGGGATTTACTCTATAATTGTGGTTTAAGCTCTCCATTGAAAAACATAGTGACGTAATTCTCCGAGATGTTCAATTGTGGCGGCAAGCTTTCACCTTCTCTTCGCCTCTAATCCCATGTGCCACTTTCATATCACGTTAGGCGACAACACCACCTTCAATCCTCCGGTCACACCACCAGTTCTCCTACCCGCCTCCCTCGTCTCTCTTCCTTTGACCACAACCACAACTTTGGGAGCGAATGACGAATAAAACCCCCCCTTCGTTCCACCATATCTCCGCTACGGATAAACATCACCTGCTCATCCACGGCCGTCAAAATCTTCATCGCCACCGCCAAAGCTTAACACCCTGCACTCCCCGTCGTTCGGCAAGTTCGAAAGTTTCATCCGTATTATCTCTGTCCACCGGTGAGAAGATTTTGTTATTCGCAACTGTAATCTTCTGACGGCCTTATGGCGTACAAAAAGATTACTCCTGGTGCGACTGTTTTCATTGACAACATTCATCCAACCTCCAGACTTGGAACAATTTGGAAACTTTTGATAAATATGGGCAGATTATTGGCTTGCGGCTACCCAGAGCCCTGCGTATTCGTACCAAAACCAGGTATGGTTTTGTGGAGTAGAAGTCGAGAACTGAAGCCGATCTGGCCATTGCAGAGACTATTGGTCTTCTAGTTGACGGGTGAAACTGCACGACATGACCAACATCCATCGCCCTTTCAACAAGCTCCGCTCCCACCACCAGGCATCCCCTGCCAGATATGCGATTTCTTCGTGCAAGCCCAAGGACGAAAGGGCATATAAGTTTGGATGTCTCGCTGCACATGATGGAAAAATTAGGAAGAGCTTTAGTTATTGTTACTCAAACTCCATTGAATATACAGGGATTATCGGAGCTTTTACAAGATTGGAAGGAAGAGGTGGAAAATATCATCTGCTTGAGCCAAAGCAAATATATTCTGGTCTTTCGCTCTCCTAACAGGGCTGAAAGCTTTAGAATCTCAAGCATGAGTGAAGTTTTGAATTGGGAAATAAGGAAATGGCAGGCGACGGACCAATTGGCAGTAAGAACAGCCAGTATAGCAATTCGCGGCATCCCGGTACAAGCATGGTCTGAGAGAGCAGTTCATTCTATTACTAGTCATTTGGGTCGAATTACAAGGATAAAATCAGATATGCAAAGTACGCCCAAATTCCTTGAAGCTCATGCCCAGATAGAAACATCCCGAATGGCCATTATAAATGAAGAAGTCTTAGTGGAAATTGAAGGGATTATATCCAACATCGGAGTAGTGGAATATTGGTCTGAGGAATTAGGAGATCATCTGCAGGAAGAAAATGCATGCTCGGAAGTTCCAGATACTGCAGCAATTCCGGTGTCGACTGGGTGCAACCGGCGGGATGAAACAACAGAGGAAACGACTCCAGCATGTTCGGAAACAGTCGCGAATTCAAAATGGAAAAGTCAAATGTCGTTCAACCTGGAAAAGGCTCCAGCATGTTACACAAAGGAAATAACGGCAGAAGTTGTAAAGTCTTCATCAGGCTTTTCAAATATTCAATTTTTAAATGGAGCTTTAAACATTCAAAACCTTTTAATTAACTACCTCAATTACGTTCCGAGGCTGGGTGCTTCATCCCTGCTGTTTGCAGACTATTGGTTTAATGCCAGAGTTAGTCCAAAGTGTCACTTTCTGTTACTTACTTTGAATTTCTCTCACCAATCTGTAGTTACTGCCAGGAAAAAGAATCACTCAATTCCTGAGGTCGAGCCTGCACGCACTCTCACTGCTTTTCAACAGTTGTCCCCCTCATCTTCTCCTATTATTTATTCCCATGCGGTTAGCGATTTTCCTGTCACTCCCCACTCACAGATAATCCCTCTCTCGGATTCTCAAGAGTCAATTATTTCTCCTACCCATTTTTCGTCTCTCTCAAACTCCCTATCGTCTGTTCAAAGTCAATCAACCACATCTCAGTGTCCTCCCTCGATATCATCGCCGGGAATTTTTCTGGAAGTTGTCCTCACCCTAGTCCCTTCAAAAATACTTATAACTCCAGCCCATGCAATGTTACTCTTTATCCGACGAAATTGAAGCAAAAAAATGTCTCAAATTTGGGAAAAGCATTAATTGTCATTACCCAAATCCAGAGGAGGCAGTCCAAAATTTTACGCAGATTCTGAGGAGTAAAAGGGTGGAAAAGTTTCGAGGTAGTAATCGCAATGGCAAATCAAATTTGCTTTCAAAATGTCAGGGGGATAGGCAGAAGAGAGAAGTGGGCGTTACTCCGTCAGGAAATAAGGGACGCCGGGTCAAGCATAGTGGGAAATTTGGAAACACACCAGTCAGTGCCTCTAGATAGTTGGAAAAACATTTGGGGGGAGGATAATACGTCAAAGATCGAAGTTCCAGCAAGTGGTCAATTAGGAGGTTTAGTTGTTTTGTGGAATTCCAGCATCATTGACATTCATAACTCTTTTCACAGTGAAAGATGGATTGCGGTTGCAATTTCTTGGCCGGTGGTTCAGTTTGAAGGATACGTGGTTTTCGTGTATGCCCCAACTCAGGCGGGTGATAGACGGAGTATGTACTCAGAACTCCTCAATCACCAGTTTGACAAGCCAATTCTACTAGCGGGGGACTGGAATGAAGTTCTTAAAGGTAGTGATCGTAAGAGAGGCAGTGACTCTCTTCGAGTAAAAAGTATGGAGGAGTTTGGGAGTTGGGTACAACAAATGAGTCTCATCGAAATAGATCTGCATGGTTCTAAGTATATGTGGAGAAATAAAAAATCTATGAGCCATATAGATCGAGTTTTTGCTCAAGCTGAGTGGCATGCGGTTTTCCCTTGTTTGCAGTTGACTGCAAATCCATGGAAGCTTTTTTATCACCATTTCATGAAGATTTCATTACAAAGTTTTGATTGGGGACCTAAACCATTTAGGTATTTAGATGGATGGTTAGAACATAAAGAGTTTAGGAAATTTATCAAGGAGGAGTGGGCAAGGCTGGGCAATAAACCGCTCACTGCTAAGCTCAAAGAAATTAAAAAGCCTTTAAGAAAGGGGAATTACGAAGTGTATGGGCATATTGATAAGAAGTTGGCTCAATCCTTGGCTGACCTTGAGCAACTTGATAGAGCAGCAGAGGACGGAAACCCAGATGATGAGTATATTCGAGCTAGAGCGGACCTGACTAACTCGGTATGGCAAATAGTGAGGGATAAGGAACGGTACTGGTGACAACTTGCAAGGGAAAAATACATTAAAGAGGGTGATCAAAATACAGCTTATTTTCACAGGCGAGCTTCGATTAATCGGAAGAGCAATAGGATCTCATCTCTCCTGATTAATGGAAATTTGAGCACCGAGCCGCATGCAATCCAACATGCCATTCGATGTTTTTACATGTCGCTTTTTTGAGCCGGTATCAACTCAAAGACAACACCTCCTCTTTCGGGTAGACCAAGACTTTTAGAGACGGAAGTAGACTCCCTTACTATGCGGTCCTCGCATGAAGAAATTAAGTGAGTAGTGTGGGAAATTAATGGGGACAAATCCCTGGGTTATGATGGTTTAAATTTCAACATCATCAGGGGTGTTTGGAGCACTATCGGTGCTGAGTTTTCAAGTACCATCCTAAGTTTGTTTGACACCGGTTTGCTTACAAGAGGAAGTAATATGACTTGGATAACCTTGATTCCGAAAAGTCCGGGGGCTTGTAAAGTGGAAGATTTCAGGCCAATCAGTATGGTGGGATCAGTTTATAAAGTCATTGCCAAAATTCTTTCCTCAAGATTAAGCCAAGTGATGAATAAGCTAGTTCAAGGGACCCAAACGGGCTTCATAAAGGGTAGGCATATAACAGAAGGTCCATTAATAGCTAATGAGGTGATATCTTGGCTTAAGAAAAGGTGTCAATGTAGAGTCCTTTTGAAAATTGATTTTGCAAAGGCGTTTGATTGCCTTTCTTGGAGTTTCATTGACCGTATGCTGAATTTCTTTGGTTTCAATGTTGTGTGGCGTGCATGGATAGAGGAATGCATTTCTAACACCTCCTTATCAATTCTTGTTAATGGTGTTCCAACAACTCCTTTCAAACCTAAGAGAGGGGTCAGGCAAGGCGATCCGCTATCTCCGTTGTTATTTGCTTTTTGTGTGGAGGGGCTTAGTTGGTTACTAGAGGAGATGATTAGACTTGGAGCTCGAGAAGGTCTTACCATTGGGGCAAATGAAACAACCCTTTCTCATCTTCAGTTTGCATATGATACCATGATTTTTTGCAAGCCAGAAAGAAAAGAACTAGAGGCGGTGAAATTATGTATACTAGTTTTCTCAGAAATGTCTGGCTTTGATGTAAATTGGAGTAAATCTTCTGCTACTCCAATCAACCCTTCTCGGGACATTGATGTGTTAATTAGTGATGTCCTTGGCTGTCGGATCACCTCGCTGCCAATTACCTATCTCGGCTTTACCATTGGTAGCAGTCCAAAGAGAATGACCACTTGGAGGCCTGTCTTGGACAAAATACAAAAGCGGTTAGCCGGGTGGAAAGCAAGCTCGTTATCAAAGGCTGGCCGTTTGGTTTTAATAAGGTCGGTCTTGGAAAGTTTACCCCTTTATTATTTAAGCCTCTTTAAAATTCCTAAGCAGGTCATCAAGGAAATTAATAAGATGCAAAGGAATTTTTTATGGAGCAAAGGAGCTAACAAAAGTCAGCACCTCATTTCTTGGAGTGCACTCTCGAACACCAAAGCTAAGGGGGGACTTGGGATTTCCGATATTGAAATAAAAAATGCAGTTATTCAAGTGGTGGTGGAAGTTCCAAAAGGATGATGGGAAGCTCTGGAAATATGTGATTTGCTCCATATATGATGTTCACATTTCCCTCCCAATCACTGATGACAAATGGGTGCAGAATAAAAAGAGTGGTCTTTGGAAGAGTATATTATCTATTGGAGCTTGGCGCCCGGAGCATGCAGAAATTTTGCATAAATTTATTTGGTGGACAGTGCATAATGGTAGGAAGATTAGATTTTGGTGTGATGTTTGGGCCGCTGACCGTCCGCTCAAACACCTCTTTCCCAGATTATACTTAGTGAATGATCAGAAACATGCCTGTATTATTGACATGGGAGGATGGAATGGATTGGAATGGACATGGAACATTTTATGGCGCAGGCCACTATTCTTATATGAACGGGTGCAAGTGGATCAGATGATGCAGGTTATAAATCATGCACGACCGGCGGATATGAATGACGATGACACGTTGTCATGGGTTGCTGCAAAGGACGGTGTGTACACTGTGAAAAGCATTTATGATGCAGCGCTAGATTTGATGCCATCTGCGACAATATCCTGGTGTAAAGCATTCTGCCATAATTTTGCTCCACCAAGGATTGAATTTTTGGTCTGGTTATTTCTTCATGGGCGACTGCAAACTAAGGATATCCTCTTTGCCAGGAATCAAATCCCTATTGGGCAGCTAAGATGTGTATTCTGCAGATGATCAGCTGAAACAGCTGATCATCTTTTCTTGCACTGTGATGATACAAGACGCTTATGGGCTAAGCTTTTGGACTGGTGGGGTATACATTTTATATTTCCATAGCACCCAATCGAAGCTTTTCATGCCTGGGTAGGAGTGTTGGGTTCTTTGAAAAAATATCTCCTCTGGTCAAGTACATTCTTTCATGCTATTTGGATGATCTGGACTCAGCGGAATAATATGTTGTTTCGTAATGAAGCGCGACCATGGGCTGAGGCAGTGGACTCTATGAAGCGTTTAAGTTTGGAGTGGAGTCGTCAATCGGTGCATCTCCCAGGACATGTTATTTTATCTTCAAAACAGTTGTTTCAATTACTATATGTTGAGTGATTGTATTTATTTTCTGTTTTTTTTCTTCTGGCGAGAAAGGCTTCATGCCGCAGTATTGCCATTGTAATTGGTCTTCCAGTAATTATCAAAAAGCACACATGCACAATTTTCAGTTAAAGCACAAGAGTCTTAAAGCACATTTTTCTTCCCTTAAATTTGTTCTAACTTACCTAACTTACCATCAGACTATACCCACGAAATTTAAAGAATTAATAGGAAGAGCTAACCCTATAATCCTTGCTATAACCAAGATCAAATATAGGATTATATAAGGTAATGTTTTTTTCATGGCAAGTGGCAACAATGAGCTATAGTGGAAGTGTAGTAGCTAGCTATATGCACATATTTATACTGGTAGCGCGTTCATTGCAAGAGAGGGTGATGATGCTATTATTATAATACATGGATTTGATCGCGATAAATGTATATACTATTATTAATTGGATTCATATTGAATGAAGGTGAAAATACACATGATCTGCAAAATGATCAGGCTGTTTCAAAGCCTGTAGTATTAATGAATTGACAATCCCCCGGAAGTAGCAGCAGTCTATATAGATACGGACTATAAGCTGATCGAAAACAACTAGCACACAAGATAACTATAATAATTGATGTAGAGCCTGGGCCAAAGTTGGATGATGAGTATCGATCGCCGGCTGCTGCTATATTTTTCTTCTATATATTGGGATGGAGCTAGTTAGAGTACAATATTCCGTACGCACCTCCAATTTTGGGAACAGATCCTGTGACGGACAGAAGATTTCCGTGGAGTTACAGATCAAATATCAACCATTAATATTAAGTTATTAACACTAACGGCTAAGATTAAATTGCTCATATCCATCTTTTTCTAAAGGAAAAATTCACAATATACCCCTGTTTTCTTTTGTAATTCACAATATACCTCTTTTTTCAAACTTTGTCACATGATACCCCTATTTTCTTTCATAATTCACAAAATACCCCTTTTTTCAAACGGACATCAAAAGCTCCGTTAACCCCCAACGTGAATTGACTATTTTGCCCCTGACAGTTTTTTTTAACTCACGGTTTCTTTCTTTAACGACTACTTTTTTTGAAAGTTTCAAAAGTTCATAATATACCCCTGTAAATTGAAAAATTTCACAAAATACCCCTTTTTTCAAAACTTCCTGTAACGGCTAGTTTTGCTGTCCAACGGCTATTTTCAGTCTAACAGCTCTTTTTTCACCTATATAAGCACCCATATTTCATTACAATTGAACTCAAACCTCATACCAAAGCTATGGCCATATTTACAACAGCAATCAATGAAAAATTCCAAACCATTCATTGTAGATGTGGAATTCCAGCAATTTTGTCTCTCTCTCGCAACCCAAATTCAGTAGGAAGGGCGTACTACAATTGCTGGATTTGTAATTTCTTCCAATGGTGGGCACCGGTGATGCAGGACCACCACAACCCTCATTCAAAGCCAAGGCGAGGTGGTGGTGACAACTCATACTCAAGCATGACAGCATCTTCTTCTAGTGCCGCCTCTGCTCTTTCTGAAGCTCAGAATCAGGAGAGAATTGGAGCTGATGTGTTTCTCATGAATAGAATGAGGGAGGAAATAAAGAAGGAAGTCAAAGAAGAAATGAAACAGAGCATGAAGATGTGGTTTCTTTGGGGTTTAGTTGTAGTTGCTTTTGCAATTTTTATCCGCAAAATATAATGTAATTTCCATTGCTAATGCAGAACTAGTATCTTTCATTATTGTTCGTACTACTGCCACAATATGACATTACAAACAGAACCGATTGTCAACTACCAAATACACCAAATATACCAAAATAGGGCCAACAAACCCACACCATGAAGTACCAGAAAATCCACCAAAAGTATACCGCCCTAATCAGATATCACCCTAACAGATATCAACACCAGAAAATCCACCAAAAGTACAACGCCCTAATCAGATATCACCCTAACAGATATCAACACCAGAAAATCCACCAAAAGTACAACAAAAACAGGGCCTACAAACTTACATATTCACTGCGCCCTTAACCACCAAAAAACAGCAACAGAAACTAACCTAAGCAGCAGCAGATGTGGAATCATCATTGTTGCCTCTGGTTCTTTTCCTTGGACTTCTTCTAGAAGTACTAGCAGACCTTTTTCCTCGTGCAGCCTGAGATGATTCTCCCTCCTCTGTTTCTTGTGTGCTCTTCTCTTGTTGGGAAGCAGCCCTTTTCTCCCTTGTGGTTGGTCCACCCTTGCATGTTCTTTTATTATGCCCGACGAACCCACATTTTGCACACTTGTTATTTGTCCGCTGCCCCTTCCGTTTTTCATTCTCCTCCCTCCTTCTATTTCTCGAGGGTCTCCCAATCCCTCTCTTCATCACTGGATGCTGGACTGTAGGGGTCCCTTCAGGTTGTGACGGCCAGTAATCAGTGGATGGGACCGGTTGAATGTTGTGCTCATATGATGCCTTGTAGCTTCTCACAGAAAAGTATTGGCTCACATGATCTAAGGGATCACCTCCAAACAACCGTATCGCCTTTATGGCATGCTTACAGGGGATACCTGTATGCTGCCACCTCCCGCAAGTGCATTCTGCTTTCTCCAAATCTACAGCCAGCTGAGAGCTACCGTCTAACACTTCAAATTTCCTCCTCTTCGATGGCCTGGCCAAGCATCGCCTGGTTTTTTCATGTTTTTCTAGTGCCTTCAGCCTCTTCACAATCCCAGGACAGATGTTGTTTGCATTCCAACTCTCTGCGGCTTGCTGTCTCTCGCAATGCCTCACCATCAATTGAGTATGTATCCCTGTCAAACAAAATATACCACAGTTATAATATAACACCAGAGACAAACTTGTATATATTCTTCACACAGTTAGGTAAATACCTTCATGTAAAGCGAGTATTGGTTTTGTCCTATGGACAGTCAAGGTTGCATTGAAACCCTCCACAAAGTTTGACGTATTGTCTGGACACTTTATCTGTTTACACAAAATCGGTCATACAGATTTACAATTATAGGCAAAGAATAATGTCACAAGTATTTGGTGTAGACAATATACCTCTTGGTCAAACTTGTGTCGTGCCCAGCACTCCAAAGGGATATCGCTTAGATATGTGAATGCACCGAGTTCCATCACCCTAATGCGCGCTACTGCTTTTCCAAAACTGTACTCGGAGAATGCATTTGCGGCTGACCAAAATGCTTGCCTACATAACATGATGAACTTGTCAATGTTAACATAACTCACTAATAATAACAGAAACAGTTTGATAAAATATGGTACTTACATCATTTTTGGACTAGAATATGTTTTTCTGAAATTCACGTACAAGTGTCGGCAACAGTACCTCCTTTGGCTTCGTGGAAACCAATTGGTGAGAGCTTGGTCGATTCCCTACGAGTAAAAGGAAGGACACATTAACAAATAAAACAGGGGTATATCGTGTAATTTAAAATATGAACAGGGGTATATTGTGTACTTTAAAATATGAACAGGGGTATATCGTGTACTTTAAAATATGAACAGGGGCATATTGTGAACTGTATAACTTAATGTTTAAGTGTTGAAATTACCTTCTGCCTATCTGATATAAACTTCCAAGTGAGTGGTTCACCTTCTCCTATTAGATTCTTCAGACAGCTCAGAAAGTACTCCCACGTCTCGGTTCTCTCCTCTCGCACGACAGCGTGCGCGAATGGAAAAATCTCTTGGTTAGCATCAAGACCCACAGCTGAAAGCAAAACACCTCCGTAGTACCCTTTCAGATGGCACCCGTCTATCCCTATAAGGGGTTTGCAACCAGATTTAAACCCTCTCACTAATGCACTTAATGCGATGAAGCATTTGGTGAATGCGAAAGGCGGAGCAGATGGGACTGGGCAGTTTGTGAAGGTTCCTGGGTTAGTTGTCCGCAGGACTTCCATATACCGAGGTATCAAAGTGTAAGACTCCTCATGGTTCCCTTCAACCAGTTGTGCCCCCAAAGCCCTTACCTTATAAGCAACACCCCTACCAATCTGAATTCCATATCTCTCATTGCAAAGCCGTTTTGTGGTTTTTCCAAAAATTTTAGGATTAGTCTTTATGTCTGTCAACAGCCGATTTGTTATCCATTTGAATGTTGCCATAGGATTCTTTTCCAGTTTGTCACAGGTGTGGTCCCCAGAGATGGACCTTATCTGCCAGCTCCTTTTGTCTTTGGTTCTTATTGCTGTTATGCGCCATTCACAGTCAGGGAAAGCACACAACCCTCTGAACCTTACCTTGTCTGATTTATCTCTGACCAGATCAAACCCATTCTGCACACAGTAATCTCTCAGCACTTCCATAAAATGTTCTTTGTCCATAAAAATCATACGCTTCTCCAGTGCTATTCCTCCAAAGTTTGCCTCTGTATAATAATGACCATTCATGGTTCTTGCACCATTGCCCGCATCTCCATCACTTCCATCATCCATAGCATCAAAATCATCAGGACCATATGACTTACCAGCTTCACCATCTTCACTTTCTATGTCACTGCCTTCACCATCTTCACTTTCTTTGTCACTGCCCTCACCAGCTTCAGTACTTTCCCCATCTGATGAATCCTCATCAACTGAATCAGCCGCCGCTTCAAATGAACCATCATCTGAACTTACACCTTCAACAGTGTCATCATTCTGACTCTCAACCCTAGCCTTATCAGCAGCAGCTCGTTTGGGTCTCCCCGTAGTAAGTGGGTCCTCACTCACGTTCGAATTATCATCAACAAACCCTTGAGCACCATCCCCATTTCCTGTTTGACTATGAGATGCCCGATGCTTTGCTCTTGCTGTGGCTGACATTTTTCTGTTGAGACTGCAATGTCCCAATGTCAGTACAGATAATACTATAGCATTTATCTACCCACACTGATAATAAAATGACAATTATCAAAAGCAGATACCTAGGGGTATTGGTGGCAACAGAAGCAGATGACCTGCGTGGAGGATTTGAGGATTGATCCTGGGACTGCTCAGTATTTGCAACATCAGGTTGAACATCAGGTTGCATATCTTATGGCACATTACCTTGCACATGTTCTGGCACATTAGCTTGCACATGCTCTGGCCCATCACTTTGCACATCTGGTGGATCGTCAAACCCATCCAAACCATCAAAGTAATCAAAACTACCACCATCTTCAACATCAACACCAGTGTCTGAAGGAGAGACTAGAGGTGGTGTTGAATGTGGATTTGAAGGAGAGACTGGGGGTGGGGTTGAATATGGATTCGAATGAGAGACTGGAGGTGGGGTTGAATGTGGATTCGAAGGAGAGATAGCGGGTGGGGTTGAATGCAGATTCGAGTGAGAAGGAGAGACATGGGGTGGGGTTGAATGTGGATTGGAGTGTGAAGGAGAGACATGGGGTGTGGTCGAATGCGGATTCGAGTGAGTAGGGGAAACCGTGGGTGATGGATTTAGGGTTTCTGATTCTGTAGGGGGAGACAGATTTAGGGTTTCTGGTGAAGGATCGTCAAGTATTTCAATGTTCGTAACTTTACTCAACCTGAATGAAGGCTTTTAGGTACGTTGTGGTTCCGAATCATCTTCGTCTAGGTTTACAACTGGAGACTCGCCAGGAAATTCCACTTCGTAATATGACTTGCCGATGGAAAAATCCGGGATATCCTCGACAGTTACTTTGACTTCAATCTTTCTCCGGCGCTCATTCAACATGCGTTGAAGGGTTGCATCGCTGTTTATCACCACTTCTTCGTCATCCACAGGACTAGTGAACTTTAAAACTAGGTTTCGAGGAGGGAGAGCAGTGAGTTGTTTACTTGCTTCTTGAAGAGCGTCGAACAAGAACTTGAAAAATGTCAGCTTTGGTGCTTCCTTGTCCATCACTCTGTACTCCCATGCTTTGTCGCCTAAGTGGAAAACCACTCACAGACCTCCCGCTCTGCTCATTGTTGAAATACCCCAAACCTTGGTATGTTGGTTAAACATTAAAACATGATTTATTAAGACTAAAAATAGTCTTAGAAATATTAGTAAACAAATTTAAACGAAAGAAAACACAAAATGTGCTTTAAAGTCAATAAGAGCTAAAATGTGCTCTAAGCTTGGAATAAGCTTGGGTAAGACCTAATGAACTTACCAAGACCTTATATATATATTAATGAACATGTTAAATCAATTACCAAAGAAAACCAAGCTTGATAACAAGTTAAAACACAAAATGTGCTTTAAGAAGTCTTAAAGCACATTTTTGAAAAATTGTCTTGCAAATGAGTTTTGAGTGGCTAAATGTCCATCATTACTCTTAAATATATATGTGTACTATATAGTATCACATTTGGGTGGCTATATTAATGGGAAATCAAAAATTCACTTCTAAGTGCCTTGTTTAGGTGAATAGTGATTTTTATAAGCTAGTTTATAACATATGTTGTATTAAGTAATTAAATTGACAAACAAAGACTAAAATACCCTCATTATAATATAGGGGGCCGGTTTTCTAAGTATGGTGACTCACCACTCTCTAGTTGATATAATAAGCAAGTAAAGAAAACTAATTAAACTTACTTTTTACTTTATTACTACAAATATCTCTTAAAAGCAAATTCTATCTTCATTCTCATTTCTTTCCTTCATTTCCCACGGTCTCAACCTTCTTCTTCCTTCCTTCTTGCTGTTCTCTCTCGGTAATACCACTACCACCATAGAAACTCCATCTTTGACCTCTTGCTAAATCAAGCTCACTTGTCCAAATCAAATTCTAAGACCACCAATCTCTTCCTCTCATCAGGCTCTTCATTCCTATCTTCTCAAAACTCCAAGAGCCCCATTTCGGTGCCAAGGTGTTCCACCATTGAAGGAGCTTGAGCTTGTCTTTTTACATATTGTTGATCTCCTTTGCTTCTAGGTAAGGAATCTCAAAGAAAAATCATGTTTCCTCCATGTTTTCACCTTGACCGAAAATACACATTGATATAGCTCTTTGTGTGACTTTGTTCTAGCTTCATTTCAACTCTTCATGGACTAGGTGGAGTCCTCTCTTGTTATATATTCAAACTCTCCTCAAAGATCAAGGTAAAACAACTACATTAATGTTTTTGAAACAATGTAAAATTAGGGTTTACAATGAGATGAAGCTCAAAGCTTGAATACTCATTATGGTGTTTGTATATTGTTTAGAACTTGACAAGGAATCAAAATACCATACGGTTTTGTAAGGAAACAAGAAGGAAGTGGTTTGGAAAAGAGGTAAATCTACTAACCTAATGTTGTTTAATGCCTTAGGAGAAATGAGCTTATAAATGCTTATTAAAACTACCTAAAGAGCAAATGGTGAATGACTTAGTAAAGTGTTCTCAAGAGACTAGTAAAAGGCATATGTGTGTTGAGTGTATTTGCAGGTCAAAGGCAAATATATTGTGGAAATTCAGTGTTTAAGGGTTATGCATTTTAAGGGCCTAAGAGCCATGCATTTTAAGGGCCTAAGTGCCATGCAATTTAAATTATGCACTATATTGTAATGTAGTGTGAATTTGGTGAAGTTGTGTGTGAGAGTGTTCTTGGTGATTCTAGATGCTCTTGTGTGTTTAATGGAGAAAACAAAGTGTTTAGGCTTAGTAATGTTCTAGGGGAATCCATGTCAAAATTTAGGTAAGAAGCAAGAAGTTCTAAGTGTTTACATAAGGTTTGGTGAGTTAGAAAATTTAGGAAATGAATAAGGAGTTCATGATGTTTTAAAGGAATTTTGATGAACTAGGAAGTACTCTAGAGTGTAATAAGGACTTAGGCATGATCTTGAGATCTAGTAAGTACCAAAGTCACTTAGGGACTTAGGTAAATACTTAGGCAAACTTTGGTAAAATAAGGAGAAAGTGTACACTAGGAAAAGAGTTTCAAGAAGGATATAAGGAGTTAGTTGTGAGAGATGATGCTTGGGAGATGATGTTAAAATAAGGAGGAAGCTTTTGGGATAGTAGTTATCATAGGTATGAAACACCACTTGAAAAACTAGGAGAAAACATTGTAAGTGTTAGGAATTTTGTGAAGATATAAGTAAAGGCTTAAGGAATTAGAAAATGAGTTTTATGAGTGTTTAAGGATGTCTTAAGGTGTGTTTGAAGTGCCAAATGAGGTTAGGGAGTACTAGGTTATGTGGGGTGAAGTTTGGAGTTGAATGTAAAAAGGAAAACAAAGATTTGGGGCAGACCGGACTTGCGACCGAACTTGCAAGTTCGGTCGGGCCCAGTTTACCCTGCGAGAATTGGCTTC
Source organism: Limonium bicolor (assembly GCA_023374045.1). Lineage (NCBI taxonomy): Eukaryota > Viridiplantae > Streptophyta > Magnoliopsida > Caryophyllales > Plumbaginaceae > Limonium > Limonium bicolor. The sequence goes on along the minus strand of CM041779.1, from coordinate 212,355,620 downwards.
TGGAATGGACCGACCTTGGGGACCGGACTTGCAAGGTCGGTCGGGCTTGTATTTTGTGTACGGATTGAGTTACTGGAATCGACCGGACATAGGACCGGACTTGGCAAGTCCGGTCGGGCTAAATTTTCAAAGGGGAGAAACTCTCGGGAAAAGACCGAACATGCGACCGGACTTACAAGGTCGGTCGGAGTAGAAAATTTTGACGGAAATGTGTTCTGGAATCGACCGGACTTGGACAAGTCCGGTCGGTAAGGTCGGTCGGACCTAAACTTGTAAAAAAAAAAAACAGAAAAGAATGTGGCTTATGTAGTTAACCCTAGGGTGTATAATGAAGGTAACCTAGGGTAAGATAGACATTAAAACATGTCACACAATCATGTTAAATACTTAGTAAGTGTGAAGTTAAATAAATAATTAACCGACGTTACTAATGTGTATAGGATTCTCTCAAGGTGGAAACGAAACGAGGCAAGGACCAAGGTATGGTTTTCTTGCAGTCTGTTGTCTACCGGTTTAAACCGGCTTGGATGTTGTTTGCTTTTCTGTGTGTTACGACCTTATAAGATTAAGGCATGAAAAGAGTTTACCGTTGTTATACATTAAGATGTTGTAAGGTTGTGACTCCTTTCCCTTGGTTGTCTAACAAGACCTAAAGATTTGCTTGTATGTGACTTAACAAAATATTGTGTGATCACTAACAAGTGCTAATCGGGGGGAGTGAGGAGTCCGGTTGTTCCGGCCACGCGTGTGATGGACGGGAGTCGATATCATATCCGGTTCGGCTCTCTTGGTGTATGTATAGGTGGTATTCCAATTTGGTTTCTACCTTCCCTTAGCTTATCCAAAGCTAGTTACTGACTCACGTCGGGCCATAGGGGCATACGTATGTTATTTCGGTGTGCTTGGGATTACTATATCCGACACACCTTGGGTATAAGTTAACCGTTCTATATAACTGGACGGTAACGAGGTTGGTAACGAGCTTAACATGGGATTGGTAAAAATCTCTAGGCTCACATGGTATACTAACTATGGTGGAAGGTTCCTTGTGAGGACCGATTGTACGGTGTTATGTATTGTTATGATGCTATGCAATTTCCCTTGCTATGCTATGGTATATATATATATGTGTTGGATGTTTTAAAATGAATGCCATGTTATCATGACAATTGGTTGCGCGTATCCCGGTAGCCGATGGGCTGCGCGTTAGCCATACCAGCAAAGGTTGCTGACCCCCTCGGGGGCTCCATATTTTATTGCAGGATGAGGATCGAAGAAGCGGAGTGGCTCTAGATCCTAGGTCGATGATGTACTTTTGATTGTTTTGGATGTTGAGCCCGGGATGCGCCTGTGCTCCCGCGGCGTTATATTTTGGTACCGTTCGTTAAACTGTGGTGGAGGTTTACAGTTGGTAGGTGTGATGTAAATTTAATACTCGGTATGGCTGGTTATGTTTATATATGGATGTTAGATTCTATGCTCGGGAGTCTGATCATCAGACCGATACACTTGTATTTATTCTGCCTAGTTAACCACGTGGGTGGTTAACGGCGTTGTAACACCAAAGCGTTTAGTTATTGTTTGGTTGGTTATTTTCGCTGTGATTTCGGTAGTTGTTAGGAGCGTTGTAGGGGTGTTACAAAAAGTGGTATCAGAGCGAAGTATCGCTCTGATGACTAGAATACCGAGCTTAGGGATATACCGAGTTAGGAAACCTAGCTACAGATACCTAAGTGAACAGATTTGGAAAGGTTAACCACTAATTAAGTGTGGAATTACCTGGTTGTCGGGAAGATGCTATAACCATTGGACCGATAAGTGTGCAAGCATAATGCTAATGAAATGTTCATATGAATTCAGATGGCAGGTAGACCACGAGGTAGAGGCCGCGGGCGCGGTACTGGAGATTTGGGTGACCGGGGCGATGATACTACGGCACAGACCATGGCTGAGGCAGTTGCAGCCGCCGTAGCCCAGTTGGTACCCGATTTGGTTGCTGCTATACAGCAAGGGCAACAGCCCGGAGTTCAGCCACCACCCCCACCGCCACGAGAGACCAATTGGGTCAAGGCGTTGGCTGATCTGAGGCCGCCATCATTCAATGGGGAGACTGATCCTCGAAAGCTAGAGGCGTACATCTCCGAACTGGAGACCGCCTACGAGACCTTGGCAGTACCTGCTGAAGCTAAGGTCCGTCTTGCCGCTTACTACTTGAAGGGTACGGTACAGAGTTGGTGGAAGTTGGTGAAAGAGGACAGGATGGCTGATCCTGAGTTTGGTTGGAGGGAGTACACGGCTCTACTGCGAGCCAAGTACTACCCGGTACATGTGCAGGAGGCCAAGCGCCTCGAGCTGGATAGTCTGAGGCAGGGGGATAAGATGTCGGTAGATGACTACTACACCGCATTCACCGACCTTATCCACCTGTTACCAGACCTTGGGTACTCGAACCGAGTGTTGGTGAACCGGTTCTACAATGGACTAAGCCACCGTCTCCGCTATGGGATGGGGCCAGCTCAGTATACTACCTTGCAGGTAATTGGAGTACTTTGTTGTGAATCAATCTATACCTTGAGTGAATGTTAATGTGAGTTGGTAAGTTGTTTTTGCGGGGCATGACTGACATCCTAAAATTCAGGAGTGCTATCATGCCGCTGCTAAGGTTGAAATTACCGTCCGTTTGAGGGACGAGGAGAATGCGCACAAGCGCAAGGCCACCAACGAGGGCCAGAGTCAGCAAGGGTATGGGGGAGGAAAGAAAAAGAAACCCTACCCTCAGCCCCAGAAGGGTCAGTACCAGGGTGACAAGGGCCAAGCCCAGACCACCACAGCTGATGAGCCACTGAAGCTCACGTACGCGTATGCGGCGAAGCCTCTACGCTCCTACCCGCCTAAGGGTAATTACTTAACCATGTGTATCTAGTTGAGGTGTATGTTGTCAAGATGGGAAGAGAGTATTGATTGTGTGTTGTTGTAGCAGCTAGCGCGAGTTCTGGACCGGAGCGCCACTTTTACTGTAAGTGGTGCAATGGAGACCACCCCGGCAAAGACTGCAAGGGGAATGATGTGAGGTGTCGTCACTGCCAGAAGATGGGGCACCGTGAATTCGAGTGTTGGACGAACCCCAACAGCAGGAACTACAAGCCAAAGGGGCAGTGGAAGGGTAATACTACCACGACCACTGAAGGCCCGAAGGCGATCATTCAGCAGACTTCTGACAAGAAGTACACTGAATCCCAGAAGGGGAAGGCTACGGGGTCCGGCATGGCCGCCCTGAATGTGGTGGACCGGTCTGAGGCACCAGGATCCTCTTCGAGACCAGGTACCGCCTAAACTATTAAATGAAAAAGTGATTGCTTACCGCATTTCATGCATGAGTGTTAGCAAGTCTAAGGGTATAAACATATAAGTAAAGAGTTAGAATATAATGTGGAAAACACCTAAAGTTAGGCCAATTTGAAACTTAGGAACCTTCAATATCTGTTATCCAATCCCGCCCACACCAAACCCTGAAGAGACCACCATCAGCATCACCGAATTCCCACTGGAGCAATGTCAGGTTATCCAACCAGGTATGATACTCTTAAATGGATACCTGACACCGGAAGCACAAATCCACATCATCAGACGTTGCAACGAACTTGGAGCAGCACCAGGAGGTTTCTACACACCCGAATACCCCGCGGTTCGAAGATGAAGCTGAAGATGATGTGCATGGGTAAGGACTGGAATCCCTACACCAAGTCATATCAGGATGTACGAGCTGAAGACGGAGCAACTGTACCAGGCATACCTGAGGAATTCCTTGCGGTTGTTAACCACACCGTGGGAATTGCTCAGCAACTTGAATCGGAACCGATTCCGAACGTGGAAGCAGACTTATGCATTGTGAACTTCTACCAGAAAGGTGGACGGTTAGGGTTACACCAAGATAAGGACGAGTCACCCGAGTCTAAGTAAGGGAGTACCCGTGGTGTCTTGGTCCATTGGTGATACCGCTGTGTTTATGTACGGCGAGCAGAAGCGTGGTGATCTCGCAAGAAGCTAGTGTTGAAATCAGGTGATGTATTAATCATGGGAGGACAATCAAGGATGATACCACGGTATCAAGTAGATCAAATTGAATACCGCACCATCGACAGTGGTAAATGCCACACATCTGAAACCCGGACGTTTGAATTTGACTTTCAGGCAGTTTTGAGCCTTGTGTAATCATGTAATATGTTAGGCCAGTGGGTTGACAAAGGAGCTATATCTAGCCATGTCTACAATGTAACCAACTTATGGTGTAAAGACTGTGTTAATGAATAAAGGAATGTTGTTTTGGAGTGTATCAAAGTGTTACCACCGTATGCTTATGAGTTTGCCAATGAATTAGGCTGTGCACTCGGAACGGGAGGTATACTGAGTGTCTGCAATAAGGCAGAAGCCGGCAAGAGCGGCACAATCCTCACCGGTACCTTTCCAGTGAATGGCGTGGATGCATCGATCTTGTTCGACTCTGGAGCCTCACACACATTCATTTCGCTATCATTTGCGAAGAGGCTGGGGTTAGACGGTGAAGAGATGCCAGACTTCGTGGTCACTCTCCCGTCGAAAGAGCGGATCAGGTGTACCGGCTACTACCGAGATGCTGTTGTTCGAATCATGGATGAAGAGTTTCCGATCGACTTGATAGTGTTCGACGGACTAGGTTTTGATGTGATTGTCGGGATGAACTGGTTGGAGCGGTACAAGGGTAGAATCCTATGTGCCGAGCATCGACTGCTTCTTAGGAGTCCATCTGGGGTTACTATATCCTACCGCCAGAGGCCCAGGGAGCCTTCGACACAGATCATCACCGCCATGGCCATGTATCGTGAGTTGCGACGAGGAAATGATGTATACCTCTGCTATGTCCAGGACATAGAGAGAGACCCTGAGTTTAGCCCAGATGTGCCGGTAGTGTCGGAGTTTCCTGACGTATTTCCTAAGGAACTGCCGGGCATGCCGCCAGCACGAGAGATTGAGTTTGAGATTGATCTAGTTCCGGGCACCGGACCCATTGCGAAAGCACCTTACCGTATGGCTCCAGCAGAGATGACAGAGCTCAAGGAGCAGCTGAGAGACCTACTCGACAAGGGCTTTATCCGCCCTAGTGTTTCACCATGGGGAGCGCCGGTCCTCTTCGTGAAGAAGAAGGACGGTAGCCTCCGCCTGTGTATTGATTATCGGGAGCTGAATGCTGTTACGGTGAAGAACCGTTACCCCTTACCACGCATCGACGATCTATTTGATCAGCTGAGGGGAGCATCAGTATTCTCCAAGATAGACCTACGTTCCGGATACCATCAGATTGCCATCCGTGACAGTGATATCGAAAAGACAGCTTTCAGAACTAGGTATGGGCATTATGAGTTCACAGTTATGCCGTTTGGCTTGTCAAATGCACCAGCAAAGTTCATGGACTTAATGAACCGTTTGTTCCAAGATCAGTTGGACAAATCAGTGGTAGTCTTCATCGATGACATACTTGTGTATTCGAAATCAAGAGGTGAGCATGAAAGCCACCTGAGAGATGTATTGCAAACATTGAGGAAGAATCAGCTGTATGCTAAATTTTCTAAGTGTGAATTTTGGTTGAACCAAGTATCATTCCTTGGACATGTGATTTCTGAGGCCGGGATCGCTGTTGATCCGGCAAAGATAGATGTAGTGCGCACCTGGCCTAGGCCGAAGACAGTTACCGACATCAGGAGCTTCCTCGGTCTGGCAGGTTATTATAGGAGGTTTGTGAAGGACTTCTCCAGTGTCTCGAAGCCGATGACTTCCTTGATGAAAAAGGATGCACCATTCGAGTGGACAGTCGACTGTGAGAGTGCTTTCACGAGTCTCAAGGATGCTCTGACATCTGCACCGGTTCTGACATTACCAGACGGTCCAAATGGTTTTGAGGTCTATTGCGACGCATCAGGCAGGGGTATGGGTTGTGTGTTGATGCAACACGGGAAGGTCGTGGCTTACGCCTCCCGACAGCTGAAGAAGCATGAGGAGAACTACCCTACCCATGATTTAGAATTGGGAGCCATTGTCTTCGCACTGAAGATATGGCGACATCATTTGTATGGGGTAAGCGTGACAATCTATTCCGACCACAAGAGTTTGAAATACTTGTTCACTCAGAAAGAGTTGAACATGAGGCAGAGAAGGTGGGTTGAATTCTTAAATGATTATGACATCAATTTACAGTACAAGGAGGGTAAGGCAAACGTGGTAGCTGACGCATTGAGTAGCCGAGCACACTCTCTCCATTCGCTAGTCTCTCATACTGGCTTGGTTGAAGAGGTGCGGAGTGCTCAGATGACGGATCAGTATATGGTGGAGATTAGACAGAAGCTTATTGATGGCACATTCGAGGGTCAGAAGTACGACTTCAGACTCCACGATGATGACCTGATTAGGCTTAATGGCCGACTATGTGTACCCAGGAGTAGCGCTGAGTTGAAGGAGCGCATGTTGAGTGAGTCCCATTGTTCTACTACTTCGATTCACCCCGGTGCTTCAAAGATGTATAAAGGTATGAAAAGATATTTTTGGTGGACTGGAATGAAAAGAGATGTTAATGATTATGTGTTGAGGTGTTTCACTTGTCAGAAGGTCAAGTTTGAGCACCGACGGCCTGGTGGTATGGTGCAGCCAATGCCAGTGCCGGAATGGAAGTTCCATGACATATCTATGGACTTCGTGGTAGGGCTTCCGCCTACAAGGGGAGGTCTGAATATGATTTGGGTTGTGGTAGACCGACTGACCAAGGTGGCTCGATTCATACCGATGAAGGACACCTGGAAAGTGGCTAAGCTTGCAGAGCTCTTCGACAAAGACATTGTAAGACATCATGGGGTTCCGAAAACGATTGTATCTGACAGAGATACCAGATTCCTATCCAGATATTGGAAGTCCACACGAGAGGCACTGGGTACTGAACTGAAATTGAGCACAGCGTTTCACCCACAGACAGATGGTCAGAGTGAGCGCACCATCCAGACACTTGAGGATATGCTACGTGCATGTGCACTTGACTTTCAGACCAGCTGGATTGATAAGTTACATCTGATCGAGTTTAGTTACAACAACAATTACCATGCTTCGATCAAGATGTCTCCCTTCCAGGCATTGTACAGTAGACCATGCCGCACGCCTTTATGCTGGGATGAGTCGAGTGAGACGGTCATTATAGGACCAGAGTATCTGGAACAGGTTCAGGCAGAAGTTCGCCAGATCCGGGCTAACATGAAAGCAGCTCAGGATAGACAGAAGTCGTACGCTGATGTGCGCAGACGTGACCTGGAGTTCGCCGTAGGCGATCAGGTATTCTTAGGGTATCCCCCATGAAGGGAGTATTTCGTTTTGGCCAGAAGGGCAAGTTGTGAGCCTGAAATATGTGGGTCCTTATGTTGTGACGGAGCGGATCGGCCCGGTAGCTTATAGACTTGATTACCCGCCGAACTGGGCAAGGTACATGATGTATTTCATGTGTCCCAGTTGAAGAAGTATATGTCTCATCCGTCTCATGTGCTTCAGCCGAAAGGCTAACCTTAGAGCCACCATGCGATCAGTGGAGACTCCGGTACGGATTCTGGATACTAAGACTCGAGACACTCGCCATAAGTCCGTGAGACTGGTGAAGGTCCTCTGGTCTAACCAGGACGTTGAGGAGGCCACTTGGGAGCTGGAAGAAAAGATGAAGGCGAAGCACCCGTCATTGTTTGCTTCTTAGTGTTTATATGTATAGGGTACGGGGCGTACCCCTTTTAAGGGGGGTAGAGCCGTTTCGGTTATGGTTGTGTACGACATGTATATGTATACATTGTCTATGTTATGTTACAGACCGTTGTGTCTGAATGGTATTATGTGGTTTGGACCTTGAGTCCGTTGTGGTGTAAGAATGATGGTAGTGTTGGAATGATGTTTTGGAAGTATTGTTATAAGTGTTCCCCGTGTTCTAATATAAGATATGTGGGAAGTATGAACTTTGGGGACAAAGTTCTTTTAAGGGGGGTAGATTGAAATACCCCAAACCTTGGTATGTTGGTTAAACATTAAAACATGATTATTAAGACTAAAAAGAGTCTTAGAAACATTAGTAAACAATTTAAACAAAGAAAACACAAAATGTGCTTTAAAGTCAATAAGAGCTAAAATGTGCTCTAAGCTTGGAATAAGCTTGGGTAAGACCTAATGAACTTACCAAGACCTTATATATATATTAATGAACATATTAAATCAATTACCAAAGAAAACCAAGCTTGAAAACAAGTTAAAACACAAAATGTGCTTTAAGAAGTCTTAAAGCACATTTTTGAAAAATTGTCTTGTAAATGAGTTTTGAGTGGCTAAATGTCCATCATTACTCTTAAATATATATGTGTACTATATAGTATCACATTTGGGTGGCTATATTAATGGGAAATCAAAAATTTCACTTCTAAGTGCCTTGTTTAGGTGAATAGTGATTTTTATAAGCTAGTTTATAACATATGTTGTATTAAGTAATTAAATTGACAAACAAAGACTAAAATACCCTCATTATAATATAGGGGGCCGGTTTTCTAAGTGTGGTGACTCACCACTCTCTAGTTGATATAATAAGTAAGTAAAGAAAACTAATTAAACTTACTTTTTACTTTATTACTACTATCTCTTAAAAGCAAATTCTATCTCATTCTCATTTCTTCCTTCATTTCCCACGGTCCAACCTCTTCTTCTTCCTTCCTTCTTGCTGTTCTCTCTCGGTAATACCACTACCACCATAAAAACTCCATCTTTGACCTCTTGCTAAATCTCACTTGTCCAAATCAAATTCTAAGACCACCAATCTCTTCCTCTCATCAAGCTCTTCATTCCTATCTTCTCAAAACTCCAAGAGCCCCATTTCGGTGCCAAGGTGTTCCACCATTGAAGGAGCTTGAGCTTGTATTTTGACATATTGTTGATCTCCTTTGCTTCTAGGTAAGGAATCTCAAAGAAAAATCATGTTTCCTCCATGTTTTACCTTGACCGAAAATACACATTGATATAGCTCTTTGTGTGACTTTGTTCTAGCTTCATTTCAACTCTTCATGGACTAGGTGGAGTCCTCTCTTGTTTATATTCAAACTCTCTTCAAAGATCAAGGTAAAACAACTACATTAATGTTTTTGAAACAATGTAAAATTAGGGTTTACAATGAGATGAAGCTCAAAGCTTGAATACTCATTATGGTGTTTGTATATTGTTTAGAACTTGACAAGGAATCAAAATACCATACGGTTTTGTAAGGAAACAAGAAGGAAGTGTTTTGGAAAAGAGGTAAATCTACTAACCTAATGTTGTTTAATGCCTTAGGAGAAATGAGCTTATAAATGCTTATTAAAACTACCTAAAGAGCAAATGGTGAATGACTTAGTAAAGTGTTCTCAAGAGACTAGTAAAAGGCATATGTGTGTTGAGTGTATTTGCAGGTCAAAGGCAAATATTGTGGAAATTCAGTGTTTAATTTGCATTTAAGGGCCTAAGAGCCATGCATTTTAAGGGCCTAAGTGCCATGCAATTTAAATTATGCACTATATGTAGTGTGAATTTGGTGAAGTTGTGTGTGAGAGTGTTCTTGGTGATTCTAGATGTTCTTGTGTGTTTAATGGAGAAAACAAAGTGTTTAGGCTTAGTAATGTTCTAGGGGAATCCATGTCAAAATTTAGGTAAGAAGCAAGAAGTTCTAAGTGTTTACATAAGGTTTGGTGAGTTAGAAAATTTAGGAAATGAATAAGGAGTTCATGATGTTTTAAAGGAATTTTGATGAACTAGGAAGTACTCTAGAGTGTAATAAGGACTTAGGCATGATCTTGAGATTGTAAGTACCAAAGTCACTTTGGGACTTAGGTAAATACTTAGGCAAACTTTGGTAAAATAAGGAGAAGTGTACACTAGGAAAAGATTTCAAGAAGGATATAAGGAGTTAGTTGTGAGAGATGATGCTTGGGAGATGATGTTAAAATAAGGAGAAGCTTTTGGGATAGTAGTTATCATAGGTATGAAACACCACTTGAAAAACTAGGAGAAAACATTGTAAGTGTTAGGAATTTTGTGAAGATATAAGTAAAGGCTTAAGGAATTAGAAAAGAGTTTTATGAGTGTTTAAGGATGTCTTAAGTGTGTTTGAAGTGCCAATGAGGTTAGGGAGTACTAGGTTATGTGGGGTGAAGTTTGGAGTTGAATGTAAAAAGGAAAACAAAGATTGGGGCAGACCGGACTTGCGACCGGACTTGCAAGTTCGGTCGGGCCAGTTTACCCTGCGAGAATTGGCTTCTGGAATGGACCGACCTTGGGGACCGGACTTGCAAGGTCGGTCGGGCTTGTATTTTGTGTACGGATTGAGTTACTGGAATCGACCGGACATAGGACCGGACTTGGCAAGTCCGGTCGGGCTAAATTTTCAAAGGGAAGAAACTCTCGGGAAAGACCGAACATGCGACCGGACTTACAAGGTCGGTCGGAGTAGAAAATTTTGACGGAAATGTGTTCTGGAATCGACCGGACTTGGACAAGTCCGGTCGGCAAGGTCGGTCGGACCTAAACTTGTAAAAAAAAAAACAGAAAAGAATGTGACTTATGTAGTTAACCCTAGGGTGTATAATGAAGGTAACCTAGGGTAAGATAGACATTAAAACATGTCATACAATCATGTTAAATACTTAGTAAGTGTGAAGTTAAATAAATAATTAACCGACGTTACTAATGTGTATAGGATTCTCTCAAGGTGGAAACGAAACGAGGCAAGGACCAAGGTATGGTTTTCTTGCAGTCTGTTGTCTACCGGTTTACACCGGCTTGGATGTTGTTTGCTTTTCTGTGTGTTACGACCTTATAAGATTAAGGCATGAAAAGAGTTTACAGTTGTTATACATTAAGATGTTGTAAGGTTGTGACTCCTTTCCCTTGGTTGTCTAACAAGACCTAAATGTTTGCTTGTATGTGACTTAACAAAATATTGTGTGATCACTAACAAGTGCTAATCGGGGGAGTGAGGAGTCCGGTTGTTCCGGCCACGCGTGTGATGGATGGGAGTCGATATCATATCCGGTTCGGCTCTCTTGGTGTATGTATAGGTGGTATTCCAATTTGGTTTCTACCTTCCCTTAGCTTATCCAAAGCTAGTTACTGACTCACGTCGGGCCATAGAGGCATACGTATGTTATTTCGGTGTGCTTGGGATTACTATATCCGACACACCTTGGGTATAAGTTAACCGTTCTATATAACTGGACGGTAACGAGGTTGGTAACGAGCTTAACATGGGATTGGTAAAAATCTCTAGGCTCACATGGTATACTAACTATGGTGGAAGGTTCCTTGTGAGGACCGATTTATGGTGTTATGTATTGTTATGATGCTATGCAATTTCCCTTGCTATGCTATGGTATATATATATATATATGTTGGATGTTTTAAAATGAATGCCATGTTATCATGACAATTGGTTGCGCGTATCCCGGTAGCCGATGGGCTGCGCGTTAGCCATACCAGCAAAGGTTGCTGACCCCTCGGGGGCTCCATATTTTATTGCAGGATGAGGATCGAAGAAGCGGAGTGGCTCTAGATCCTAGGTCGTTGATGTACTTTTGGTTGTTGGTTGTTGAGCCCGGGATGCGCCTGTGCTCCCGAGGCATATTTTGGTACCGTTGTTAAACAGTGGTGGATTACGGTTGGTAGGTGTGATGTAAATTAATACTCGGTATGGTGGTTATGTTTATATATAGATGTTAGATTCTATGCTCGGGAGTCTGATCATCAGACCGATACACTTGTATTTATTCTGCCTAGTTAACCACGTGGGTGGTTAACGGCGTTGTAACACCAAAGCGTTTAGTTATTGTTTGGTTGGTTATTTCCGCTGCGATTTTGGTAGTTGTTAGGAGCGTTGTAGGGGTGTTACAATTGTTGACGATGACAGTCCACCCCGAAAGTGGATGTAGCAGTGCGACCGAAAATGGAAACTGAAATTTTGTAAAACTTAAGCGAAGGAAGAAGATTGGCGACGGTTGTGTTCGTGGGTTGAGGAAATGGAGGGAAAGCGGGAGAATGTTGATCGTCGTTGACGAGAGAGAAGAGGGAAACAGTGATTTTACAGTGATAGTAAAAAATTAGGGTAAAAATCTGTCAGGGGCAAAATAGTCAATTCACGTGGGGGGTTAACGGAGCTTTTGACGTCCGTTTGAAAAAAGGGGTATGTTGTGAATTATGAAAGACAACAGGGGTATCTTGTGACAAAGTTTGAAAAAATGGGTATATTGTGAATTACGAAAGAAAATAGGGGTATATTGTGAATTTTCCCTTTTCTAAAACTCTTTCTGTCCCATCTCTCCACACAATCTGAAACCTTTCTCCTTCTTCCACTACTAAAAAAGGCAATTAATAATGAAATAATTCATTGGTAAAATGGTAAAATTCGTTACTAATTAGTTTTAGTAACGAATTACCGATAAAAATTATTCATCGGCGAAATCTCCGTCGTTAAATTATAGTGATGAATAAACTAAATTCGTTGGCAATTTCTATCGAAAATTTTAATCCGTTGTCAATTCAGATTTTTAGACACATACCATATTTTGTTACTAATTACTAGGGAAATTGATAATCCGTTGCCAATTAACTGTAAACTTTTGATCTATCGGTAATTATTGACAACTCACTATCTGTTGACAATTAACAAGAAATCATTAATTCATCGGTAATTACCTACAATTCATGAACTAAGTTCATTACTAATTTCTAAGGGAAATGTTAATCTGTTGCCAATTAGAATAAATGGAAAAAATTAGTAATTTGTTGGTAATTAGCAAGAAAATTTAGCATTCGTCAACAATTAACGAGATAATATAATTTATTGGAAATTAACAACAGATTATAAATTCATCGGTAATTTCCAAAAAATACAATTACGAAATTTTATCAATTGATAATTTTCCAGCATACACAATTTTTATTAGGAAATATACAATTTTAAGCTCATTGGATTTATTCATCCATTGGTAATCTCTTCAGTAATTGATGAAAGATAAAAAAGAGGAAAGATATAATTTTTATTGGATGAATTGAAGCATATACACGATTTATAAGCGATGAGACTAACTAAATGTTAGTGCTGTTTAAATTCTTATACATTTGATCTATTCATAAAAGAGAAAAAATCTGAAGCTGCATAACCTCTTCCTCCTCTTCATCCTCCATACATGTATTATGACTATAAAGATGAACAGCTATCAAAATACTAAAGCCAATCAAAGCTGGAACTTGTATGTTAGCCGGAAGCATGTTGTAGAAAATTCATTATTACATTTGCATAATCCCACAAACTGCAAAACAAATGTATAAAGAAATCACCTTCTTAGGCGTACATGGAAAAGCAAACTTACTAATCAATAGCATGCTGCAATTCATAATGTAATTATCAACATCATGTAGATATTAGCCATTTCATATTTTTTAACTAGTTGTGGCTTATCTGACTGATCAATAGCATGCTGCAATTCAGTGGCCATCGAATTGTAACACCCCAACCGCTAATCCTATGCTTGCCATCTAATCGACCTACTAATCCTACGAGTTCGCAGCAGAAATATTTACATACTTACTACGGCGGGTGAAACAATGCCGCTAACCGCCCATACGGCTAGCTAGGCTACTAATACTTACAGTCACGGTCTGATGAACATAACGTACCGAGCTACTAAGTTACTTACCAAAATGACATAAGCCAAATACTTACATCCTGGATCACCGAGTATTTAAAGTGTATTCATTTACAACCCTTGAACTTCCCAAAAGAATGAGTTTCTAAAGCTACTCATCTATACCCCAATCCAATACTTCCAATATCCAAAAAGGTGTACCCCATGGTACACCGGCTAATCAAAAGTTACAGCCATGTACTACTTAGTACACCCATCATAAAATTCAATGTTTACAACCAAAAGAAAGACAGGAAAATTAAACTTCAATACTCCTAGTCTTATCCTTCACGGGTACCTGCGTGTAGTAAAAATGGTGCCCCAAGGGGCTCAGCAAACGCTGCATATGGACTCCGCATATACCGCGTGCTAGCTAGGGCACGCCGACTATTTGACGTCCACTAAACATGCAGTTCATTATTTCATACATACATGCTTTTCATACATCATACATGCTATACAATTCATTACACAATTCAAGGCAACAATATCATAACATACATCGCACTTACCTTCACAAGGTTAGCCAAATTATGCATCCGGGTTAATCGGAATGCTTTACTCTTTTACTCATTACTTCTTCTTGCATACAATTACTTGCTTTCTTTTACTTTACTTACTCATTCTTACTTACTTACTTATTCTCAAGTTAAGTCGTCGGGACCTCCGGCCTTGGGGACTACACCGTCACACATCCGGGATTTACTTGACTCACCAATCCGGGATGCTACCCACTTAAGGGATTTGGGCCGCGGACCAGTTTAAGAGTCAGGAATTGGAGCCAACCTCTGGTGACTCCGCATCCTCACGCATGGCCGAAACTATATCGGACTTCTACTCATTCCAATTTAATTACCATTTTAAGTTAGGATGGTTAGCTTGTTAGGAATAAGTTAGAAGTCCAAACACAATAAATAACGGTCACGGAACAATACAACATACATACACACATTCATTATCATCCATACATTTCATGAATTATACAAACTAAGATTTAAGAAAAATATTCACAACATACAGCACTACATATTCACAAGTATGCATATTAACTCCGATTCGTGCGTTTATCTTATTTGGTGATCAATTAGCACACAACACACAAATCAGAGTAACCAAGATAGCATACGGGGCATGAGGAATCCATACCGTTCACCGTTGTACGTGATTCCAAACGTCCTTCGGTGTCACAAATCAAGTCCTATTACATACATACAATCGAATGATTAATTTACCTATCATCAACTTAACTCCTACTTACTATGTCCTTACATTTCTTACACTTATACTTTACTTACTTACTTTTCCTTTACTTAAGTTTCTATCTTCTTACTTAAGGTTTGCTTGCCTACACACATGTACATATACATATAGGTATGGGTATACATATACATATATATATACAATTATTATTTAAATTAAAATAATATATATATTTTTTTTTGACCGGACCGGACTTGCGACCGACCTTGCAAGTCCGGTCCATTCCAGTAGCTCAGGTTACGGAAATTCTTCTGGCCGACCGGACTTGCATGTCCGGTCGCAAGTCCGGTCCATTCCAGTAGCATTCTGACGGGAAAATTTTTCTGCTCGACCGGACTTGCAAGTCCGGTCGCAAGTCCGGTCGATTCCAGTAACTTTCCCGTCTTGTAAATCTGGGCTCGACCGAACTTGCAAGTCCGGTCGTAAGTCCGGTCCGGCCCAGTATTTGCATTTTAATTTCTGTTTTCAGTCCTCTCTTTTACCCAATACTTCCCCATTGTTCCTACACTTAATCCTACATGTTTTAACACCATTTAAACCTCCTAATACACCCTAGTTCATTTCCTAACTCCTTACACAATTTTATACTCATTCACTCATCTAAATTTCTAAGTTTCAACTCACACTTTCACTAGTTGTTTCCCTAGTTGTGTTTGCTACAGATTTTAGCACTAACACTCTCCATCTACAACTCCCTCTTCTAATGTCATTTCTAACACCTCTAATACATTACAACTACATCATCTATCTCCCTCAACTTACCCTCTATCTATTTAAATCAAAATCTGTTACACACTCACCTTAGTCACCTAGTTTAATTCTCTAAGTGTTCTAATCCTAGGCAAATTTTGCCATAGTCTCTCTTGTATTTCTATACACTCACCACATGGTTTAGTTCACATTTCAATACTTATCTCACCTGTTACAATAACATCAATATCCAAGCTCCCATATACAAATACCGATACTAAAACACTCATAAAAATTCCTGCACTCAAACACTAATTCCCAATCTGTTTTCAACAAGTTTTACCCATCTTTAAAGCTTCAAAATACATATTCTCTTAACATTATACCACTAATGCATATCATTTTACAATACACATTTCCATTCTTAAAAATCTGTTACATACTCATTTACAAGACTACACAAGGACAAGTATATTACCTTGTTATTTCACAAGCTTCTCTTCTTTCTTCTCCTTCCTCTTTCTCTACCGGTTTTGAAGTCTCAATCCACTAACACTACAACCATTCACATACACCATTCAATACTATGAACTAACCCTAACCATTAATCAAGCTTTAATCTAGGTTTTAGGGGTTAGAAAATTTATTACCTTCCAAGAGCACAAGAGCTGTTTGGGATAGCTCAAGAACAAGATTTCTCACACCACCAAAATGCCAAAATCGGCTGGACATACAAGAGACCAAACAAGGTTTAGTCTAAATTTTCGTTTTGCCATTTAGGCTAGAAAAAGATGGAGTTTTTGAAGATATTTTTACCTTAGAAGAACAAGGAGAACAAGGGCCTTCTAATGGTGGTGTTGAAGCTTCAAATGGGGAATACCCATAAAATCGAAAATGCTTGCTTTTGGATTTCGGAAAGATGAAAATGTAGCTCTTGAGGAGAGGATTACAATGGTGGTATTTTTATAATTTTTGGAAGGGTTGGGAGAGAGTTACAAAGGAGAGAAGATGGAGTTGTGGGTGTTTGCTCTTTTCTCCATTGAAATCGTGAGGGAGGTAGAAGATGAAGAAAAAGAGAGGGTGAGGGCTGCTGCTTCACGTGAGGGAGAAGGAGAATGGGAATAGGAGAGAGAATTGTGAGAGTGGGGTAAGTAATGTAGTTACTTTTTGCCTTTTTAATTTCTTTGTCCTTGGTGAATAAAAGAGAGTTAAGAGAATGTGTGGGTGGGGGATAAAATCGGACAGCACCCAAACCCATGAGGGTTTTTAAAATTCTTTTTACATTATTGGACACATAAGTTTGGCCTATTTATATTTCTACCCCACGACTTCCCGTTTTTGACAGTTTTTACTAATCTCCTGTTTTATTGATTTTATTGGTCCTAAAGCTTCACTAATATTTATTAATGATTATTTAGTTGACCAAAATTGTTACGAGTCTATTTGACCCGCTTAAAGACACGTTTTCCCGGTTACCTCGAAAAACGCGCTTTAAGGTTCGGTAATGTTTTTAAACCGTTTTAAAGGTCCATTTTCTTCGGGATTTGTTCCCTAATAATTATTTACACTTAATTAAGCTTCTAAATTACTTATTAGCCTAATTAATCACTATTTTTAATTACGGGGTATTTCACGAATCATTATAAGCATGCCCCTAAGAAACTAAGTGCATCATCTCCCAAACATTAACTTAGGTGAAAACACCAATGAACCTTTAATGTGAATTTTGCAAGGCATGATAGAAAGACTACCTATTTGTAACCAAAAATGTTGACTGGCCAGAGTCTTTTAGCATTTGTAACATTGGTACTATTGATGTATCATCACTGATGTACCTGTCAAATAAGAAAGTTCAGAATAATGAGTCCAACAAGAAGCTTCATTAATCAAGCAGACACATATAACAGAAAGGAATACTTGTGACCTTGGAGAAAACATTTTTGAATGTATAAAAAATGTCATGAACCACTCTGGTGAGCTCCAGAGTGTACACAGAGGAACAATAATAGGATTGGAACACAGATAATTACATCTTAAGTTCCATAAACGCTATTGTAGGGGGTCCACCCAGAGATGGAATCCAAAAGAATCCTTCTGTCAGCAGACACTACACAATAAAAGTTTCAGAGTTCAAAAATTATTAAAGACATATTTCTTCTGAGCAAGAGTCATAAAATGAAACATAAGGACATTTTTAACCTCATTCGCAACATTTGAAAGGGCTAGGTATAAGCCAATCCAAACAGATATAGTAGCCAAAGTAGGTAAACACCTTGCATAGTACAAAGCAACTTGGATTAAGATGGAATAGAGCTATATTGAGATGTAATGGTAGGTGTGTGTATTTGTATATATGTATATATGAAAAGTGGTCCGAAGAAGAGAAGATTTACCCAGTCAGACCAAGCAATGCTGTTGAGAAGAATCTACACAACACAAACAAGTTTTTACTAATTAAGATTCACAAGCAAAAATATCACCGAATCTGAACAGATGGATGAAGTGTGTCATAAGAGTGCACAAGAATGAAGTTGCAGTACATACATTCACGACAGCCACCGAAAGCCTAATGCTTTGCAGCTTCTCTTCCCTGAAGATTGGCACTAGAAGTGGCATAAGGAGCAACTGGAGGGAAAAGTTGGTTCATCAAGTTGTAAACATACTCGTATTCGCCAGTTGGATATTAAGAGATTACAGACTGACAACAGAACAACAGTACAACAGAACAACTAGAGGGAAAAGTTGGTTCATCAATTGCGAATTTATCATATATATACACGACGACGAAGAAGGAAGAAGAATTTGAAATGAAATTAGTAATTACCGGCGGGAAATGACGGTGATTTTTTCGTTTTACAGAGATTCGAGCTATGTGAAGAATCTTGTTTCTTGACTCAGGAAGAAGGAGAAGAAGAGCTTTGCTTAACGAAGGGAAATAGAATATGCTCTTTATTACTCTCTTACTGCTTTATTACTCTCTTACTATACATATGAATTATGTACAGAGAAAACGTATTAGAAGTTTTATTACCTCTATATATTACAATACAGAGCTCGCCTATGTATATATATATATCTGACAGAAGTAACACTTATTACAACGGTAATATACTCTGGACTATACTAGTAACTATGTATAAGCATACAGAGTATAACAGACTATATACTATGGTTTCCAACAGCCCCCCTCAAGACCAAGGATGTAGAGGAGGAACATTCTTTGTCTTGGAAGAAGGGTGGCCATAGAGAGTAAAGGGACTGTTTACTGATGGTTGATGTTGGTCTTGTCTAGAAATTCTTTGTATCCTTTTGCTGTGGTTTGTTTTGTGAGAACATCTGCTATTTAGTTGGTTCCAGGTATGTGTTGCAGAGTGATCAAGCCCTCTTGTATTTTCTCCCTTACTAGATGGCAATCGAGATCTATATGCTTAGTTCTCTCATGGAAGACTGGGTTCCTAGCGATATAGATGGCTGCTTTGTGGTCACAGTTGACCTGTATGGGAGTGATTTCCTGGATTCCAAAGTCTTGGGCTAGTCTGGATGGCCATGTCAATTCAGTAGTGACTCTCCGGATGCTTCTGTATTCTGCTTCAGCAGTGCTCAGAGATACTGTTTGCTGTTTCTTCGACTTCCAGCTTATTGGAGTGCCTCCAAGGAGAATGATGTACCCATTGACTGATCTTCTTGTGAGGGAGCAACTGGCCCAATCTGCATCGCAGTAGGCTGTCATCTTCAAGTCTGCACTGTTATTGAAGAAGATCCCTTGCTGTAGGCTTCCTTTAATGTACCGGAGGAGATGTAATCCTGCCTTGTAATGTTCCCTTTTTGGTTCTTTTAGGAACTGACTGAGGTATTGAACAGAATATGCTAGATCAGCTCTAGTGTTCACCAGAAAGTTGATTCTTCCAATGAGTCTCCTGTAGATGGTAGGGTCCTCGAGCAGTTCACCTTGCAGATTGTCTAACTTTGTTCCTGTAGGTAGTGGGACTGAGGAAGTAGAACTGTTAGTAGAAAGATAATCATCAATTATTTCTTGCGCATACTTACCTTGATGGAGGACAATTCCTCTTTTGCTGTACAGAAATTGCATGCCCAAGAAATAGTTGAGTTTTCCAAGATCCTTTATCTTGAATTCAGCATTTAAGGATTGCTTTACCCTTTGGATTTCTGCTGGATCATTTCCTGTGGCTATTATGTCATCGACATATACTCCTAGGAAGGTCCTCAACTGCCCATTAAACTTGATAAACAGTGAGTAATCATTTTTAGATTGAACAAAACCATGTGAATAAAGAAACTGACTTAACCTTTCATACCATTCTCTGCTGGCCTGTTTCAGTCCATAAATGGACTTGTGCAGTCTGCAGGCCTTGTTTCTGTAGAGTTCCTTCATCCCATCTGGTATCTCCATGTACACTTCCTCATGGAGATCCCCATGCAAAAAAGCATTGTTGATGTCAAGCTGGTGCATGAACCAGTTTTTCTTGACAGCAACTGCAACTAGCATTCTAATTGTTGTCATTTTAACAACTGGAGAAAAAGTCTCCCAATAGTCTTCCACATATGTTTGGTTATATCCCTTAGCAACTAACCTTGCTTTGTATCTCTCTAATTTTCCATCTGCCCTCAATTTAACTTTAAAAACCCATTTGTAGCCTATTATGCATTTCCCTTTGGGAATATCAGTTATGCTCCAGGTTTTGTTATCATGGAGAGCTTGCAATTCATTTTTCATAGCTTCCCTCCATTCAGGTTTCTGGACAACGATTTTGTATGATCTAGGTTCAGTATACTCTTGGGAACTGAGAGCAAAATTGTAGGATTGTGGAGTGAGAGAGTGAGCATACAAAGCTTTGACAGGTTTGATGCTGGCTAATGGTTCTGGGAGAAGCTTGTTTGTGATTTCTTTCCTGTTTAGTCTCTCATGGAGGATTTTTGTGAATGTGTCAGTGTCTGGTGTGTATGCCTCACCAAGGTAGTAATCATCAAGGTAACTCGGGGGATGCTTCTCCCTTGTGGATTTTCTAAGAGGTTCTGGTTCTATGGTATGGTTTTCAGTTTCTGGTTCAGGAAGATCAGGAGAAACGGTAGGAGGACCTTCTGGTTCATGTGTGTTTTCACCATAGTCACTTTCAGAACATGTATCAACAAGTTGTTCTATGGGGATCTGCTGATGGTTCTCAGGTTTATTACCTGAATGGAGGGGAAATCCTCTCTCGTAAAAGGTCAGATCCCTACTGATAATGACATTAGATGTCTCTAAATCTAGAACTTTGTAGCCCTTTTTGTTGTCAGCCACTCCTAGGAAAACACAAGCTGATCCCCTGGGGTCAAATTTCCCTCTGGCCTTTCCTACATGTGTTCTGTAACAGAGACAACCAAAAGTTTTTAGGGTAGAGTAGTCTGGTTTTTCTAGGTAAAGCCTCTGGTAGGGTGTTTCTCCATTGATAGCCTTGGAAGGTAATCTGTTGATAATGTGGGTGGCATACTTTATGCACTCTCCCCAATACTCTAGGGTAAGATTAGCTTGAAAGAAAAGAGCACGAGTTGTTTCAAGTAAGTATTTATGCTTTCTTTCCACAATGTCATTCTGCTGTGGGGAATGCGCACATGTGGTTTGGTGCAAAATACCATTCTCCCTAAAGTATTTAATACCCTCATTACTACTTCCTAGTTCAAAAGCATTATCGCTTCTAACTTTCTTAACTTTTGTGCTGAACTACCTTTCAACTAGTTTAATGAAGCATGTGAGAATATAAAAGGCTTCTGATTTGTTTCTTAAAAGGTGTACCCATGAAGTTCTGCTATAGTCATCTACTATGGTAATGAAGAATTTATTCTGATCATAGGTGGGTACCTTGAAGGGTCCCCACACATCTACATGTATTAGATCAAAGCATTCTTTAGTTTTGGTAACAGAATCAGCAAAGGGTTTTCTGACAGCTCTTGCACGCTGGCAAATATCACAAAAGGTATTACTCCTTACATGCTTTATTAAACCTAAAGATTGTAACTTCTTGTATGGTGCATGTCCTAGTCTGTAATGCCATAGCCAGCTGCTAGACTGATCATGCACAGAATTGAAAGAAGCAACATTTTTATCAACACACAAAACATTTCCAGGCAGATTGTCTAAACTATTGTTCTTCAGCACATACAACCCATTTACAGACTCTCCAATCGGCACACTGTTTGTGCCATCAAGGCCCTACAGAAAACAAGACATTTCATGGAAAATAATCAACTGACCAATTTGTTTTACCAGTTTTTGAACAGATATAAGGTTGAAATTGAAGTGCTTGACAAATAGAACATTTTCAAGCAAAAAAGTGTTTCCTATTCTAACAGTTCCATATTTCTGAACATCTTGGACATGTCCATCAGGCATGACAACTCTCCTATTATCATCGAGATTTTGCAAATTAATAAACATTGTTTCATTACCACACATGTGCTCAGATGCACCTGAATCGATGATCCAGGTATTACTACCTGCTATTTGATCCTTACTGGTTAAACACACAGAGCAGTGGTAAATAAAATTGTTTTTGAGTTTTACCTTACCTGCGAAGCTGCAGAAAGATTCTGCTCGATGATCACCGGGATTGCCCTTCAGTAATGCTTTGAGCTGTCATACCTCTTCCATGGAGAAAAGGGCATTGATATCGCTCTTTGTAGTTGCTTCAGTCTGCGCAACAGCAATTCCTGCAACTGGACTTGCTTTCTTCTTCCACCAGTCCGGATAACCCACCAGCTCAAAACAATTTTCCCTAATATGCCCTCATTTCTGGCATTTTGAACAGACTAGATCACGCTTGTTGGAGTCTTTAAAGTTGGTAGATTTCTTATATCCCTGCGTCTGGTTAGGGTTTCTTGACATTTCCTTTCTCGCTGCCAAAAAGATCGAGTCTTGTTCTCCAGTGGCGTTTTTGCTCGAAAGTTCTTTTCGCCTTTCTTCTTGGCAGACCAAAGAATACGCTTCTTCGATGGTGGGGAGATGATCTTTCAGAAGGATAGTGGCAACAACATTTGAATACCTCTCGTTTAATCCCATTAGAAATTGCATGAGTTTCTCTTTTCCAAGTTTCTCCTCATACTCCTTCTTGGCGTTGCACGAACATATGGGCTTCTTCTCTAGCGCTTGCAATTCATCCCAGAGGCGCCTTATCTTAGTGAAGAAATCGGAAACATTATCTGTATCTTGCTCTATTCTATTCAGCTCCTTTTTTATAGAGAAGATTTGTGTGGCATTTGCCTTTTCATACCTCCCGCACAAAGATTTCCAGGCGTCGGCAGCTCGGGTGTAGTAAATGATGGATTCGCCGATATCTTTACTGAGACACGGCGTGAGCCAGGATATTATCATGTTATTGCACCGCTCCCAACTTCGGCGCTTCGGATCTTTGCTTCCCGGCTCATCTAGGGTTTCATCAAGGAAAGCGAATTTGTTCTTTGTCTTTAGGGAAACAACCATCTTCTGCTTCAATCCCCCAACACTTTCTCCAGGACGATTGCTGAAGGTGTATCCAAGGACGAGACCAGGATGGTCATTAGAACTGAGATAGTATGGATCATTGCTGTCTCCATTTTTCGTTTCTGCTCTAGATGTCGTGTTTTGATTCTCAGTGTCTGTCATTGTAGTTTATCGACGGGAAGAACAGAAGAGGAAATTGAAGAATGCGAAGCAGATCGATTCACTGCTCTGATACCATTTCGTTTTACAGAGATTCGAGCTATGTGAAGAATCTTGTTTCTTGACTCGGGAAGAAGGAGAAGAAGAGCTTTGCTTAATGAAGGGAAATAGAATATGCTCTTTATTACTCTCTTACTGCTTTATTACTCTCTTACTGTACATATGAATTATGTACAGAGAAAACGTATTAGAAGTTTTATAACCTCTATATATTACAATACAGAGCTCGCCTATGTATATATATATATCCGACAGAAGTAACACTTATTACAACGGTAATATACTCTGGACTATACTAGTAACTATGTATAAGCATACAGAGTATAACAGACTATATACTATGGTTTCCAACAGATTTCTCCCACTTAGATCTACAAAGGGAAGCGTCATAGCCAAGACTGATGAGTGACTCCACCACTGCGAAAACTCGTGAAGAGATGTATCCATTTGCCTTGAACAATTGATGAAGATAAGGAGGAGGAAACTAATCCAGCGGCAGCAACAGGACGATTTCAGCAGAAGTTCTTCAACCGTGATGGTGTCGCGATGGGAACATCGGAGATGACGATTGTGAATGTCGGTGATGGCGATCTTTGAAGATGAAAAAACCTAGATATGGTACTGGTAGTAGAGAAGAGCCTCGGGTCTTTATTTCTGAGCTGTTTCCGCGAACATCTGGATCTTGATTTCTCTCATGGGGTTCGCCGGCTTCTTCTCTTTGGTCACCATTGTTGAGCTTCTTCACCTCTGTTCTGCCGATGCGGAGAAAGAGGCGCTTCTAATTTATGGATTTTGGAGGAGGTAAGTTATATATCTATGGATATATACATGTTGTGGTTCAATAACTATGTTATATATCAGTAAAAGTTTAAATTTTTTAATCAATATAAAACTACATCTTAATTAATTAAAACAAAATTACATTATAATTCAAATTATTTGTAATATTTTAACTAATTATTTAATACATACATTGGCTAGCGTTTAATATTAGAGAATATTTTTATATGTTAATATATCCTGTTTTATATTTT
Organism: Limonium bicolor; assembly: GCA_023374045.1. Classification (NCBI taxonomy): domain Eukaryota; kingdom Viridiplantae; phylum Streptophyta; class Magnoliopsida; order Caryophyllales; family Plumbaginaceae; genus Limonium; species Limonium bicolor. The sequence goes on along the minus strand of CM041779.1, from coordinate 212,331,198 downwards.
TAAAATATATTTAGGTTTTAAATATTAAAATTTAGTTCATATTTAATTAAACAAGATTTAATTATAAATATTATTAATAAGTATTTTGAAATAAAATGAAAAGATTATGTTTTTATTAAAGATTACGTAACTGCAGTAGAGCATTCAATGGAAGATATAGGAAAATTTGTTTCAAGGCTGACATATACTTCCTCCGCCAACATCTCGAGACACTTAAATATTTCCAACGGAAAGGGAAGATAATAGATAATGGAACAAGAACATTAAATTTGGAAATCAGATATCCACTCCAAGTTCTTTTATTTTTTGAGCATTCACAATTTCACATTATATAATATCTATAGTCTTAGATTGTATTATACCTGAAGACACATAATGAATCTTCAAAACAGAGAAACAAAAGAGTGCATACGAAATGAATCTGAAACTAACAATATCTTCCCTTTTCCTCTCTCTCAGATAATCAAACCTAATCTCTAACTACCGCAGCCAGAATAGGTAAAGCCAGCAATGCTCAAATCCATTCGACCATGATATTTGCAGATGCCACCACTACACCAGGGGTGCTTTCGTTCTTCCCTACTGTTAACACAAGTCTCATCTTTTGTTAAACTAATTAAAACAGAACAAATAGAGAATCAAAGAATATATCCCTCATCAAACAGGTCATAACCCAGCTAGCTTGAAGTAGAATAAGCATTAGAGGTGGCAGATGTGGATCCTCCATTCCTTCCCATCATCATCTCACTCATTTGTTGTCTAAAAATAGCCATTTCTGCATCCATTTGAGCTTTATACGCACTCAGCTCAGCTGCCATGTCCTCTTTCACCTGATTCACAGCTTTCTTGAATTCCACCGTGTTACAAATATCTTTTTGTGCCCGGTTAACTCGTTTTCCACGAGGGAATAACTCAGGGTAATATACAGCACCACATGATCCTAATCCATACACCCAATGCTTTACATTCCCCTCGACAGCGTCAAAGAAAATTTTGTTTTCATCCACCTCAACCCTCTCAGAACCATTATCTCTTGTCTCTGCTGCTTGTGAGGCAGCAAGCATTTGGTCAAATTTTTCCTATTTGACAAAAACATAAAAGTTCACTATCATAAATAAATATCAATTTAAGCTTGAAAAATTTAGCATACTAATTATGCTTTATTTTCACTTACCGCCACCTTCTTTGATTTCTCAGAAATCCAAACCTCTCCTTCAGCCGTTCTCTTCATATGAGTGGCTGCATATAGCTGTATTGCAGAGGGAGGTTGTCCATTCTTCTCTGTCTATTTAACAAGATACAATGGACTATATTGGTCAATATACAAATAACAATCACTTCACTCATGAGACATTGTATCTTCTCAACATGTACTTTATATACCAGAAGACTAGAACAGAACATACAAACAAAGCACCACTCATGAATGAGACTTTGATGGTTCAGATTACAGCAGTACTAACTCCTAAAAAGAAACAGCAATTGTGCAAATTGGGTAGCAGAGCAAACAGCAACATGATGCCTCACACCAGTTCACGGAAAGTATGTTAAAGATACGATCCATACCCACAACAATCTGATATGTCATTCATTTAAAAGAGATTGACTCTAGTAAGTATGAACCTTCAATTCAAGATAAATCGATTAAGACCCAACAACAAGAATGAGTTAATTTACAGATGAAATGGACCTATCATCTCAGCAAACTCTTATCTGTCAAGCATATAGGAATAATAATCTAAAGCAAATACTGGAAACAGATTGTCTAAACTGAGGCAACTACAGAAAATTGCAACTTTCAGCATTGAAATCATTTGTGGACCAAGGTAACGAAGCAGAAGCTAAATCACTATTTTATAATTCTAAAAACATACCAATACTGTGTGATGAGCAATCATGGAACGCGACCCGCCAGTGTGACAAGATATGCCAGTCCCAGGTCCAGCCGCCTCAGTTCATCGATTTTTGGAGTTTTTCTCACATATCTTCTTATATGTTGGATCCTTCCATTTCTTATTCCATGCATCATATATCTTGATGGATTGAACGACGTTTCTTTTTGGTCTTTGTCCTCATAGTAGAGAGTGCATTGGAATAGCTTGCAGAGGCTTGAGAATTCCATATTCTTCTAACTTCATTATCAGGATGCTTCCACTTGAAAGATTTCTAAGATATAAAGTATTAAAAAACTGTTATTGAACAGATTACATATAATTTTGGATTGAGTTTAATACCTTGAACTCCTCCCAGTAAAAATCTTGTTGGGCCGTTGTCAATTCCTTCCATCTCCACCCTTCAATGAACCACATTTTGTCAAAGATTTCTAACAGTGCGTGAGATATCTCATTAGTACTAGTAGCATGTAACTTCTTGTGGAAAAAAAGTTAGATACATAAGAAAAATAATATGAAAATGAATATTTAAAATAAGTACACAAACTATACATGTACCCGTCTAGTCCTATTCGTATGAGCATCCTTTGATCATTTGGATCCAACTCAGTGTCCGATATGTCAATATCTTTGTCAAGCTCTTGATCTGATTCAGTGAAATTAGGTGTAGGAGTTGAAACATCAGATGAACTAGGAGCTTGAGCAGGCACATGAGTGGGAGTAGCTGAAACACTTACAGAAGATGGAGTAGCTGAATCATGGTTAGAAGTGGGAGCAACTGAATCACGAGCAGAAGTAGGTGCAGCTGAAATGTGGGCAAAACTAGAAGTATCTGAATCACGGTCAGAAATGGGAGCAGCTGAATCATGGGCAGATCTAGGATCAGCTGAATAACGAACAGAACTAGGAGCAGCTGAAAAACGGGTAGAACTAGGTGCAGCTGAAAGACGACCAAAACTAGGAGTAGCTCAAAACGGGTAGAACTAGGAGCAGCCAAAACACTGGCAGAAGTAGGAGCAGCCAAAACACCAGCAGAAGTAGGAGCAGCTGAAAAACGGGCAGAACTAGGAGTAGCTGAATCACGAGCAAAAGTAGATGCAGCTGAAAAGCGGACAGATCTAGAAGTAGCTGAAAAACGAGCAGAACTAGGAGTAGCTAAAACACCGGCAGAAGTAGCAGCACCCAAAACACCAGCAGAAGTAGGAGTAGTTGAAAAAGGGCAGAACTAGGAGTAGCTGAAAAACGGGCAGAACTGGAAGTAGCTGAATCACGAGCAGAAGTAGGTGCAGCTGAAAAGCGAACAGATCTAGGAGCAGCTGAAAAACGAGCAGAACTAGGAGTAGCTGAATCACGATTAGAAGTGGGAGCCAAATCATGACCAGAAGTAGAAGCCAAATCATGAGCAGAAGTAGGAGCTAAATCATGAGTAGAAGTAGGAGCCAAATCATGAGCAGAAGTAGGAGCTAAATCATGAGCAGAAGTAGGAGCCAAATCATGAGTAGAAGTAGGAGCTAAATCATTAGCAGAAGTAGGAGCTAAATCATTAGCAGAAGTAGTTGTAATAGGAGCAATGGAATTTGGCGGGAGTAGAGGACTAATAAAATAAGGGTTCTCAAATGGGGTTCGACCTTTTTTTTGAAGATGGTCCTTTCTCCTTCTGATTTATTTTCTTAGGTCTCATATCTGTATATCATTCCAAAATGAAACTTATATGAGCAAATGTCAAATATTATAATATAATCAAGTATATAAATAAATGAACAAGCAACTTAACATAGTGACTTAATGCCCTAAATGTAGAACATACAGAATTCACTATAAAAAATCTGCTTCATCAAATTCTTCATCATTCAAGTCAGCTGATCCATCTTCGGAAGATGTATAGAACTCAAAATCTTCTTCATCGGACTGTTTAACATCACCTGGAATGATATTTCCATCATAATCTTCATCAACTAATTCAATAGTCTCATCACTATCGATCGGAACAGTTTGCAATTGGTTTTCTTCCATTACATCTTCCTGTAATGGAGGTAGACTCGGCTCATTTCTTGAGGACTCTGGGATGTCCAAAACACTTCTAGCTTTAATTTTGCACACAACCCACCAATTGGCTCTTTCTCGTCTTCTACTTGGGTATGAACAAAAATAAACTTGACTTGCTTGAGCGGCTAGGATAAATGGTTCATACTTGTTGAATCTTTTCCTATGGTCGATATCAATGATTTTGTATTGGTGATGCATAATGGTTCCAATGTCGGGTGTTGGATCAAACCATTCATAGCTGAATAAGACGGTCCTTTTTTCCGGTAAACCAGGGTACTCTAACTCAATGATATCAATCAACACACCATAATATTCACTTTCTGATGCACTATAGTTGGTGTCTTTAATGCAGACCCCACTATTCATTGTTGCTCGTTCATCACCATAGGATTTGATATGGAATTTGAATCCATTTACATAGTATCCATTGAAAGATTTGGCATATAGTAATGGACCTTGGGCCAAGCTGCGAAGATAATGATTTGAAACATTCTTTGGGCATGCCTGTTTTTGTAGCATATCCCTATTAGTTTCACATGACCTAGAGATATTCAATATGGATAAATATGTATATATAGACACTTACATATGATTGAAATCATGAAACAAACTCTGTTTCCAACTTTGAATCAATCTCTTCATTTACAATCAATGGATTCCTCTCCCGTAACTCATTGATATACAACCTAAAGGAAATTAATCATGGAATATTAATGATGTCATACTAAAAATAATCTTTGTTGGAAGAAACAACATACCCCATGAATGGTCGTATTTCTGGGCAATTTAACAACACGTAACTCCGAGCTGTCATGTACTCTTCTTTTGTTAGCAACCTCTTTTTCCCATTACCCATTGCCTTACCAGGAGGCTTAAACACCGACAGTCTTTCCTCATCATCATCTACCATGGTTACACTTACTTCATTCCTTTTATGCCTTTGGGGTATTGCTGGGTCTTCATCTTGAAAATAGTAAGAGGAAAATTTTGCAATTTCTTCCAAAAGCACTACTAATGGATCCTTCAATTTGATTTTTGTTCAGAATCTTCTTTTTCAATCTACGCAAGTACCTATATGAAATGCAAGATATTCATATCTTCACATACCATAATAGGTCAATTGAAAGGATAATTAACACATCGTACCTTTCAAACGGATACATCCATCTATATTGAACAGGCCCAGCTATTCTTGCTTCATCCGCTAAATGTAGTGGAAGATGCTCCGTTGAGTCAAAGAAACTAGGTGGAAAGATACGTTCCAACTTGCACAATATTTCAGGAATCACAATTGTCAACCGCTCAAGTTCCTGTTCAGATAAAGACGTGGCAGTTAACTCTTTGAAGAAGTTGCATAACTCTGTGATAGGTTCCCAAATTCTTTGCGGAAGAAGATGTCGCAAGGATGACAATCATGGCTTTTCATCCCAAACATCCTTGATCGATTCAAGTCAACACATCTTCCAAATTAGACGTGTACCCATCTGGAAATCTAAGTCCTTTTACCCAATCACATAAAATTTGTTTCGATTCTCTATCAAGGACATAAGAAGCCTTTGGATACTTCTTCATTCGATGATCATAAGCCAATTGTGGATGATCACAAATATAATTCAACTCATCTCTATATTTTTTCGTATCCTTTGTTCTTCCAGTAACATTCATTACAGTGTGAAAGGTATTGTCAAACACATTTTTCTCAGTGTACATGGCATCAAGATTGTGTATAGTCTTCAACTTACACCAATAAGGAAGATCCCAAAATATGCTTCTTTTGTTCCAACCACATGTTTTGCTAATTAAGGTATTTACCTCTTTTGAACCAATTTCAGTCACCTTCATCAACCCCAAATGATTGATTTCTGATAAGAGATCTTCTCCGGTTTTAGGTTTTTGAAATACCCCAAACCTAAGTATGCTAAGTAAACATCAAATTATGATGTAGTAAGGCTAGAATATGCCTTAGAAAGATTGGTAGACAATTTAAACCAAAGAAAACACAAAAAGTGCCTTAAGGGCAATTAGGGCAAAAATGTGCTCTAAGCTTGGAGAGACTTGGGTGAGGACCCAAATATCATGATAAGACCTTAGTAATATTCTAATGGTCATTTTAAACCAATTACCAAAGAAAACCAAGCTTGAAAACAAGTTAAAACACAAAATGTGCTTTAAGAAGTCTTAAAGCACATTTTTGAGAAATTGTCTTAGAATTGAGTTTTGAGTGGCTAAATGTCCATAATTACTCTTTAATCAACATGTGTACTAATTAGTATCACATTAGGAAGTCTAAATCAAAGGGAAATCAAAAATTTCAGAAATATGTGCACTAATTTGTGAATAGTGCCAAATAGTGACTAGTTTAGTCTTTAATCAACTTAGTTTAGTTAATTGGTCAATAAAGGCCAAACATGCCCTCATTTAACAAGGGAGCCGATTTTTGAGAGTGGTGAGTCACCACATGAGTCATTCAATTAAAGAAAAGAAGAGGGAAATAAGTAAAGTTACTATTTGCTTTATAAAAACAAAATATCTCTTATAAGCTACCTTTTCTTCTTCTCTCTCTTCATTTCTCTTCTTCCCACGGTTTCACCATCTTCTTCCTCCCTTCATTCACGTAGGATCAGCACCCATGGCACCACCACCTTGCTTTGGCAACAACTTACTCATTTTAGCTCCAAATCAAAAACTAAACACATATTTCTCTTAGTTAGGCCAAGACCTATCTTTCTATCTTTTCAAATCCTTCAAAGCTCCATTTTGGTGCCAAGAGGAAACTCCATTGATGGAGGAAAATCAAGTTTGAAGAGCCCATTTGGTTCTCCATTCATTTAAGGTAAGGAAAATGTAAGAAAAACCATGTTTCCATCATTCCTTCCACATGGCCGAAAATTACTACTCATGGGGCCTTGTTTTTATGCCTTGTTCTAGCTTGATTTATTCACCAAGGGCTAGTGGAGGTCCTATTTCATTCAATGCCCAAGTCTACCTTGAGACTTCAAAGGTAATCATCCACTTTTATGCCTTAGAACACATTTCTAACCTAGGGTTTCATTCCTTGAGGTTAGTGTATTGTTTAGTACTCATGTGAGTCATTGAATATTGGTTAGAACATTGGCAAAGGAAGTTTAAGTGGTGGCCGATATTCATGCAAGAAGAAGGTCTAAGGAGGAGGATAAATAAGCTTGAGAAAACAAGGTAAATTACTTACCTAATGGTGGTTTAAGTTTTAAGGAATGAGTTTTAGATGAGTACCAATGTAGCCTAGGGCTTACATTGTGTATTGGGTTATATAACCTAAGAAAAAGAACTTAAACAAGCTATTGAACTTGTGACTAAGGAGCCAATGGGAATGAGTTGAAAATATAAGTTTAAGAGGGATTTTAAGAGCATTAAAACTACTATGAGATTGATGGGTGTATTTGCAGGTTGAAAGCTTATATATGTGGGAAATTCGGTGTTTAAGTTTAAGTCATTTAAGGGCCTAAGAGCCATGTCATTTAAGAGCCTTAGTGCTATGCAATTTAAATTATTGCACTATATTGAGTTTGTTGTGAATGAGTTGATTTGGGTGAGAAAATAAGATGAGAAAGGACTTGGTGTGTGTTAGATTATTGTGTAAGAAAAACAATGCATTTGGGCATGAGAATATACTAGAGGAGCTATGGCAAAATTTGAGTAGAAAACTAAGTGTTTAGGTGGTGGTGGTGAGTTGATATGACCTAGGGTTCACTAGGAGTCATTAGAAGGAACTAGAGTGGAAATGAGTTAATTAATGAGTTCTTGAGGCTTAGAATGGCCTAGAGTTGTCTAGGAGGAATTAGAGGTTAGGTGGGTGTATTAAACACACCGAAATCATGTGATGAGGAATGCTAATACTTGAGCAAAGATTTGGATGGAAAGGTGTATAATGTTTTAAGGTGATTTAGGTATGAACTATAGAATAAAACAATGAGGAGTTTGGATAGCTTGTGTAAGTGTGATGATGCTAGTAGTGGACTAATGAGGTTTAGTTTAGATGGTAATGAGTGGACTTAGGTGATGGAAGAGAAAGGTGTGGGAGAATGTTGTCAAATGTCAAGGGAAATGACTAGGAATGTAAAAGAGCGTATGATCATGAGAATGGTGAGTAAGTGAGTAAAAGGAGATGGAAATGTCCAAGGAGGGTGTTGCATGGTCAAGGTAAATGAAGAACAATGTCAAGGTGTTAAGGTAATGGAAAGAAATGTATAAGTAAGCTCAAGAGTTTAGGAGTAATGAGTAACAAATGGAAAAGATAGGGATTTGTGCATGTAAATGCAAGGTGACTTGAGGAAGTCTTGGTAAATGAACTGAGGACGGAAAATGATGTTTATGAAGTGCTCAAACTGTTAAGGAGGGAACACTTGGGTTGATTGAAGTTTTGGTAAGGTTACAAGTTGGAAATGTAAGGAATCATATGACAAGTGTTAGGAGTGTTTGTAAGGATTTAGTAAATGTTTGAGAAGATCTTTGGAAGTTGTTTTGGAGAGTTTGGTGGAAATTCTAAGGTGAGTTTAAGTGCCTAAATGGTATAAGGACACATGGAGGAACTTGTGGAGAAGTTTGGAGTCAAATGGGAATTTAGAAACAAGGTTCTGGAGCCGACCGACCTTGGGACCGGACCTGCAAGGTCGGTCGAGCTCAGTTTACACTTTCGGAAAGAGTTTCTGGAATCGACCGAACTTGGGGACCGGACTTACAAGTTCGGTCGGGCTTGTATTTTGTGTACGAATTGAGTCTCTGGAATCGACCGAACTTGGGACCGAATGACCAACGGTGAACGGTACAGTTCTTCTTGTGACCTGCTTGCTAACGAGGTGTCCCTCGGCTTGTGTGCTACTTGTTTTTGTGTGCTCACTAAACAAGATAAAGCATGCAACCGGAATATTATGATTATTGTATTGTTGTGTGATGTTTGAAAACTAACACAACATATCGTGAGAACTTACTAACCAACGTTTAGTAAGGAATTGAGTGAGACTAAGGAATGCTCCCTAATAGGGTTGATATAAACCGAAAGAGGTTAACCAACAAACATGGTCTTGAGACTACTACTAACTGGGACTTGAGTGAGGAAACCCGGGACCGAACTCCGGTCATGCATGCTAAGGAAAGGGGGTCGGTATCTATAGCAGATTCGACTTCCGATTAAGGACTCGTCTTCGGACTTGTAGCCTAGGGCCGGTTGCCGGCTCAGCTACGCTGGACACCCGTCCAGGGTAGGTGGCATTAAGATGGTGCGGTGGGATCACCTAAATCCCAGGTTTGGAATTTAGCTACGGCCATTTCCCTCCAGGAACGGTTTGTATACTGAGAATAAGTTAAGGTTAAGATTAAGGTAAGGTTAAGATAAGTTGCAACCATTCCTTTTTAAAAGATGGTTTGTATTATTAAGACTAAGATAAGCTACATCTACTCCTTATTAAAGGATGGTTGTTTCTAAGATTAAGATAAGACTAAGATTGAGGTGAGATGAGAATGGACTAAGATTAAGAGGAAATATAGCTTAAGGAGTTAGATAATTAACTCTTTAATTAAGGGAACGCATTTAAGTCGTTCATTGTGTGTGAACTTTGATTGTTCATATTTGGGATTGTTGTTTACAGCATTTACTATTATGTTGTGCATCTAATCAACCTCCATGCTATCGACAATTAGTCGTCGTAGCCACGTTAGCTTGGGGGCCATGAGAGGATCGTACCAGCATTCGTGCTGACCCCCTTTGGGGGCTGTTTTTACTACACAGGTGAACATCAGGAGGCGGCCGTCGCGAGAGAAGAAGGGGTACAAGTGTTAAGGGTTAAGTGTGGCCTACGAGTTGTGCATGTACACTCGTATGGCAATTGAGTAGTAAGATGTATAGGATGTGAGGGGATTGTAAGAAGGATATGTAATTGGTTAAGGTTGTTATGTACTAATGTTCGGTATATTCTGTAGTCAGACCGTGGCAAGGTCCTGAAGTGTAAAGAATTCCGCTGTGACATGTATATATATGCTGTTAAGTTGCAAGACCACATTTGGATTGAGTTGGGAAAAGTGGTATCAGAGCGTAGTTACGCTCTGAAGACAAGAATTACCGAACTTAGGAGAATACAGAGGTTGAGATGGAGTTATGGGTTAAGGGTTGAGAGATAGAGTGAGAGGTGCGTTAGCCAGGACTTCCCGGTGTTTACCGGATATCCATAGTACCTAGACCCGCCCTCCACATCCCTAACCCTGAATAGGTGGACAAACGCCAGAGAGAAGAAAGCCTTCTCTTACTCGGGAAAACCCGATCTGGTAGTTAGTTAGCAGTAAACAATACAAGAAACATCTTGATGTACAACAGTTACGGAGAACTTGGAGGTATTTGTGGAGCGCAACAGAGAAACGGGCGCTACCAATGGAGCTTTACCAGAAAAAGGACGGTAATTACCGGCAACATGGGTCGACATGCTACGCAGTCGAAATAACCCGCCATACCAATGGTAAGGAAAGCACTACGAGTGCAATGGATAAGGAAATGGTAAGAGACATGAGTGCCGGACAGTGGTCCGAATGAGCATAGCAGTGGGATAATACAAAGCCTAAGGATTAAGACTATTGGAAAGTCCAGTTAGAAATGGGAGCTCCAAACCCCATACAATGAGAAAGGTTACAAAACGTGGCCGACATAGCGTAGGCGACAATAAAGACGCGTACAACTGTATACCGGAATAGGACTACGATGTAGTGCCTGTAGGAGAATCATTATTTAGTAACCACAACAAAACGTGTGGAGACAGGAGCGAGGATTAAGACATAAGAAAATATTAAGGGGATCCCTCAGAAAGAGAAACGCCCTGATAAATGACAGTACTGTCAAACAACAAGGAAACTGCCGGATGGTCAGTTATCCAAAGTAAGAGATTATCGAAGGAGTCCCGAGGACTACCAATTACATGGAAATTAGAAGGAAGTATCACTACCAATGTACCTCATACCAATTGCCCATCCTGCATGGCGCACTTGCCATAGCAAGTGCTACCACGGTTAAGCTACAAGTAAAGCCAACATGGCAAGATTAGAGAACGCTACAGTCGTAACACATATTAATACGGATTGTAAATCCATAAGAACAGAATAATGAGATATTGGAAAGGCCTGATGGCCCGACCATGATGAGATGAGGAGACACACCAGTCAGCCGGGAGCAGAACTTGGACGAAATATTAAACTATATGAATATTAGCAACAGTACAACGTACTACGATAACAACAACCGATAGTGCGGCAAGAACACCAACCCGGATCTCCAAGAGGAACCTAAGAGATCGCTCAGTAATCCGAGCAAAAACACCACGTAAGTAACAACATACATGGAATGTATCAAGATATACAATGAAGGCAGTCGACAGAACGACTTCCAACTGGAACGGGATAGAACTCCCGAAATGATCATTTAGAATACCAATGACAACAATCTTCGTTGAATATGTTAGTAAACCCCGGAAACAGGGATAGAGGGAATGAACTTAAGCTATAACCTACTAAGGGTCAAGGACATACAATCCCGACAGAGGGAAGCTCAGAGGACTACCCCCACAGAGCGGGCATAGTCGAAGCCAAATAACTGATGAATGACAGCTAATACTGTTCGTCTAACTCATTACCACCGAAGAATGATTGATCATCAACGGGTGGTGTAGTCAACGGAAGTTGAACGAAGCGTTGAGATGGAAATAAGATGACAGGATGATATCCAGCTTGGACATTGTAAGGCAAACGCCTAATACGAACTTATCCTTATTTGCTAAAAGACATGAGTCTAATAAAACGACAGTATTGTCAAAGACACTAAGTAACCTCAGATCACCTGAATAAACTTCCATAGCAGGAAGCAGGATGCAGCGACTTACCATGAAACCCGATACTACATTTAATATGTAACCTAACGGTGGATAATGTTCAAAGAAACAAAAACCTATAAGGATGACCTACAGATAAATAAGAGTACAAGTAATGGACTGAGGCATTAAGCACTAAGAGCCTACGAGCCAAGGATGTAACCACATCAGAGCCCAAGGCGCAGTAAGTTGTAAGAGAGCTTATTTAAGCCACGAAGGAACCACAATTCGTAGATATGAACGGTTACCAAACCTATAACTTAGATTGGAAGAACATGACCAAGAAAGCGTACCAATGAAATATTGAGATAATGCTAAGGACAGGGCGGAGAACGAACCATGCCTTTAGGGTGGGGATACCTCTCCTTGTTGTGAGGCCATGAGTGGGAATGAACCCCTCAAAAGGGCTTTCACTTATTAGAGATGCAATACGCTTTTGTTAGAGAATGGAAACTGTAAACTTGAGATTACTTTAGAACATATTAGATACACTTGAGTAATAAGGAGGTTGCAGAGATAGACCCCATATCCAACACCCAGGATGTAAGAATTAGTAATTGTCAGAGATAGACATTGTGAGTGCACATTATGGCACGTCAAGTGACCAATGCTCAGAAGAGCTTGTGACTCAGCGGATGACTTCTTTAGGAGCCAGTTAAATTACTTTGGTAGATAACATCATTAAGGATGAAAGAAAGCGAGAGAAATTAGCCTACTTACGAATCTGAGATTGGAGCAGAGCACCTTCGTATTAAGAGTCAACTATTTTACAGCACGGTATGACAACCGCCATACACCGGAATGAGAGAACTCCCAGTGTTTACGCCAAGAAGGGATTGAGTATAAGGTAAGACATGAATACGTGAGTAAGAGGTTGCACCATCAATGGGCAACATGGTAAGGCCAACTACCACGGTAGTACTGGTCGTGAGTGCAATATTTATATAAGGGATTAAGTCATGGTGGTGCGGTAAAGCGACCGTTGTGTATGAGCCGTCAAATATTGACACAGAAGCAATGAGATTTGTGAGTTAAGACCAATATAAGTAAGAAAATAAGATGGTAGACGAACTGAGCATTCATGCCAGTAGTCTGGACCTGGTTAGGTAAGGTTTCACAGGAAGCACACTACCCATTCCTTAAGGAACTGGAAGTGCATTCCTAATAGAATGAATATGAGAAAGAAGATAAGAGGCTCTATGGAAGAGACCTCAGTCACTAAGAGGCCGAGTCAGTACGAGATACAGAAGAACTAGAGCATGCAATACCCAAGAACATAGTAAATGGATTTTCCTTGATTAAATCAAGAAGAACAATAAGTGTTATTATGGAACGATGAAAGAGGAGATCGACAACAGAATACTTCGTAGTTAGCAATAGCTAAACGTGTGACGGACACTATGAGTTTACTAAAATGAGACGTGGGACGACTGCACCCCACAGGGGCTTGCAGGCCTGACATGCTCATTTATGAGTTAGTTGGGTAAGTAGTAATGTACCAGTAAGGTACCCCATGCAAGTAGACGAATGGTGTAAGGAACACGGGAAGTAGACGACTCCGTACCACGGACAACGACGCAAGATCAGACACGAGCAGCAACTACCACCGCAAACAGTCGAAGAGAAGAATTCAGTTAGAACGACGACACAAGAATCACAGAACAAATAATTAAGGACTATGAAGTGCGAAGAGCACGATTATTAAGTACAGACATTGACATGTCTTAAGATGTAAGAAATTAAACTGTAAGGCGCAATAAGCACTAAACAGTAGTTTCAGACTAAGAATCATCCTCAGACCAAGGGTCAGATGGAAAGAACGATTTAGACATTCGAGAAAACACTAAGAGTATGAACATAAGATCTGCAAGGAGAATGGATAGACGAGTTACAACTCATTAAGGCCGTGTATATAAAAGATAACACGTGTCCACTGAGAGACTAATATTCTAAACTGTAAGGAGGCAGAAAGATATATAATACTGTAAAGGGATAAGTGAGACAGTTAAGCCTAAGACCATCAGAGTTGTGCAGCGGAAGCTAGCAGACCACTACCTTTGAGATTAGACCAAACTAAGTTAAGGAAACGGTATAAGTACCGTTAAGAATCTTCGATACAGAGACAAAGTCATTTCTGATCGAATTATAAGTAAGATAGAAACCATGGAAGCTAGAATGCTTGGTGAGAATTAGACATCTTGAACTTATGTTCAAGGATGATATAATGTTGATTACGTGGGCGTAATCCATTTTAAGGGGGGTAGAGCGAAAACCGCTTAGCGTATGTTTGTGTACTGAGTACATAAACTACGGTGTGCATAGCACAAAATAATTTGAGAATATGTTTTACATAAACATATATTTTACATAAATTTTGAGATAAATCATGGTTATTGCACACAGAAGATGTGAATACCATACACATTAAGTACCTATCTTGTTGACTCCGGTGTGAGTACAAGTTAAGAGAATTAAGGAAGAGGATTAAGGAGATTTAAGAAATAAGGAATATATGAGGTATGAGTCGATATGAGACTTCGTGTGAGATAAGAATAAGATAATACTATGAGATATTATTTGATATGAGTATGAGGAAGGAAATTGTAATCCTATGAGGTATAAGATGGTGAGAGTTGGTATGAGACTGTAATAGAACTTAGTAGGAATTAAGCCCTGAGGTGAGTACTAAGAGGTGAATTGGGAATGTTTGATGGATGAGTCCACACTTTGGAGATGTATTGATTATGATTAGAAGAACTAAAAGATAGAAAATTGGACATGAGTGAATTATTTGGATGTTTGAAAATGACGTGGGAGGTGGAACTTGATTTTCTAGGGATCAAGGGAAACCAAACACAAATTGGGGTGGAAGGATAGTTCTACACTGATGCTGATCACATCAGGATAGGATGATTCCTGAAACTCCCTACCAGTGGTCACAATTAAATCACACTATGGATAGAGGCCTTAGGATAAAATGAAATTGGAGCTGATTGTATTTTTAATTAGAGGAATTATTCCTCACATGACCTCGTAAAAAGGATTACCTTTTTACTGAGTCTCGCCCATGAAGTCGAGGACGCACGAGCCTTTGTCTTCGGACCGGTGACATGGGGAGAGCAGCGTGTTTTGTATTCTGGCCCATGGTGACGAGGACGAATGAGCCATTGTCTACCGGACCGTGACATGGAGAATGCGTTGGAAAGAAAATTATGTGAATGTATAATCATCAAAAGAAAAAGGAGAATTTTGAGTGCTATACATGCTTAAGCATGTTGTGTGATATTTAAGAATAAGCATATGGAGGACTTAAGGATTCAATGAGTTTAAGTATACATAAGTATGATCCATTGATCTATGGAATGAGGTAAGACATGTATCTAATAAGATAAGATGCATGGGAACTTTGGGGACAAAGTTCTTTTAAGGGGGGTAGATTGAAATACCCCAACCTAAGTATGCTAAGTAAACATCAAATTATGATGTAGTAAGGCTAGAATATGCCTTAGAAAGATTGGTAGACAATTTAAACCAAAGAAAACACAAAAAGTGCCTTAAGGGCAATTAGGGCAAAAATGTGCTCTAAGCTTGGAGAGACTTGGGTGAGGACCCAAATATCATGATAAGACCTTAGTAATATTCTAATGGTCATTTTAAACCAATTACCAAAGAAAACCAAGCTTGAAAACAAGTTAAAACACAAAATGTGCTTTAAGAAGTCTTAAAGCACATTTTTGAGAAATTGTCTTAGAATTGAGTTTTGAGTGGCTAAATGTCCATAATTACTCTTTAATCAACATGTGTACTAATTAGTATCACATTAGGAAACCTTACTTTAGAACATATTAGATACACTTGAGTAATAAGGAAGGTTGCAGAGATAGAACCCATTATCCAACACCCAGGATGTAAGAATTAGTAATTGTCAGAGATAGACTTGTGAGTGCACAATATGGCACGTCAAGTGACCAATGCTCAGAAGAGCTTGTGACTCGGCGGATGACTTCTTTAGGAGCCAGTTAATTACTTGGTAGATAACATCATTAAGGATGAAAGAAAGCAGAGAGAGAAATTAGCCTACTTACAAATCTGAGATTGGAGCAGAGCACCTTCGTATTAAGAGTCAACTATTTTACAGCACGGTATGACAACCGCCATACACTGGAATGAGAGAACTCCCAGTGTGTTTACGCCAAGAAGGGATTGAGTATAAGGTAAGACATTAGAATACGTGAGTAAGAGGTTGCACCATCAATGGGCAACATGGTAAAGGCCAACTACCACGGTAGTACTGGTCGTGAGTGCAATATTTATATAAGGGATTAAGTCATGGTGCGCGGGTAAAGCGACCGTTATGTATGAGCCGTCAAATATTGACACAGAAGCAATGAGATTTGTGAGTTAAGACCAATATAAGTAAGAAAATAAGATGGTAGACGAACTGAGCATTCATGCCAGTAGTCTGGACCTGGTTAGGTAAGGTTTCACAGGAAGCACACTACCCATTCCTTAAGGAACTGGAAGTGCATTCCTAATAGAATGAATATGAGAAAGAAGATAAGAGGCTCTATGGAAAGAGACCTCAGTCACTAAAGAGGCCGAGTCAGTACGAGATACAAGAAGAACTAGAGCATGCAATACCCAAGAACATAGTAAATGGATTTTTCCTTGATTAAATCAAGAAGAACAATAAGTGTTATTATGGAACGATGAAAGAGGAGATGGACAACAGAATACTTCGTAGTTAGCAATAGCTAAACGTGTGACGGACACTATGAGTTTACTATAACGAGACGTGGGACGACTGCACCCCACAGGGGCTTGCAGGCCTGACATGCTCATTTATGAGTTAGTTGGGTAAGTAGTAATGTACCAGTAAGGTACCCCATGCAAGTAGACGAATGGTGTAAGGACACGGGAAGTAGACGACTCCGTACCACGGACAACGACGTAAGATCAGACACGAGCAGCAACTACCGCAAACAGTCGAAGAGAAGAATTCAGTTAGACCGACGACACAAGGAATCACAGAACAAATAATTAAGGACTATGAAGTCCGAAGAGCACGGATTATTAAGTACAGACATTGAACATGTCTTAAGATGTAAGAAATTAAACTGTAAGGCGCAATAAGCACTAAACAGTAGTTTCAGACTAAGAATCATCCTCAGACCAAGGGTCAGATGGAAAGAACGATTTAGACATTCGAGAAAACACTAAGAGTGTGAACATAAGATCTGCAAGGAGAATGGATAGACGAGTTACAACTCATTAAGGCCGTGTATATAAAAGATAACACGTGTCCACTGAGAGACTAATATTCCTAAACTGTAAGGAGGCAGAAAGATATATAATACTGCAAAGGGATAAGTGAGACAGTTAAGCCTAAGACCATCAGAGTTGTGCAGCGGAAGCTAGCAGACCACTACCTTTGAGATTAGACCAAACTAAGTTAAGGAAACGGTATAAGTACCGTTAAGAATCTTCGATACAGAGACAAAGTCATTTCTGATCGAATTATAAGTAAGATAGAAACCATGGAAGCTAGAATGTTGGTGAGAATTAGACATCTTGAACTTATGTTCAAGGATGATATAATGTTGATTACGTGGGCGTAATCCATTTTAAGGGGGGTAGAGCGAAAACCGCTTAGCGTATGTTTGTGTACTGAGTACATAAACTACGGTGTGCATAGCACAAAATAATTTGAGAATATGTTTTACATAAACATAATATGTTTTACATAAACATTTTGAGATAAATCATGGTTATTGCACACAGAAGATGTGAATACCATACACATTAAGTACCTATCTTGTTGACTCCGGTGTGAGTACAAGTTAAGAGAATTAGGAAGAGGATTAAGGAGATTTAACAAATAAAGAATATATAAGGTATGAGTCGATATGAGACTTCGTGTGAGATAAGAATAAGATAATACTATGAGATATTTTTGATATGAGTATGCGGAGGAAATGTAATCCTATGAGGTATAAGATGGTGAGAGTTGGTATGAGACTGTAATAGAACTTAGTAGGAAATTAAGCCCTGAGGTGAGTACTAAGAGGTGAATTGGGAATGTTTGATGGATTGAGTCCGCACTTTGGAGATGTATTGATTATGATTAGAAGAACTAAAAGATAGAAAATTGGACATGAGTGAATTATTTGGATGTTTGAAAATGACGTGGGAGGTGGAACTTGATTTTTAGGGATCAAGGGAAACCAAACACAAATTGGGTGGAAGGATAGTTCTACACTGATGTTGATCACATCAGGATAGGATGATTCCTGAAACTCCTACCAGTGGTCACAATTAAATCACACTATGGATAGAGGCCTTAGGAAAATGAAATTGGAGCTGATTGTATTTTTAATTAGAGGAATTATTCCTCACATGACCTCGTAAAAAGGATTACCTTTTTACTGAGTCTCGCCCATGAAGTCGAGGACGCACGAGCCATTGTCTTCGGACCGGTGACATGGAGAGAGCAGTGTGTTTTGTATTCTGGCCCATGGTGACGAGGACGAATGAGCCATTGTCTATGGACCGGTGACATGGGAGAATGCGTTGGAAAGAAAATTATGTGAATGTATTAATCATCAAAAGAAACAAGGAGAATTTTGAGTGCTATACATGCTTAAGCATGTTGTGTGATATTTAAGAATAAGCATATGGAGGACTTAAGGATTCAATTAGTTTAAGTATACATAAGTATGATCCATGTGATCTATGGAATGAGGTAAGACATGTATTCTAATAAGATAAGATGCATGAGAACTTTGGGGACAAAGTTCTTTTAAGGGGGGTAGATTGAAATACCCCAAACCTAAGTATGCTAAGTAAACATCAAATTATGATGTAGTAAGGCTAGAATATGCCTTATAAAGATTGGTAGACAATTTAAACCAAGAAAACACAAAAAGTGCCTTAAGGGCAATTAGGGCAAAAATGTGCTCTAAGCTTGGAGAGACTTGGGTGAGGACCCAAATATCATGATAAGACCTTAGTAATATTCTAATGGTCATTTTAAACCAATTACCAAAGAAAACCAAGCTTGAAAACAAGTTAAAACACAAAATGTGCTTTAGAAGTCTTAAAGCACATTTTTGAGAAATTGTCTTAGAATTGAGTTTTGAGTGGCTAAATGTCCATAATTACTCTTTAATCAACATGTGTACTAATTAGTATCACATTAGGAAGTCTAAATCAAAGGGAAATCAAAAATTTCATAAATATGTGCACTAATTTGTGAATAGTGCCGAATAGTGACTAGTTTAGTCTTTAATCAACTTAGTTTAGTTAATTGGTCAATAAAGGCCAAACATGCCCTCATTTAACAAGGGAGGATTTTTGAGAGTGGTGAGTCACCACATGAGTCATTCAATTAAAGAAAAGAAGAGGGAAATAAGTAAAGTTACTATTTACTTTATAAAAACAAATATCTCTTATAAGCTACCTTTTCTTCTTCTCTCTCTTCATTTCTCTTCTTCCCACGGTTTCACCATCTTCTTCCTCCCTTCATTCACGTAGGAGCAGCACCCATGGCACCACCACCTTGCTTTGGCAACAACTTACTCATTTTAGCTCCAAATCAAAAACTAAACACATATTTCTCTTAGTTAGGCCAAGACCTATCTTTCTATCTTTTCAAATCCTTCAAAGCTCCATTTTGGTGCCAAGAGGAAACTCCATTGATGGAGGAAAATCAAGTTTGAAGAGCCCATTTGGTTCTCCATTCATTCAAGGTAAGGAAAATGTAAGAAAAACCATGTTTCCATCATTCCTTCCACATGGCCGAAAATTACTACTCATGGGGCCTTGTTTTTATGCCTTGTTCTAGCTTGATTTATTCACCAAGGGCTAGTGGAGGTCCTATTTCATTCAATGCCCAAGTCTACCTTGAGACTTCAAAGGTAATCATCCACTTTTATGCCTTAGAACACATTTCTAACCTAGGGTTTCATTCCTTGAGGTTAGTGTATTGTTTAGTACTCATGTGAGTCATTGAATATTGGTTAGAACATTGGCAAAGGAAGTTTAAGTGGTGGCCGATATTCATGCAAGAAGAAGGTCTAAGGAGGAGGATAAATAAGCTTGAGAAAACAAGGTAAATTACTTACCTAATGGTGGTTTAAGTTTTTAGGAATGAGTTTTAGATGAGTACCAATGTAGCCTAGGGCTTACATTGTGTATTGGGTTATATAACCTAAGAAAAAGAACTTAAACAAGCTTTTGAACTTGTGACTAAGGAGCCAATGGGAATGAGTTGAAAATATAAGTTTAAGAGGGATTTTAAGAGCATTAAAACTACTATGAGATTGATGGGTGTATTTGCAGGTTGAAAGCTTATATATGTGGGAAATTCAGTGTTTAAGTTTAAGTCATTTAAGGGCCTAAGAGCCATGTCATTTAAGAGCCTTAGTGCTATGCAATTTAAATTATTGCACTATATTGAGTTTGTTGTGAATGAGTTGATTTGGGTGAGAAAATAAGATGAGAAAGGACTTGGTGTGTGTTAGATGATTGTGTAAGAAAAACAATGCATTTGTGCATGAGAATATACTAGAGGAGCTATGGCAAATTTGAGTAGAAAACTAAGTGTTTAGGTGGTGGTGGTGAGTTGATATGACCTAGGGTTCACTAGGAGTCATTAGAAGGAACTAGAGTGGAAATGAGTTAATTAATGAGTTCTTGAGGCTTAGAATGGCCTAGAGTTGTCTAGGAGGAATTAGAGGTTAGGGGTGTATTAAACACACCGAAATCATGTGATGAGGAATGCTAATACTTGAGTAAAGATTTGGATGGAAAGGTGTATAATGTTTTAAGGTGATTTAGGTATGAACTATAGAATAAAACAATGAGGAGTTTGGATAGCTTGTGTAAGTGTGATGATGCTAGTAGTGGACTAATGAGGTTTAGTTTAGATGGTAATGAGAGGACTTAGGTGATGGAAGAGAAAGGTGTGGGAGAATGTTGTCAAATGTCAATGGAAATGACTAGGAATGTAAAAGAGCGTATGATCATGAGAATGGTGAGTAAGTGAGTAAAAGGAGATGGAAATGTCCAAGGAGGGTGTTGCATGGTCAGGTAAATGAAGAACAATGTCAAGGTGTTAAGGTAATGGAAAGAAATGTATAAGTAAGCTCAAGAGTTTAGGAGTAATGAGTAACAAATGGAAAAGATAGGAATTTGTGCATGGAAATGCAAGGTGACTTGAGGAAGTCTTGGTAAATGAACTGAGACGGAAAATGATGTTTATGAAGTGCTCAAACTGTTAAGGAGGGAACACTTGGGTTGATTGAAGTTTTGGTAAGGTTACAAGTTGGAAATGTAAGGAATCATATGACAAGTGTTAGGAGTGTTTGTAAGGATTTAGTAAATGTTTGAGAAGATCTTTGGAAGTTGTTTTGGAGAGTTTGGTGGAAATTCTAAGGTGAGTTTAAGTGCCTAAATGGTATAAGGACACATGGGGGAACTTGTGGAGAAGTTTGGAGTCAAATGGGAATTTAGAAACAAGGTTCTGGAGCCGACCAACCTTGGGACCGGACCTGCAAGGTCGGTCGAGCTCAGTTTACACTACCGGAAAGAGTTTCTGGAATCGACCGAACTTGGGGACCGGACTTACAAGTTCGGTCGGGCTTGTATTTTGTGTACGAATTGAGTCTCTGGAATCAACTGAACTTGGGACCGAACTTGGCAAGTTCGGTCGGGCTTAAATATCCACACGGGAAGCTCACGGGAATGGACCGACCTTGGGGACCGGACTTGCAAGGTCGGTCGGGGTGAAATTTTCAAACGGTAATAAGTTCTAGAATGGACCGACCTTGGGTAAGGTCGGTCGGTAAGGTCGGTCGACCCTAAAAATGAAAAAAAAAGAAAGAAACCCTAACGAAGTTTAGTGGTATTAATGGTACCCCATTAAGAGGGCATTGATGATTAGAGGTGTAAAGACCTAGGAGGATAAGATAAGTGTAAACTTAAAAGTTTAAGGTTAAGTTGTAAACTTAAGAGGTGTTAGGTGGGAATCATTATGGGTTAAGCAAGTTAAATGAGTTGAATTAAGTTAAGTGATTAACAACCTAAAACTGAATGAATGTTTTAGGGCTTGAGTACTTGGACTCTGGAAGAGAGTAAGCAACCGAACGACCAACGGTGAACGGTACAGTTCTTCTTGTGACCTGCTTGCTAACGAGGTGTCCCTCGGCTTGTGTGCTATTTGTTTTTGTGTGCTCACTAAACAAGATAAAGCATGCAACCGGAATATTATGATTATTGTATTGTTGTGTGATGTTTGAAAACTAACACAACATATCGTGAGAACTTACTAACCAACGTTTAGTAAGGAATTGAGTGAGACTAAGGAATGCTCCCTAATATGGGTTGATATAGACCGAAAGTGGTTAACCAACAAACATGGTCTTGAGACTACTACTAACTGGGACTTGAGTGAGGAAACCCGGGATCGAACTCCGGTCATGCATGCTAAGGAAAGGGGGTCGGTATCTATAGCAGATTCGACTTCCGATTAAGGACTCGTCTTCGGACTTGTAGCCTAGGGCTGGTTGCCGGCTCAGCTACGCTGGACACCCGTCCAGGGTAGGTGGCATTAAGATGGTGCGGTGGGATCACCTAAATCCCAGGTTTGGAATTTAGCTACGGCCATTCCCCGCCAGGAACGGTTTGTATACTGAGAATAAGTTAATGTTAAGATTAAGGTAAGGTTAAGATAAGTTGCGACCATTCCTTTTTAAAGGATGGTTTGTATTATTAAGACTAAGATAAGCTACATCCACTCCTTATTAAAGGATGGTTGCTTCTAAGATTAAGATAAGACTAAGATTGAGGTGAGATGAGAATGGACTAAGATTAAGAGGAAATATAGCTTAAGGAGTTAGATAATTAACTCTTTAATTAAGGGAACACATTTAAGTCGTTCATTGTGTGTGAACTTTGATTGTTCATATTTGGGATTGTTGTTTACAACATTTACTATTATGTTGTGCATCTAATCAACCTCCATGCTATCGACAATTAGTCGTCGTAGCCACGTTAGCTTGGGGCCATGAGAGGATCGTACCAGCATTCGTGCTGACCCCCTTTGGGGGCTTTTTACTACACAGGTGAACATCAGGAGGCGGCCGTCGCGAGAGAAGAAGGGGTACAAGTGTTAAGGGTTAAGTGTGGCCTACGAGTTGTGCATGTACACTCGTATGGCAATTGAGTAGTAAGATGTATAGGATGTGAGGGATGGTAAGAAGGATATGTAATTGGTTAAGGTTGTTATGTACTAATGTTCAGTATATTCTGTAGTCAGACCGTGGCAAGGTCCTGAAGTGTAAAGAATTCCGTTATGACATGTATATATATGCTGTTAAGTTGCAAGACCACATTTGGATTGAGTTGGGAAAAGTGGTATCAGAGCGTAGTTACGCTCTGAAGGCAAGAATTACCGAACTTAGGAGAATACAGAGGTTGAGATGGAGTTATGGGTAAGGGTTGAGAGTGCTAAACGAAAAATTGTAGGAAAAACTATATACAAAAGAATAAAATAAATAATTAAACCTACAACTCTACTACGGGTAGCAAAATAAAACCCGGTCGGAGTATAGTGTAAATATATTACGACCGAGAGTATCGTACCCAAGGGACTATAGAAAACTTGTCCTAATCCGGGCAAAAGCCTATTCTATAATAATGAGGGGGGAAAGTAAATGACACCATAATTTAACTAAAACCTATCTAAATGTGAGGTTCAGGACTAAACCACCCTAAGTACCAACATGATCACGCAATGCAACTTCAAGACACGAACTTAACCAACCAAACATAATTGCGCAGGATGTTCTGCCGGACATCAGATGCACGGCATATTCATTTAGTCCTGAACCTCGCATTTAGATAGGTTTTAGTTAAATTATGGTGTCATTTACTTTCCCCCCTCATTATTATAGAATAGGCTTTTGCCCGGATTAGGACTAGTTTTCTATAAGTCCATTGGGTACGATACTCTCGGTCGTAATATATTTACACTATACTCCGACCGGGTTTTATTTTGCTACCCGTAGTAGAGTTGTAGGTTTAATTATATTTTATTCTTTTGTATATAGTTTTTCCTACAATTTTTCGTTTAGCAAATTGGCGCCGTTGCCGGGGACTTGGAATTAGTCCAAGTCCTAAATTCGGTAAAAACGCCCTATTCTTTATTCCCTATTCTTTATTCTTTGATTCTTTGATTCTTTGATTCCTTGATTCTTAAATTTATTTTCGCACTTAGTTTTGCAGATTTGAATGTGCCGTGCGAAGTGCCGGGCATCTGTCACCCGGCAAACCCGGAGGAAGTCCGATGCCGGACAGGATTGGCCCGGCATCATGTCCGGCATGTTCAAATTGTTTTCAAAATTCCATACACTGTTGAGTTTTACAAATTTAAATGCATTATTGTCTACCCCTTCCGTTATTTCTCTATTATATTAGTTCCTATACTATAATTCTTTATTTTGAATTTTGAGTTTGCATTTGCCGAGTATTGTGCCGGGTGTTATTCACCCGGCATTTCGGAGGAAGTCCTATGCCGGACGGGATTGATCCGGCATGTCACCCGGCATGCTCAATTTCTCTCAATATTTTTGTCGCTAATTGTAGGGACAATTAGGAGTAATATCCTACAATCCCTTATTTACTCTTACATTTATTTTTTATTTTTATTTTTATTATCCTTTACCTTTCAATGTCTTTTAACTAAGTTATGGTTGATTTGGTCCCGCCGGGCGTAAAGCCGGGTAAAATCCACCCGGCAATCTTGGAGGAAGTCCAATGCCGGGCTTCGAACACCCGGCACCACGTCCGGCATACGCAACTTTGTTTCTTCTTTTGATTTTTGCTAATTTAAGTATGTTAATATCTTTTTATTTATTATTACAAACATCTCGTTTTATCCATCCCTTTTCTCTTTTTGATTTATTTTATTTTCTCTTCGAGTTTAAATAAGCCGGGCAGGAGGCCGGATAAAACCAATCCGGCATTAATGAAAGAAGTCCAGTGCCGGATACGAGTCGCCCGACATTATATCCGGCATTTTCAAAAAATATATATATATATTTTTTTTCTCTCTTGAATTGGTAACATTCCTATCTTATTATTATTTTTCATACTATAATTTGTTTAATTTAAAATTTTGTGTACTCCTCCAAAGTAAATTAGGTGAATGCACTTCAAGCACACTCCCTACACAAATACTCAAATACAGCAGGCGATTGGCAAGAGCTCTCTTCCTCAGCAGGTGAATGTGGTTAGTGCATGACCACACCTAGTACACTGAATTCCAAGATTTTTCAACACCTGAGGAAGTGGAATTGCAAGAGATCTGACCGTTCGTGGAGCATAAGTTGTTGCAGCAACTTTTTGCTCAACCATGACCGCTTGGTCAACTCCCGTCTCCAACACTAAATTTATCGACAGGAGTAGGTGAGATCGATCTTCGTTTCTATCAAGATCTCTAATCACTCGGCCACGTAGCCAAAGGCTAAGTGTAGGGCAGCCCCACGCATCTGGTCTTCTTTCACCGCAGGGGAGTCACTTCCTTTCCTTATTTCCTTTTTTTTGTCTTTGAACACTGGGGACAGTGTTCCTGCCAAGTGTAGGGCAGGGACCCCCCTTAACAAATAAGTTTTTTATAATATGCATAAGTTTTGCGTTTTATCAATGTTTTACTAAACTTTTTGCATGTTTTTGATCGAGATAAGATTAGGAATGACTAAAAGCTTGTTCTCTCAAGAGGTAAGCTTTCTAATGACTTATAGGTTCCTGTTTTAACTTTTTGATTCTCTTTATTAACATGAGTACATGATCTTTCTCCTAATTCTTTCCTTTATGTACTTATGGGTGTTATTCTTTTCTTTCCAAATTGTGAAAAATCTTTTGGGTGAAAATCTTAAAAAGGGTTTTTGTGAAAAAGAAAAGAAGAAGAAAAAGGAAAAAAGAAAAAAGAAAGAAAAAAAATCTTCTTCCAAAGGAAAAGCAACATATTCCTTGAGGTTGCAAAATTGCCTCAAAATAAAAGCAACAAACGAGAGTTTTTCCTTTTATTTTTCTCCTAAATTCCCCGTTCTTCAATGCAAAAAAATTCATGGTTGATTCAGAAACCCTTGCAAAATAGGGCTGAATAATAAAAACCAATGATGAGAGTCTTGGCCACACTTCAGAAAACTCTTGAAAAAATGAGAGCTGAATGATGGAAACCGGAAAAAAGGAGAAAGGAGAGTTTACAAAAATCCCTAAACGCAAAATAGCCCAAAAGTTTTGATCGGTTTTGAAACTTGTTTCATACCCATTAGTATGTTTTGATAGAATAAGGTAGATAAGTGACACTTTGAATTAGAGTCATATAGTTGGAAATATTTATCTACATTTCATTCTAGAGTTTATCTGTTTTGTGCATAAGTAATTAGTCCTTTCCAATCTTGTTTTGCTCGAGGACTAGCAAAAGGTAAGTGTAGGGCCTTGATAAGCCGCAGACTTATCATATTTTATGCACTAGATTTAGTATTATATTTATCTAAATAAATTTATATTATGTTATTTATGCTTATTATGTGTTAAAATATAATATTTGTACATATTTATGTTTTTATGAGTTTCTGTGCAAGGAATGATTTTCTAGGCAAAGTTCAGTTAAAGCCGGATTCCATGCCGGGTAGTTTCTGCACGGCAAAAGCACAGAACAGAAAAGAGGCCTTGCCGGACCAAATGCCGGGTAGGTCCCATCCGGCATAAGTGAAGAGTCGCCACGGTTGACCAGACGATGGCCGTCAAGACACGAACTTAACCCAACCAACATAATTGCGCCGGATGTCCTGCCGGACATCAGATGCACGGCATATTCAAAGTCTTGAATGTGCCGGACAGGAAGCACCCGGTAGTGCATCCGGCACGTTCATATGGTGAAAAACCATTCTCTTGCTTCGAACAAGAAACTCAAAACCCATTAACAAATCGAGCATATATCATGCCACGAAATGAACAAGGAGATGGGGGAGATGGATTAACTCGCAATCTTTAATGCTAACCCTAAATTATAGATGAAAACATCAAAGACCACTAAGATTTGTCTAACCTATCCTACTCTTGGGAAATTCCTCCTCAAGTAGAATTTGCATAAAGAGAACGAGTGATCAACTAATTCACTTGCACTAAGAACCAGAATCTAATGAACGCTTGAATTTGTATTGAAATAATCATATTGTTTACATAGCAGGAATTCATCCCTAGCCAAAACCTAACAAGGATCTCTACTTCACCATTTACTCAAATAAGGAAGAAAATACATAAGGGAGAAGGAGATTGAACATAGCCTCAACCCGAAAAGGAAGTCTTCTCTTTCTTGTGGATGGATTCGTAGAAATGCCTTGGACACCAACACTTGAATGAGGCGGAAATGAAGCGTGGAATGGAGTGGAATATAATGTTGGAATGTGCCAAATTGTAGCCTTCCTCGGCCTATTTATAGGCACCAAAAATGTCTCTTGCCGGGCGTCGTGCCGGATCACTAATACCGGCACACGTGATAAATGCGCCCAACTGTTAACGGTCGGTCGAAACTGTCATTCCGCGCGAAACAGTGCCTATGCCGGGTAGGAGATACCCGGCATCACACCCGGCACTAGCTAAATCTCCAACGGTCAATAACGGCCATCGTCTGGTCAACCGTGGTGACTCTTCACTTATGCCGGATGGGACCTACCCGGCATTTGGTCCGGCAAGGCCTCTTTTCTGTTCTGTGCTTTTGCCGTGCAGAAAACTACCCGGCATGGAATCCGGCTTTAACTGAACTTTTGCCTAGAAAATCATTCCTTGCACAGAAAAACTCATTAAAAACATAAATATGTACAAATATTATTTTAACACTAATAAGCATAAATAACATAAATATAACTTTATTTAGAAATTAATACTAAATCTAGTGCATAAAATATGATAAGTCTGCGGCTTATCAGAGAGATAGAGTGAGAGGTGCGTTAGCCAGGACTTCCCGGTGTTTACCGGATATCTATAGTACCTAGACCCGCCCTCCACATCCCTAACCCTGAATAGGTGGACAAACGCCAGAGAGAAGAAAGCCTTCTCTTACTCGGGAAAACCCGATCTGGTAGTTAGTTAGCAGTAAACAATACAAGAAACATCTTGATGTACAACAGTTACGGAGAACTTGGAGGTATTTGTGGAGCGCAACAGAGAAACGGGCGCTACCAATGGAGCTTTACCAGAAAAAGGACGGTAATTACCGGCAACATGGGTCGACATGCTACGCAGTCGAAATAAACCCGCCATACCAATGGTAAGGAAAGCACTACGAGTGCAATGGATAAGGAAATGGTAAGAGACATGAGTGCCGGACAGTGGTCCGAATGAGCATAGCAGTGGGATAATACAAAGCCTAAGGATTAAGACTATTGGAAAGTCCAGATAGAAATGCGAGCTCCAAACCCCATACAATGAGAAAGGTTACAAAACGTGGCCGACATAGCGTAGGCGACAATAAAGACGCGTACAACTGTATACCGGAATAGGACTACGATTGTAGTGCCTGTAGGAGAATCATTATTTAGTAACCACAACAAAACGTGTGGAGACAGGAGCGAGGATTAAGACATAAGAAAATATTAGGTGGATCCCTCAGAAAGAGAAACGACCCTGATAAATGACAGTACTGTCAAACAACAAGGAAACTGCCGGATGGTCAGTTATCCAAAGTAAGAGATTATCGAAGGAGTCCCGAGGACTACCAATTACATGGAAATTAGAAGGAAGTATCACTACCAATGTACCTCGTACCAATAGCCCATCCTGCATGGCGCACTTGCCATAGCAAGTGCTACCACGGTTAAGCTACAAGGAAAGCCAACATGGCAAGATTGGAGAACGCTACAGTCGTAACACATATTAATACCGGATTGTAAATCCATAAGAACAGAATAATGAGATCTTGGAAAGGCCCGATGGCCCGACCATGATGAGATGAGGAGACACACCAGTCAGCCGGAGCAGAACTTGGATGAAATATTAAACTATATGAATATTAGCAACAGTACAACATACTACGATAACAACAACCGACAGTGCGGTAAGAACACCAACCCGGATCTCCAAGAGGAACCTAAGAGATCGCTCAGTAATCCGAGCAAAAACACCACGTAAGTAACAACATACATGGAATGTATCAAGATATACAATGAAGGCCCCAGTCGACAGAACGACTTCAAATGGAACGGGATAGAACTCCGAAGATGGATCATTTAGAATACAATGACAACAATCTGTTGCAATATGTTAGTAAACCCCAGAAAACAGGGATAGAGGGAATAGACTTAAAGCTATAACCTACTAAGGGTCAAGGACATACATCCCGACAGAGGGAAGCTCAGAGGGACTACCCCCAAGAGGGCATAGTCGAGCCAAATAACTGATGAATGACAGCTAATACTGTTCGTCTAACTCATTAACACCCAAAAAAATGATTGATCATCAACGGGTGGTGTAGTCAACGGAAGTTGAACGAAGCGTTGAGATGGAAGTATAAGATGACAGGATGATATCCAGCTTGGACATTGTAAGGCAACGCCTAATACGAACTTATCCTATTTGCTAAAAGACATGAGTCTAAAAAACGACAGTATTGTCAAAGACACTAAGTAACCTCAGATCACCTGAATAAACTTCCATAGCAGGAAGCAGGATGCAGCGACTTACCATGAAACCCGATACTACATTTAATATGTAACCTAACGGTGGATAATGTTCAAAGAAACAAAACCTATAAGGATGACCTATAGATAAATAAGAGTACAAGTAATGGACTGAGGCATTAAGCACTAAGAGCCTACGAGCCAAGGATGTTAACCACATCAGAGCCTGAGGCGCAGTAGTAGTAGTAAGTTGAAGAGAGCTTATTTAAGCCACGAAGGAACCACAATTCGTAGATATGAACGGTTACCAAACCTATAAACTTAGATTGGGAAGAACATGACCAAGAAAGCGTACCAATGAGAATATTGAGATAATGCTAAGGACAGGGGCGGAGAACGAACCATGCCTTTAGGTGGGGATACCTCTCCTTGTTGTGAGGCCATGAGTGGGAATGAACCCCTCAAAAGGGCTTTCACTTATTAGAGATGCAATGCGCTTTTATTAGAGAATGGAAACTGTAAACTTGAGATTACTTAGAACATATTAGATACACTTGAGTAATAAGGAAGGTTGCAGAGATAGACCCCATATCCAACACCCAGGATGTAAGAATTAGTAATTGTCAGAGATAGACATTGTGAGTGCACATTATGGCACGTCAAGTGACCAATGCTCAGAAGAGCTTGTGACTCAGCGGATGACTTCTTTAGGAGCCAGGTTTAATTACTTGGTAGATAACATCATAAGGATGAAAGAAAGCGAGAGAAAATTAGCCTACTTACGAATCTGAGATGGAGCAGAGCACCTTCGTATTAAGAGTCAACTATTGTACAGCACGGTATGACAACCGCCATACACCGGAATGAGAGAACTCCCAGTGTGTTTACGCCAAGAAGGGATTGAGTATAAGGTAAGACATTAGAATACGTGAGTAAGAGTTGCACCATCAATGGGCAACATGGTAAAGGCCAACTACCACGGGTAGTACTGGTCGTGATTGTTCATATTGGGATTGTTGTTTACAGCATTTACTATTATGTGTGCATCTAATCAACCTCCATGCTATCAACAATTAGTCGTCGTAGCCACGTTAGCTTGGGGCCATGAGAGGATCGTACCAGCATTCGTGCTGACCCCTTTGGGGGCTGTTTTTACTACACAGGTGAACATCAGAGGCGGCCGTCGCGAGAGAAGAAGGGGTACAAGTGTTAAGGGTTAAGTGTGGCCTACGAGTTGTGCATGTACACTCGTATGGCAATTGAGTAGTAAGATGTATAGGATGTGAGGGGATGTAAAAAGGATATGTAATTGGTTAAGGTTGTTATGTACTAATGTTCGGTATATTCTGTAGTCCATCCGTGGCAAGGTCCTGAAGTGTAAAGAATTCCGCTGTGTGACATGTATATATATATGCTGTTAAGTTGCAAGACCACATTTGGATTGAGTGGGGTGTTACATTTGGAGCAATCTTTGTAACTTGTTCACCCTTTCTGAATGAACTGGTATCAAAACGGAAATGATGATCTGTGGGTAGAAATTTCCTATGGTTATCAAACCATGACTGTTTGCCACTACAAGGAAGGGTGAACGCATCACTATCACCCATACAACAAGGGCAAGCTAACCTACCGCTGTTTTCCATCTGGACAACAGGAATATGCTGGGAAATCGCTAATTGTCCATAGCAAGATAGCCCGCATACTAAAGTTTTGTTTCTTTGATATATCATACGTCAAAACTCCTTCATTCCATAACTGGTAAGCTCAGATATTAAGGGCTGGAGGAAAACATCAATATACCTTTCGGATTCTTAGGCCCTGGCACCTAGCATGTTAGAAATAAAAATTCATCCTTCATACATAAGCCTGGAGGCAAGTTATAAGGAGTCACAATAACAGGCCATGATGAGTGCTGCTGCTGACCAGACGAACCAAAAGTTTGGAAACCATCTGTACACAAACCAAGCCTCATATTTCTAACTTCTGAAGCAAAATCCGGATATGTATCATCAACATGCCTCCAAGCAATGGAATCTGACGGATGACACATTTTACCATCTTCCTTGTGATGTTCAACATGCCATCTCATCTCATTAGCTGTGGCAGTGGAAGCATATAACCTCTGAAGCCTTGGAATCAAAGGGAAATAATGCATTTTCTTAAAAGGCACATTTGTCTTTCTTCGCTTGGATCCTTCTTTACGCGGTATATACCTGGGGGTGTCCACATACTTTACAATTATCCAAGTCATGATCGTCTCCCCAATATAACATGCAGCTGTTCAAACAACAATCTATCACCTCTACTGGAAGGCCCAACCTTTCACTAGCTTTTTGCATTGTAAAAGTCTTTCGGCATATGATTATCATTTGGCAACACTTCTTGGAAAAGCTGACAAATATCATTAAACATGGCCTGCGAAGCTTGATGCTGGCATTTCATCTCCAACAACCTCATAGTGGCAGACAACTGAGTATGATTGCTTCTATCACAAAGTTTTCTCTTGGCAGAGCGAATCAAATTATAGAAAGATTGCGCTTCTGGATTTGGAAGCTCCTCAGTAGGAACATCATTCACTTGTGGTCTAACAGCCTCAACAACCATTCTTTCATAAGTTGTATAGTTCACATCAGAAAAGTTTGGTTCTAAGGTTCCAGAAGGGACATCTTCAAAATGTGTTACTGAGTAGTAAACGGATTATCGCCATGGTATATCCAATCATAATACCCAGGAACAAATCCCTTATTTGCCACATGAAGTTTAACTAATTCCACATCATGGAAGCATTTATTCTTGCATTTAGGCAGAGGACATGGGCATTTAATCATACCATTATCCACACATTCAGGATGCGAACAAGCGAACTCTACAAAGTTATCCAAGTTCTCTAGAAATTCTGGAGTAAGTAATCCATTCTTTAATCTACTCGTATACATCCAAACTCGGTCTGATCTCATCTCTATGAAAAACTGATTAAAGCTCAGATAAGATATCACCAAACAAACAAGTATAAGATGACTTATCTTTGTATATATTAAACTACAATGGGAATAAATTTTGCAAGACTACAAATTGAAACATGAAATTTCAAAGGACCCCCTTCTCTTTAATTATTTTACTTATTTCATCTTAAAAATCTTAAAGAAACAACTAGCACACAAACTACATAGACATGCCATGTATAAACAACTTAAATATATCTCAAGGAAAGGGAAAATCCTTTCTTAAAAAGTATTAACCACATACTGACAGTGGAACACTTTAATGTACATGGAATTAAAACAAATAAAAAACTATTTACCTCTCACAGTTTAGAGTCAACACCTATAACAGATTTTGCTCCTTTCTTTATCTCATTTGCTAACTTCTCGGCATTTCAATAAATTGAGTAATACCTGTCAATAGGTGGAAGTACATTTATTAGATCACGCCGCCATTAGGTAAGTGGATTCAAACCAGTATAAGTTCATGTCATGTAAACAAGTTAGGATTATGCTGATGTTGAATGAAACTTTCTGTATTTGGAACTGTAAATACGATACTTCCCGGAATAAAGTATATAATTGCTCTTGAAAAGGCTGGCTAGATGTTTCACCTAATCGAGATTCATGAGACTCTGGAATTATTGAAATTCTAAGCTGGCTAGATGTTTCACCTAATCGAGATTCATGAGACTCCTGGAATTATTGAATTCTAAGCTGGCTATATCACCATTATTATTACTTCAATAAAGCCATATCAACACTGTCTGATGTTCAAGAGGAGTGTGCTAGAGAAGAAGTTGGCTGATGCTGATGTATCCGAGGAAGATCAGAACAACATGCTGAAATTTTTGGAGAAAAAGAAACAAAATATATGTGGCTTCAGAGGCATAAAATAACTTAAAAGTCTCAGTTGATACAGCTACCCCTGATCCAAGATGACAGAACAGACCACAATAACGAATTAGGGGATATTAATAAGAAGTCGAAGAGATGCAAAACCATCAATTAAAACACCAGAAGAACAATCGTGTTCACGCTGAGAAAAGAAGTGAAAAATAGAAGCAATAGAAACTAGAGAAATGTCAAGACATTTGCATAGAGCATTACATACCCAAACATCCATAGTTGAGCCCAAATCGTTGAAGATGAAAAAACCTAGATCTGGTACTGGTAGTAGAGAAGAGCCTTGGGTCTTTGTTTTCAAAATGAACCCCTGCAGTACGTAAAAGACGAGAATAAGAATGGAGAGTGGATTGAGAGTTGCACAGCTAAGGAAGGAAGTAGTAGCGGATGAAGGAAGTAGTAGCGGAGGAAGGAGTAGCGCGGGGGAAAATGAGACACTACCGAGAGAGATCCGCTTTTGAAATTGAGAAACGGTTTGTAAATTTTATTGGTAATTGGTGACCTAAGAAGGTATTTGTTAGTAATTGTAAACGTAAGTTTGTATTTGTTGGCATTTGGTAATAAAAATAAAATTGTTAATAATTAGTTCAATTAATAATAAAAAAGTTGTATTTAATTTGGTAATGGACTACTAAATTCGTTAGTAACTAGTAATGAATTTTTAATATTTATTAGTAATTGTTAGGGATTATTATTTTGTCACTAATTACTTAGAGATTATTATTTATGTTATTAATTTTGCTAATGAAATATAAATTTATCAGTAATTTTTGTAGGTGAATTCATCTAAATTTATTCATTAGTATTTCGTTAATATTTCATTACTAATTATTCACTTTGATAACAAATTTTAATCTGTTGTTAAATTTTCGTTACTAATGAGCAACTTTCTAGTAGTGTTCCCTCTTTGCACCGAAGGAACTAGGCAACCAACCATCAAAGCACTCATCAAAATCTTTCAACTTACTGTAGGCGGCGATTTTAGAACGAACATACTAACTAGTACCGCGAATTAGGTAAATCCCCAATTTCTCTATTATTCCTTTCTCAATCTTCTAACCCTAACTTGCGTTATTATGTCCTAAAAAATATATCTTACACTCTTTGGCTTGAGCAAATAGAGATGGGATTAGAGAAGATTTTTTTAGAATTTGTACTCATTGACACAACACAATCAGCCATAGGGATTATATATTGCGTAGCGGAGAGGAGTAAAATCACTGTCGTAGGTATTCGCTGCTTTCAAGTCTCGCCACTCGTCTTCTACATCAATTCCAGTAATTGTGAATTTTTCACTCAGCACCCTTTCCATCTCTCCTTGTCCGGTCTTCACCAAAGTAAGTTTGATATTTTTGATTCTACGTTTAGGGTTTCATTTTGATGTTGTCATCCTAGTTGTTTATTCTGTGATTTAGATTATCATTCTACATTACCCTTTGAGAAACTACTTAAATTGGCTGCCGATACTAGAATTGGCTGCCAATTGGGGTTTGAATCTGATCTGAACTGTTATCAAGTGGTGAGCAACAACTACCCACATTACTAGTATGAGCTTGTTTGACAGCTGAACCAGAACGTTGGTATCTGCAAGAAAAAGATAATCGTTAATTTTATCAATTCATTAATTACATTTGTGGTGATTTGTTTCACTGTATGGTTTGGTTAGATTCTACAACTATATCAACCTAGTATTAGTAATTTACTACTCTGTTTTGTCGGCATCATCATATTTTACTACTTTGTTAGTCTTGAATTTTATTTCATGTTTCCGTTCTATTTATGCGGGCTGATTGAATATGTTTCTATTTACTTTATTCTTGAATTTTATTCCATGTTTCTGTTCTATTTTACGAGGTTGATTGAATATGTTTCTCTTTGCTTTATTCTTGAATTTATTCCATGTTTCTGATCTATTTTATGCAGGTTTATAGAATATGTCTCTGATTGTTTTAGTCTTGACTTTTAATTCATGTTCCTGGTCTATTTTATGAAGGTTAAAATTATGCAAGTGTTCTTCAATACTTTCATAAATATTAATACTAGAGATGAACAATGGACGGTAGAGGAAGCGCCAAGACAAAATCATACTACTGGTTGCCCTGGAGATGGAGAATTGACAACTTTTGATAGCATTTAGTTTGTTTCTTCTTTGTAATTTGATCCTGTTATGCTATTGTAGAATTGAGCCCAGCTGAGTTTTATGCAAACAAAGAAAGAAGAAATGAAAGTGAAAGAATCATGAATATTAGTGGTGCTTATATTTTTTTGGGTAAAATACAATGTACAGAGAAACACAAAATATGATATTTTGATTATTAATGCTATTATACGCTTATGTCTAAATTCAGTAAAAAGTACTATTTTGTTTTCGGTATTGATATACTCCATTGCTTTTACAGTTCGTATCATGCATCTCCACTAATAATCGACTCCAGAAACAAGTTTATTGTTTCCAAGGGTTTGTCATTCAAGCTTTGTAAACTAGATGCTACTACTAGCTATGGGGTTTTTAGCTATATAAAACTCGTTTATGTATAATGGTGGAAAGTGTATATAATTGTGGCTTGAAAACGTTATATCATGGAATGTGGAGGAAACGGAAATGTTTTGATTAATCGTGGAAACCTTTATATATAATCGTGGAAATGTTTAAATATGAAAACCCAAACCTTAATAGGCTGTTTAAATATTAAATTATAATTTATTAAGACTAAAAAGAGTCTTAGAAGCGTTAATAGACAATTTAATAAATAGTAAATACAATAAATTGCCTAAAAGGCAATAAAGGGCGAAATGTGCTCTAAGTTTGGAATAACCTTGGTGTAGACTTAATAAACTTACCAAGACCTTATATGCATATTAATGAATTTATTAAATCAGTTACCAAAGAAAACCGAGCTTGAAAACAAGTTAAAATACAAAATGTGCTTTAAGGAGCCTTAAAAGCACGTTTTTGAGTAACTGTCGTGTAAATGAGTTTTAAATGGCTAAATGTCCATTATTACTCTTTTATTAATATGTGTACTACTTAGTATCACATTTGGAAGTTTAAAATAATAAGGAATTAATATTTCACTTCTATGTGTTTGGTTACAGTGAATAGTAACTAAAATAAGCTAGTTTGTAACATATTAACATATATAAGTTAATTGAACAATAAAGACAAATAACCCCTTTGTTGAAATGGGGAGGGGTCGGTTAACATGTGGTGAATCACCACACGTACTACTACTAGCAGTTGAGAAGATAAGTGAGGAAGTGAAAAAGCACTATTTGCTTTACAATTAAATATCCTTAAAAAGTAACTACAATCATTCATTCTCTTCATTCTCTTGTTTTCTCACGTACTCATCTTCCTTCCTTTCTCTCTTTCACGATAGTGCAGTACCAGCACAATATACAACTTCAAATCCATGTAACTCCTAGCTCACTTATCCAAATCGAAAACCGAGACCACCGATCTCTTAGTTTCATCAAGCTCTTCGATCTAGTCCCTTCGAATCTTCAAGAACTCCACTTTGGTGCCAAGAGGAATTCCATGGAAGGACCTTGAGTTCATCTTCTTACGTATTATCCTTCTCCTTTGCTTCAAGGTATGAGAACTCGAAGAAAAATGGTGTTTCCTCTCTGTTTTATGTTAAGCAAAAATAGCTTAAAATTCCTTTGGGAAATGAACGTACGTTGTGTATTCAAACTGCCTAAAGAGCCAAGGGTAATGACTTAGAAAAATGTTCTCAGAGGACTAGTAAAGGACATACGTACTGCTGTTTGTATTTGCAGGTGAAAGGCAAATATATTGTGGGAAATTCAGTGTTTAAGATTATTGCATTTTAAGAGCCTAAGAGCTAAGCAATTTAAATTGTGCACTATGTTGTTATGTGGTGTATCTTTGGTGAAGTTTTGAGCATAAGAGTGTGCTGGGAAGTTTATACAATTGATGGATGTAAATAACTTACGTAGCAGGAATTGAAAAAAATGCAGTACGTCGAATTCTGTAGGTTGGTCCGGGACCTAGGCCATGGGTAATGTCCCGGACCATGGGAGCAAATTAGGCCGTGAGTTGTAAATGGTGTTGGGTCCGGGACTTAGGGTCTGGATGAGGTCCCGGACCATATATCAAAATTAAACCGAGAGTTGTTACGTGGTCGTAGGTCCGGGACTTGGGTCTTGTCCAAGGACCCGGACCAATCCCTTAAAATGGCCGAGAGATTTTTGGCTAGAATGGTCCGGGACTTAGGCCTTATGTAAGGGCCCGGACCACCCCTTGTTAAATAACCGAGATACACTTAGCATATGGTCCGGGTCTTAGGATGGGGACAAAGCCCGGACCACCCCATTAAAAGGAACACGAGGGGATTTGTTTGGTATAGGTCCGGGACCTAAGTAAGGGACCAGGTCCCGGACCACTATATAAATTTAGTTCAAAGATATTAAACGATGTCTAAAAATGGGGATAAGTCAGGGATGATATTATAAGGTTGTTAAGGACATGTTTGGTGAGTTATAATGACAATTTTGGTGGGTGAGAAGTTGGGATAAAATGTGAGAGTAAAACAAGTTAAAAATGTAAAGGTATTTAACTAGTTAACGGGGTTGAATCATGGTCTTACGACATTACATAAACATATTACCCCAATGTTAATGAAGGTAACTTTAATGTACCAGTTGTTCGAGAGTTGTTCGAGGAACGTAGGTGGACATGGTAGAGTGGACTCCGGTGACAGGTATGGTTTTCTTGCAACCTGTATCCTACCGGATTACACCGGCTTGTATGCCAATGTGTTTTTCTATGTGTTTGCCACCTTGTAAGATAAAACATGTAATGAGTTTTAAAGTAATTCATTTATGTGGCGAATCTGGTCTTCGATACCGTTTAACCTCAAACAAGTGTTAAACCCTAACTAATTAGAACTAGGAACACATGAGAGATCGGTATTCGGAGTTAACGACCCAAACCTTGGGAACGTTCTAACCACGGCTATGCGTGAGTTAGTTGTGTATGGTTATTGTTTGCAGGTGTGTGAACCTCCCTTGCGTGTTAACACGGTTGTGATACCGAATGGTGTGTGGATGTGATAGGTTCCATAATGGAGCCTTAATTACTTAACTATAAATATATGTGTACTAATGGGGGGTGAGGAGTCCGGTCATGTTCCGGCCACGCGTGTGATGGACGGGAGTCGATGTCATACCCGGTTCGACTCTCTTGGTGTATGATAGGTTGTTTACTCATTGGGTTTCCAATCTTCCCTTTAGCTTAGCCAAAGCTATGTTACTGACTCACGTTGGTTTTCTGGGGCATACAATGGTTGTTCGGTGTGCTTGGTTTACTATACCCGACGCACCTTAGTGTTAAGTTATCTGTTCATTTAAAGAAACGGTAGCAAGTTATGGATCGAGCTTATCATGAGTTTGGCAACATTCTCTAGGCTCTAAAGTGAACTAACTATGGTTGGGTTGGTTCCTTAAGAGAACCGTACCCGTTGTGTTATGTGTTATGGATGTATTGCAATTCCTATTCGGTGTGAAGTTATATGTGGTAAATTGTGGATATGTGGATTATGGTTATGCATTCAGGTTTATAATAAGAAGCATTTAAGGATAATTTGATTGGGGGGTAAATGTTGTCTGTTGAGGAAGTAACTCCATTAAGAGGAGAGTCACTCTAGGGTTAAAGGAAAAATGCTGATATGTTATGTGTGGATGTGTGGATGTGTTGGGTGTTTGTTAAGCCCTATAGCTGGGCGTATGCATTGTGTTGTGTATTTATGGTTTACATGCAGGATTTAATTATAATCAACAGCATGCTAAGACGACAATTAGTTGTGCGTGGCCCGGTAGCATGCGGGCTGCGGGATTACCATACCAGCAAAGGTGCTGACCCCCTTGGGGGCTCCCATACTTTTCAGGTACAAGGAGCTGGAAGCCGTTCGAGAGTAGGACGGGGTAGATGTTGTACATTGGTAGCCCTTTAATGGTGTATGTATTATAGGTGTGGTAAGACCGAATTTGTTATCGGCATTGGTTAATGAATACTCGGTACAGTGGGGGATGAATATGTAAATATTGTTGGAAGAGGAATCAGGATTGTATGGTTTAGTTGCTCGGGGATCTAGTCCATCAGACCGATATAATATGTATGTATTAGCCTTGTTAGCCACGTGGGTGGTTAACGGCGTGTAACACCAACGGATTAGGTAATGTGACGGTTTATGTTTCCGCTGCAGATGGTTATAAAGTGCGACGTTGTGGATGGGGTGTTACAAAAGTGGTATCAGAGCGAAGTATCGCTCTGATGACTGAATTACCGAGCCTAGGAAGTACCGAGTTAAAATTTTAGTACTTTGGGTTAAGGGTTGAGTGATAGCGTGAGTGATACGCTAGTTAGGAACTGCCAGTGAATACTGGAAACCTACAATATCCATCCCGCCCTCCACAACCCCCTATTTTATGATTTGGGAAGGAACGCCAGAGAGATGAAAGCCCTCTCTTACCCGGGAAGACCCGGTCTGGCTGTTATTAACTATCTTGTAAGTATGGGGAACCTGTCATACGGTAGATACTGAAAATTTGAAATCCCGGAGACGGTTCCCAGGTGAACAACTGTAACCGCACTTGATAGCAAAGAAAGGAGAATCTGGTGTAAGGAAGAACGAAATTTCCAGCAACCTGGGTCGACATGTCGAGCAGTCGAAAGCTACCAACTTGTAGCAGGCAAGAAGTAAAAAATGAAACCCGAGACGAGAGTCTACGGGATGGCAATGTTAGATAAGAGCACCAACGGTATACCAACCGACAAGGGAACTACAACGTAGTACTCAAATAAGAGACAAGTCTCAGTAACCACGACAAATGCGTGGAATGGACTACGAAGAAGAGACAATAATAAGTAAAAGGGGTCTCCCAGAAGGGGAAACACCCTAGTAAATGTTTATTAGAGGAGGACAATGAGAAGTTGTGCAGGAGATTAGTTACCAGTTAGAGTATCTAAGTAAGGGCCCATGAGGCCACTGAATACTGTGCAGACAAAAACAGTACCGCAGCCGGTACATGTTGAGCCGACAGCCAGTTAACAGGGCGCACTTGCCGTGGCAAGTGCAGCTATAACAGGGCTGTTCAAAAAAAAATGAATGACAACTACAAACTACTTAGTAAAGTACCCAGAAATTAAATGCGATCATCGTAACCGTGGAAGGGTTTAACAGCCTAACCTTTGTAAATGGGAATATATCAGTCAGCAAGAAGCTAGACATGGTTGAGGCAAGAAGGTGTTGTGAAACCAGGAGAATTTTTCTTTCAAACTCGGATATATTTCAAACTCTTTCCTTCAAAACAAATCCTCTTTTAAACCAATACTTCTTTTACCCTTCTTTCAAACCAGTTTACCTTTGAATAACCGGACGAAAACCGGTGAAACCGAGGGTACCAACCCGACGGTATGGATGGAGTTTAGAATAATATAACGACGGATAACCTTCCCTGGAATGAGTTCGGGAAGCACAGAATGTATATTGTCAGAGGACAATATAAGGGAGTTGACAACAGAATACTTCACCTAGGCGTGTGACGGACACTACGAGTGTACCAATTGTGTGTGGGACGACCGCACTCCGATAGGAGCATGTGGGCCTGACAGACCTACTTATGGGTTAGTCGGGTAAGTAGTAATGTATCAGTATGATACCCCATATATGTATACGAGAAGAGTCCGAAACACGGGAAGTAGTCGACTCCATACTACGGTCTGCAATAAAGGTCAAGTAAAAAATTAAGGATTGTTATGATGGTCGAAGTGAAGTGAAGGAACCCAGTGGAGAAGACTAAAGGAATTAGTAAATTCGTCCAAGAGAATGTGTAGAGTCAAGAAGTGCGAAGAGCACGGATGGTTATGCAAAGACATTACGTATGTCTTAGGAAGTTGAAGGAATGAGACATGGTAGCTGGAACGAATACCCAGCTAAGGAAGTAAGAAGGCATAGTCTACTGAATGTACTCATAGGTGAAAGTTAAATGCAATGGCATACCTTAGTAACACCCAGGAGTAATCCTTGAAGGGTGTTGGATCAAACATTGTTGGATGGGGCAACGTAACAGAAACGTAAGAAGGGAACCCACTTAACAGTAGGACCCTAAGTTGCCAAAGAGACAACTTGGAAGGAATCGAGATGTGACGACCTTGTTAAACCATGTAATGTCGTACAGAAAGGTAAATGTGTGGTAATAGCTTTTAGTGAGCAGAGCTCGAGGCAGTGGCTTATAAGCCACAAGCGAGATAGGTCATGTAATTGAATCAATTATAGAAATTTATGTTGTACAGGAAAACAAAGCGGAGAACGAACCACTGCTTAAGGAGTGGGGATACCTCTAGATATGGTGAAACCGCGAGAGCGTAGTAGATGTGTGGATCAAGTTTAGGAAATATGTGGAGGATGAACCATGTTGTTATTACCCCAGGATGATTTGAATAAAATAATACAAATAATGAAGAAAGTGTTTGTAACAGTGGTGTAGACAGGAAGAGTACTAAGTCTGGTAGTAACCACCATAGGTGTGTGATGTTAAATGTGTAGCGAATAACGCTTAAGAAAATAAAGGCTCGACAAATAGTGTATGCAGAAATCAGCCAAACGGGTGGCCGAATATAATAACGGATGCAGTGTAAGTTGATGTTGTATAATGAAAGAGGATACGGTGTGTACTAAGCGACCGTTGTATAAATATTATTAAGGGATGGTATGACAATTAAGCAGAGTGGTGAGTTAAACCCAGTGGGATACAACAGTAAGTTGTAACGAATAAGCTGGACAGTAAACCAGTAGCAGGTATTATGAGATAAGAATCTCAGTAAAACACAGTGTGAATCCCTATTGCAAGTGCATGAGAGATTTACTGCCAAGGGTTTACGCCTCTGCACTCTGTATGACTGAGTGTTTTGGTATTGCGTTTGCGCAATAACGATCGAGTGGGATAGCTGGGATTTGGAAGATGATAATGGTAGAAGGCGAACAAAGAGAATTATAACACTATAAGACCGAGGCATATGAAATGCAAGGTCATATCAATGAAATGATACTGGTACAGAACTAAATATGGAAGCAGGACTGGCAATAAGTGACTACAGTGGCACTAAGTATAAAATATCGGTATGAAATATACCTCAGGTGTGTAGGAAATAACTGAAAGAGCACTACACATCAGGTAGTAGCTCAACCTCAACCGGCAGTAAGTCGAAAGGAATTGAGGCAATAATTGAGAAATACATAGCAGTATACACTGTAAATTGTCATGGAGGTAGATGAAGGGTTTGTAACTCACCGAATTCGCTCACGGAAAGAGATACCACGCTTCGGTTGAGAAACCATGGTTACCAGGATAAGGGTAATACATAAGAGGTGTACAGTACAGTAACAGTAAAGAGTGGGGAAAACTAGCTCTATGAGTACCAGAGTTGTGCAACAGAGGCCCAGCAAGCC
This sequence comes from Limonium bicolor, assembly GCA_023374045.1. Lineage (NCBI taxonomy): Eukaryota > Viridiplantae > Streptophyta > Magnoliopsida > Caryophyllales > Plumbaginaceae > Limonium > Limonium bicolor. The sequence continues at coordinate 212,288,333 of CM041779.1, read as the reverse complement.
CATGCATCGAATAATGAATATATTTTGTGAATATGAATAAGTGGCTAGTAATCAATGCCTAGAAGCCTTATAGGCCAGAAACGAAACCGGTAATGAGTTGGATAAACTACAATGAGAATCCTTGGTTAGGAACTAAACCGCTAATATGGTCAAGATCCTTTAACGGACCGCGTGGAAGTTAAAACACTCCACGACGGTAGAACATTTTTAACACTATGTTCAGTGGTTGATTACGTGGGCGTAATCCCTTTTAAGGGGGGTAGAGCGTAAAACCGCTTAGTGTGTTTTACCGTACAAGTGTACGTGAACCATGTTGTGCATAGCACAAAAATAAATTGTTATGATGGTTGGCATGATTAATAATTTGTTATGGTGGTTGGTTTGGTTAAATGGTGGTAATTGCGCACAGAAGATGCGAAATACTATTGTGGTAGGTGTGACTACCTTGGTAATGGTGGTTGTGGGTAAGTACAAATACTAAGGAGTAAATAAACTCCTGGGGAACTAAAGCCCCAATGGTGTGCGTTCGCATAATACCAAATGTAACACGATGTATTGTATTTTGATTAAAAACATGTATATATATATTTAGTGTGGTGATTTATGAAGGGTATGAAACTGACATGGGACCTAGTAAGAATTAGATTCCTTAGGTAACTTGATTAAAAGTGAATGGAGGTAATTGATAGACTAAGTTCTATCCCTTGGAGATGTAATGATTATGACTAGAAGGATCAAAAGATAGAAAGTGGAATGTGCTTGAAATAATTGTTGGTTGAAAATGAAGTGGGAGGTGGAACTTGATTTGCATGCGATCAAGGGAAGCCGAACACAAATTGGGGTGGAAGGATAGTTCAACATTGATGCTGATCACATCAGGGTTGGATGATTCTTGAAGCTCCCTATAAGTGGTCACAAATAACACCATTAAGAAAGGATGCAAAGAGCATAAGTTGGACTTGGAGTTGTATTGAACTTTCAAAAGGGTTTTCAATAGGTATTTTCAAAACAGTGGATTAATATTTTGAGTAAAGGATTCTCTTGTTTACTTAACCTGGTAAAGAACATTTTTGTAGTGCTTGCTCACGAGCTGAGGACGTATGAGCCTTTGTCTTCGGACCGGTGACATGAGAAGTACATATGTAAAAAAAAATTAATTAAGTGAATGTTTTGATCTCCCAAGGGAACGGGGACCAGCAGGTGTCCATCGCGACCGGGTTCTGCGGGGATCACAGTGTATATGTACTCAACGTGGGACTCGAGCCCATGAAGAGATGGAAAAGGTATCTCTATTTGTTATACGTGCTAAGGCATGTTGTGTGGTATGTGTAATAAAGGTTACTTTGACCATGAGTCTTGATGTGGTTCAGTTCTGAATTGATTATGTTACTTGGGCCTATGAGTCCAAAGGTGGTCATGTTACCCAAACCTGAGAGTCTGAGGGTTGTTATGTGAGTACAATACTATTAAGGTACCCGGACCATTGAGTCCGAGGTAATCATGTGAGAATGATACGTTATGGATGGATGTGTATGTGAACCCGGACCTTCAAGTCCGAGGTTGTGGTGTAAGGTGTGTTGGTCATGGAAGTGTTTTATTATATAAGTAATTCCCGTATTCTAAACCAATGATATGTGGGAAGTGTGAACTTCGGGGACGAAGTTCTTTTAAGGGGGGTAGACTGAAATACCCCAAACCTTAATAGGCTGTTTAAATATTAAATTATAATTTATTAAGACTAAAAAGAGTCTTAGAAGCGTTAATAGACAATTTAATAAATAGTAAATACAATAAATTGCCTAAAAGGCAATAAAGGGCGAAATGTGCTCTAAGTTGGAATAACCTTGGTGTAGACTTAATAAACTTACCAAGACCTTATATGCATATTAATGAATTTATTAAATCAGTTACCAAAGAAAACCGAGCTTGAAAACAAGTTAAAATACAAAATGTGCTTTAAGGAGCCTTAAAAGCACGTTTTTGAGTAACTGTCGTGTAAATGAGTTTTAAATGGCTAAATGTCCATTATTACTCTTTTATTAATATGTGTACTATTAGTATCACATTTGGAAGTTTAAAATAATAAGAATTAATATTTCACTTCTATGTGTTTGGTTACAGTGAATAGTAACTAAAATAAGCTAGTTTGTAACATATATTAACATATATAAGTTAATTGAACAATAAAGACAAATTAACCCCTTTGTTGAAATGGGGAGGGGTCGGTTAACATGTGGTGAATCACCACACGTACTACTACTAGCCAGTTGAGAAGATAAGTGAGGAAGTGAAAAAGCACTATTTGCTTTACAATTAAATATCCTTAAAAAGTAACTACAATCATTCATTCTCTTCATTCTCTTGTTTTCTCACGTACTCATCTTCCTTCCTTTCTCTCTTTCACGATAGTGCAGTACCAGCACAATATACAACTTCAAATCCATGTAACTCCTAGCTCACTTATCCAAATCGAAAACGAGACCACCGATCTCTTAGTTCATCAAGCTCTTCGATCTAGTCCCTTCGAATCTTCAAGAACTCCACTTTGGTGCCAAGAGGAATTTCCATGGAAGGACCTTGAGTTCATCTTCTTACGTATTATCCTTCTCCTTTGCTTCAAGGTATGAGAACTCGAAGAAAAATGGTGTTTCCTCTCTGTTTATGTTAAGCAAAAATAGCTTAAAATTCCTTTGGGAAATGAACGTACGTTGTGTATTCAAACTGCCTAAAGAGCCAAGGGTAAATGACTTAGAAAAATGTTCTCAGAGGACTAGTAAAGGACATACGTACTGCTGTTTGTATTTGCAGGTGAAAGGCAAATATATTGTGGGAAATTCAGTGTTTAAGATTATTGCATTTTAAGAGCCTAAGAGCTAAGCAATTTAAATTGTGCACTATGTTGTTATGTGGTGTATCTTTGGTGAAGTTTTGAGCATAAGAGTGTGCTGGGAAGTTTATACAATTGATGGATGTAAATAACTTACGTAGCAGGACTTGAAAAAATGCAGTACGTCGAATTCTGTAGGTTGGTCCGGGACCTAGGCCATGGGTAATGTCCCGGACCATGGGAGCAAATTAGGCCGTGAGTTGTAAATGGTGTTGGGTCCGGGACTTAGGGTCTGGATGAGGTCCCGGACCATATATCAAAATTAAACCGAGAGTTGTTACGTGGTCGTAGGTCCGGGACTTGGGTCTTGTCCAAGGACCCGGACCAATCCCTTAAAATGGCCGAGAGATTTTTGGCTAGAATGGTCCGGGACTTAGGCCTTATGTAAGGGCCCGGACCACCCCTTGTTAAATAACCGAGATACACTTAGCATATGGTCCGGGTCTTAGGATGGGGACAAAGCCCCGGACCACCCCATTAAAAGGAACCGAGGGGATTTGTTTGGTATAGGTCCGGGACCTAAGTAAGGGACCAGGTCCCGGACCACTATATAAATTTAGTTCAAAGATATTAAACGATGTCTAAAATGGGGATAAGTCAGGGATGATATAAGGTTGTTAAGGACATGTTTGGTGAGTTATAATGACAATTTGGTGGGTGAGAAGTTGGGATAAAATGTGAGAGTAAAACAAGTTAAAAATGTAAAGGTATTTAACTAGTAACGGGGTTGAATCATGGTCTTACGACATTACATAAACATATTACCCCAATGTTAATGAAGGTAACTTTAATGTACCAGTTGTTCGAGAGTTGTTCGAGGAACGTAGGTGGACATGGTAGAGTGGACTCCGGTGACAGGTATGGTTTTCTTGCAACCTGTATCCTACCGGATTACACCGGCTTGTATGCCAATGTGTTTTTCTATGTGTTTGCCACCTTGTAAGATAAAAATGTAATGAGTTTAAAGTAATTCATTTATGTGGCGAATCTGGTCTTCGATACCGTTTAACCAAACAAGTGTTAAACCCTAACTAATTAGAACTAGGAACACATGAGAGATCGGTATTCGGAGTTAACGACCCAAACCTTGGGAACGTTCTAACCACGGCTATGCGTGAGTTAGTGTGTATGGTTATTGTTTGCAGGTGTGTGAACCTCCCTTGCGTGTTTAACACGGTTGTGATACCGAATGGTGTGTGGATGTGATAGGTTCCATAATGGAGCCTTAATTACTTAACTATAAATATATGTGTACTAATGGGGGGTGAGGAGTCCGGTCATGTTCCGGCCACGCGTGTGATGGACGGGAGTCGATGTCATACCCGGTTCGACTCTCTTGGTGTATGATAGGTTGTTTACTCATTGGGTTTCCAATCTTCCCTTTAGCTTAGCCAAAGCTATGTTACTGACTCACGTTGGTTTTCTGGGGCATACAATGGTTGTTCGGTGTGCTTGGTTTACTATACCCGACGCACCTTAGTGTTAAGTTATCTGTTCATTTAAAGAAACGGTAGCAAGTTATGGATCGAGCTTATCATGAGTTTGGCAACATTCTCTAGGCTCTAAGTGAACTAACTATGGTTGGGTTGGTTCCTTAAGAGAACCGTACCCGTTGTGTTATGTGTTATGGATGTATTGCAATTCCTATTCGGTGTGAAGTTATATGTGGTAAATTGTGGATATGTGGATTATGGTTATGCATTCAGGTTTATAATAAGAAGCATTTAAGGATAATTTGATTGGGGGGTAAATGTTGTCTGTTGAGGAAGTAACTCCATTAAGAGGAGAGTCACTCTAGGGTTAAAGGAAAAATGCTGATATGTTATGTGTGGATGTGGATGTGTTGGGTGTTTGTTAAGCCCTATAGCTGGGCGTATGCATTGTGTTGTGTATTTATGGTTTACATGCAGGATTTAATTATAATCAACAGCATGCTAAGACGACAATTAGTTGTGCGTGGCCCGGTAGCATGCGGGCTGCGGGATTACCATACCAGCAAAGGTGCTGACCCCTTTGGGGGCTCCCATACTTTTCAGGTACAAGGAGCTGGAAGCCGTTCGAGAGTAGGACGGGGTAGATGTTTGTACATTGGTAGCCCTTTAATGGTGTATGTATTATAGGTGTGGTAAGACCGAATTTGTTATCGGCATTGGTTAATGAATACTCGGTACAGTGGGGGATGAATATGTAAATAATTGTTGGAAGAGGAATCAGGATTGTATGGTTTAGTTGCTCGGGGATCTAGTCCATCAGACCGATATAATATGTATGTATTAGCCTTGTTAGCCACGTGGGTGGTTAACGGCGTGTAACACCAACGGATTAGGTAATGTGACGGTTTATGTTTCCGCTGCAGATGGTTATAAAGTGCGACGTTGTGGATGGGGTGTTACAAAATATATTGTGTCGTGGAAACGTTCATAATAATTATGAAAAGGTTTATATGTAATATGGCGTGGAGGAAACGTTTATATGTAATCGTGGTGTGGAAAGGTTTCTATATAACTTGGAAACGTTTATATATAATTGTGGAAATGTTTGTATATAATAGTGGAAACGTTGATATATAATTGTGGCGTGGGAAACATTCATATAATTATGAAACGTTTATCTGTAATCACGGCGTGGGAACATTTATTTGTAATCGTGGCGTAGAAGATGAAATGTTTTATATAATCATTGAATCGTGGAAACGTGGAAACATTTATATATAATCGTGGAAACGTTTTATACACTCGTGGGTACATTTATATTATGCCCAATTATAAAAAAAAACATTTATATATGACGGTGGTAACGTTATATATAATTGTGGCGTGGAAATCTGATGGTCAGGAAAACCTAGTTGATCTTCATTCAGCCAAATGCTCACCGAAATCAGATATTCGTCCCCCTTCAGCATCTTTCTCAGAATATAAATCTTTAGAAGTAGATATGTCCTTATTAAGATTAACTTGAGCTGCTGAACAACTTTCTGATAATTCAAATTGCTCAAAATATTCAACAAACTCTGAAGTATAATCTTCAATCAACATAGCTAAATTCCTAAAAGAAATAGAACTCATTAATAAAAGAATTGGAGTAAAATTCAGATTTAATGATGAAACCCTATAATTCAAAGTGTTTAATAAAAAATTCCTCAAACAATGAAGCTAGGATTAGAAATAGAACAACATCACAACCGGTACACATTAAACAATCGGTATGTTTTGTGAGCAGTATTGTCTCAATCATTCAGATTGAGGGTTGTGTTGTGGTATGGTTTGGTGAATTACTTCCGCATAAAAAGAGGGGAGAAGAAGATGTCAGTGTTGAGGTTGTTATTGAGTGAGTCGATATTGAATGAATTTATTTACGTGACAATCCGTGGACCATGAACAAGAAGATAAAGACCGCCGCTTATGCTCTACGTTTGCTACGTTCTCATCCGTCGAAGATGGTGACATGCATCACCCCCACCCGCTCGCATAGCTTTCATCTGATGCTTCAGAATCACCGATGACTGTTGTAGTTGTGCCTCTCGTCGCGGGTTGTAGTCACGCCTCGGGTTTGTTAGTGTTCATCGCACCACCCCCGCTCTGGTGTTGGCTTGCGGAATGTCTGAGAAAGTAGGTGGTTTGGTGTCATCATGCCTGTTTAGTGGGAGAGAAGGTGGACAGAAAAGTGAAAAAAAATCTCACGTGTCTCCTAAATTGAACGGCTGTGAGATTATTAAAAGTGAACGGTGGTGTGATCAGACGGAAAATATGGGTCCATCACCAAATCCGAACGCTCCTTTTGTACTACCTCCGTCCCATCATAAGTGTCATGTTTGCTTTTTGGCACGTTTTTCCACCTCAATATTAAACATACAATGTAAAATAATTTATAAAACTAATTTTGTATTATATAGTTTATCATGTAAGGAATCATATGCAAAACTAAATTTTCAAAATTAATTTATCTTATATGTTAAAAATTGAAGTCAAACGACATGTCCAAATAGTAAATAGGACGGTCAAGGTGGGACGGAGGGAGTATATAATTTGTTGTAACGACAATACATTGTTTTTTGTATATAATTGCTGTAACGATCGACAATACAATTAACATATGTATATGATATGTGAAATGAATGTAGCCACGGCACTCTCCATATATATTACATTATGTTGTGATAATCTGGATCGATATTTATTAGTAGTACTATATAATGGGTATGGATTTTTTTTTTTTTTATAAGGATATAATGGGTATGGATTGATGCATGCCAATTAGTCGATCATGAGATTGATCAATTGATCGACATTAATTGTTGATGCATGCATATATATTTATATAATTGGTATATATACCAATGAACTAACTAATGACGAACAAAACTACCCATTCAATCATCGAAATTGTGGTCCAGTCCAATCCACTCCACTCCAAATTAGCTAGCTAGAAATTGATGATGCATCTGATGTGATGAATGAAATTCCACCAACAGCTTATTTAGTTTCTTGTTAGTAATCCTCTGCTGAATCATTGCCTTCTCTTGACCAACACATGTTGTGGTTGTTGTTGCGGCAATGAAGGCGCAATCATCTTAGCTAATTCCATAGCATCTTCAGTCCGATTAACAACATGATTAAAACACAAATACCTTCCATAACTGCCAACATCCTCAAACACACATAAATGTGCATCGACAACAAAATCCATAGTAACAGTAACAAGCACACCATCCGTATACATTTCAGCAGCTCCTCTTAGATACGGATGTGTGATTGATAAATCTTGAGTAGTAGTCAATATTAATCCTGGATTAATACTGACCATATTAATTCCTCTATCCATTGCTAATGCCCAAGCTGATTTCTCCGCTAATGTCTTTGATAAGGCATGCCATAACTTGAATTTACGACAGAATTCAATATCAGACCAGTGATGTTCATCAAGATCGGAATCGGAGTTGTGATGTTCACGCCAGATTACTGCTGTTGCTGATGAAGTGAATATTACTTTGTCGATTGTGTCTATTTGTGCACAGGCTTCTAATACGTTGTGGGCTGCTCGGACTTCAACTTCCACCATATCTTCCTACAGCATATAGGTAGATAAGTAGGTTTAATTAATGCAACTACTACCTCTGCGATTGATTTGACTTGATGATGAAAATGGACGCAATTTAATCATAATGGTAGCTAGCTAGCTAGGATAATTATCACTGTCCAGTTTATTATTTGATTTTAATATTTAAATATAAGATAATATATTTTTATAAATCTATGTTGTACAATAGAATCTATACGTGAAAAACGTCACAAAAATAGTACATAATACTACTAATTTGTGGTTGAAACATAGATTAAGAACGACCAATCGCAATCAATTGACCTACTTTCCCCCCAGCAGACTATTACACAAACAAGACAGACAGAGACACAGCTATGCAAGTAAAGTAAGGTTGCGTGTGTGTCAGTGAGTTGTATAGATTTGTAGCTGGCAAATGCATAGAACAATTAATGATATGATTAACACCAACCAACCAAACCAAGTAACCAACCATAAATCACGGCGGCCGATCCATCACATCACCACAAAATTAATACTACTACACTTACATCATAAAAAAACTACACTTACATCATAACCAGCGGTGGTGGCGGCTGTTGAAGAGTACTGATCAGCTTCAAAGCAGTAGAACAAACCAGAGCAACCTCTTAAAGCGTCAAGAATGCTATGGTAATCAAACAAATCACACTCAAATGTCTTTAATCTCTTCTTATATTGATCATCATCGTTGTTTCCAATTAATCTTTTAACCACAGCACCACCTTCGTCGCCGTCTACATACCCAATAAATAAACAGAGATACAGAGAAGAGAAATTAGAAATTAATACTATACGTACAATTGATGGAAAATGGGTTGATGAAACAATGAATAGACACGATTCATGTACCTTGGGTTTGAACGGCAGCATGGACGATGTAACCACTACGGAGGAGACGTTTGACGAGATTGGACCCGAGTTGGGTTGAGGCATCCATTACACACACTGTATTAGAAGCTGGAATGAAAGATGCGGGTGCCATTACTAATTAATCAACTTATAACTAATTGATAAAGGTAACTACTAACTAGAGAGAGAGAGAGAGAGAGATTGTGAAAGAAAGAAAGAAAAAGGAAGTAGATGTAGTTTCGTTGGGATACATAGATTACATATATATAAGGTTTGGGAATTGGGAGAGAGAGAATTAACAAAGGATGGATGATTAATAATTAGCAGGCTAGTGTAGGGAAGAAGGCATGGATGGATGGGGGTTGAAACAGATGGTGACACGTACGTACAACAAAATCAATAGTAGTAGTAATTTATATCTAGCATTCAAAGAGCATGGATGTGGACAAAAACGATATTCATGTTTTGTCCCCGCTGTTTGATCGGAAGTAGATATATGATGGATGCCTTGGTTGTTAGTTAGCACGCATACGCATATGCATTTCACATCTCCTCTGCTCGTCGTCTCTGTTTTCTTTCTATATAGTATATTTGTTATTTCCCCTCCAAATTAATACTAATATTATATATACACAGCACATATTTTACCATCTCAGATTAAGGACCCTACCAACACACTTTCCCTGCCTCCTCGGAATATGATCTTCATACAAATTTTTGTGAATAAGTTTTTTTTTATATACATATAGATCTCATCTCATCATAATGAATACTACCTCCTATTTAAAAAAATAAGTCGTTTTAGAGATGTCTCTAGACTGAAAATAGTCCATATTCATCTCTAAAACGACTTATATATAAAATAGGAGGGAGTATTGTACAAGATAAAAAAAAAAGTTTTGAAAAAGAGGAAGATAAACCAAATTATTGACAAAAAAAATAAAATAAAGTGTGGTGTTTGGTTTGGTAGCAACGTGCGTCTGCGTGATTCAACTACAACCACGACTTTGTAAACCTACTAAACTTACCATGCATATTAAACAAATAAATGAAAGTTGACATATATAGCTGTCATGTTGTATGTTGCCTAAGTCCTTCAGATTTCGATTAGGTTTCATTACTAACCACGCACATGAATGAAATCAACGCAAATCAGTTTTGATATCCCAACTAATCCGGCCGGGACTCATATATATATAATTGTCTCACTACTACTACTATACTACTACTACTTTGATATGATTACAGGGTACAGTAATTTTATCTCCAAATCCCAACCATTAGGTCCACCACGCATATCACCGCATGCATTAATTGATTACTTCACATTGGATCTACGATTTCATTCAAAAAGGTGGATCATCCACATCAAAAGTACAGGACTTAGAAATAGAGTAGGGAATGTTTTCTCCTACCCAACACTTAAACATAAACGGGCTATTAAACATGTGAGAAATCAAAGTAACCGGAAAATTACAACGGAGTTATCTAGAATGATCTTGTTTAAGTTACAAAGATCAGAGAGACAAACAAGTTGTTCCCACAAAATATTGCTGCTGTTCGAAGACCCGAGGTTTCTCTTGTACTTCAGGAACTTGTAGATATCTGGGTTGCAAACATCAATCTCGACATTGTGATGCCCTTCTTCACACACCATTTCAAAGCGAACACCATTCCTTGAATCTCAGCTCCTATCAAACTGCAGGAAGCTTTCATTTTTTTGTTAAAGGCAAACAGAATACCACCATCATGCTGTCTAATGGATCCGGCCAAGATCAAAACTACCTACCCGCTTGATCTTAACTCCACAATTGATTTTTAGTGAGTTCTGCAAAGGAGGACACCAAACATACTTAGTGATAGAATAAGCAGTAGACTTATCAGAAGAGATTTTATGAGCTGCAACAAAAGCTTGGTTAGCTTCAATCAGGGCCATCCATGAATGGAGAGGGTTATGTCTTGCCGAATTTTTGGCATCGTAAACAATCCACATGGTATTGATAACTGTGTCAAGTTTTTCACTGGACCAGTTTTTGACATCAGAAAAAATGTACTCTTGGACATCTTTTTCTTCGGGACTCAGATTACTTGGAAAGATTAAGATGTCTTTCCACAGATGTTTAACCATAATACAACCAAAGAACGTATGAAACATGTCATCAATCAATCCGCAGAAACAGCAAAGAGGAGAACCTCCTAGTCTTCTGGCAAGGTTCGCTACACAAGCTACAATATTATGTTTAAATTTCCAGAAGAGAAGCTTAACTCTAGGACTGCAATGACTTCTTTTCTTGATTCGTTATCTAAAACATGATTAACCGAGCTGGAAGAAGGGATAAGAGCTTCTTTAGCAGTGATAGCTACTAAGTAGGCAGATTTACAGAAAAAATACCATCTTTTGACTGATGCCAGATCCATCGATCTGTATTCTGCAAGTTGATTTTTACTTTCCTGACCAATTCAATATCTATATCCCACAGATGCTGTTGAAGAAGGGACCAGTTCCAATCTCCACTGTCATTATCGAAGTAGTGACTGATAGTATGTGAAACATTGGAAGCAGGAGTCGGGGAATAAAACTTGAAGGAGTTTGGCCTAGGAATCCAGGGGTCTGTCCAAAAAAGAGTATCTTTCCATTACCTATATCCTTTCTAATCCCTGACTTTAACAGGTCAAGAGCTGAGACTAAAGATTTCCATATAGGGCTGTCTGTACTTCTCTTCTTCGCCTGGAGCAAGTCAGAGTGTGGGAAATATATACTCTTGACAATCTTAGCAACTAGAGAATTAGGGTCTGAGAGGAAAAGCCAAAGCTGTTTAGCAAGTAGGGCAAGATTGAATTCTCTCGAGGATCTGAATCCCACTCCACCTAAGTCTTTGCTTTTACAAACCTCATGCCACTTCTTCCAATGAATACTTTTTTTGTTTAAATTCCCTCCCCACCAAAAGGAAGCAAGAAGAGAATTTATCTTGTCGTTGATGCTTTTAGGAAGGAGAAAGATGGACATAGTATAAGCTGGTATCGCCTGAAGGACACTAGAGACTAAAACAGTCCTAGCAGCCTGAGACATAGGGTTGCCCCAACTTGTAACTTTCCTTTGAATAGTCTCGATGAGGTAATTGAAGATCTGTTTCTTATTTCTTCCAGAACCAGAAGGTAATCCTAGATATTTCTCAAAATTGAAAGTTTCCTCATAACCCAGCAGATTGCAAAACTGAGACTTAGAATGAGATGAAGCTCTTCTACTGAACAGAATCTCTGATTTCTGTCTGTTGATCTCGTGGCCTGAAGAAGCTAAGAAGGAGTTGAGAGTATCTTGAAGGAAGAGGGCATTATCAACAGAAATTTTACCACACACCAATAAATCGTCTGCAAAGGCAAGATGGCTGATGCTAGGACTCTGTCTAGATAGTTTAATACCTTTGTACTCTCCCCTAAGGTCAGCATTATTCAACACACTGGAGAAAGCCTCTTGAGCAAGTATAAACAGAAAGGAGGAAAGTGGATCTCCCTGGCGGATACCTCTAGAGGGAGAAAAATAAGAGCCAGGAACTCCATTAATCATAACTGAGCATCTAGTGGAGGAAATGCAGTTGATGACCGGTCTAAGCCACATATCAGGAAAGCCCATGGCTGATAAAATATCCTCTAAGAATTTCCATTCTAATCTATCGTAGGCTTTACTCAAGTCCATTTTAAGAGCAAAATAACCATGTTTAACTGCCTGACTTCTAGACAGAAAGTGCATGATTTCTCCTGAGATGATTATATTGTCGGTGATGAGCCTATTTTTAACGAAACCTGATTGATTAGAAGAGATGATGTCTGGGAGGAAACTTTTAACTCTATTAGCCAAGACTTTAGCAACTATTTTATAAGTGAAATTGCATAAAGCTATAGGTCTAAAGTTTCTGATGTCCACCGCACCCTTGACCTTAGGGATCAAAGTAATATAAAACTGATTTGTGAAATCAGAGATAGGATTACCTTGAAGAATGGAGAGAGCAGTAGACGTGACTTGATCCCCCACAACATGCCAATAGGATTTGAAGAAATTGCCGTTGAAGCCGTCAGGACCAGGAGACTTGTCACCACTAAGGTCTTTCATAGCTGTAGCAATGTCAGAAGCTGAATAAGGGATCAGCAAAGAAGCTACATGAGCTGGAGAGAGTCTGTCTCTGACTGCATCAACAAACCTAGGATCTGTAACAGTATTAGAGCTTAAATAAAGATTGGAAGTAGTCCCTAGCTATGAATTCAATGCTGGACCAATCATAAGACATTTCTCCATTCTGATTAATCAAGCCGAAAATGGAATTTCTTTTCTTTCTAGCCGAGGCTCTGGAATGGAAGAAACTGGTATTTCTATCTCCCTCAGATATCCACTGTTGTCTAGATCTTTGTTTCCACCAAGCTTCGATGCTAAAGGAGAGAAGTTCAATATCCACACGAAGTCTTTTTCTATTAGATTCTGCTCCAACAGAGTAATGTCCTTGATTGAGGGAAGAGAGTTCAAGCTTCTCTGTTTAAGTTTCCACTGAATTTTACCAAGAGACCATCCTTTCCATTTGGACAAAGCTATAGCACAATCTTTAATTTTCAGATCAAGATTATTACAATTTCTGCCCCAAATCTCTGAAACTATACCAAAACATTCTCTTCTTTGATCCAAACAGACTCGAATCTGAACAGATGCTTATATTTCCTTTGTTGTCCAAAAAATCTGATCAGAAGAGGTCTGTGATCAGAAGAATCCCACGGCATATGCTCAACAGAAAGGGAAGGAAACATGGAGAGAGCTTTACTGCACAATAGGGCTCTGTCAAGTCTACTAATAGACAGATCACCATCAAACTGTTTATTAGTAAAAGTACCAAACTCAAAAAAAAACCAGCGTCGTGAAGATCACACCAGTCTACTGATTCTCTGAATAATCTCATATCCTGATCTTTTCTAAGCCTGCCACCAGATTTCTCAGAATTCCACATAATCTGGTTGAAGTCTCCAACTATAACCCACGGTAAAACCACCTGAGATCTTAAAACTTTTATCAAATCCCAAGAAAGGTACTTGATTCTCCAATCAGGCCACCCGTAAAAACCAGTGAAGTTGAAGTTTAATCCTCCAGGAAAGATAACAGCAGCATCAATATGGTGCTTAGAAGAATTCTTGATATAGATATTGATTTCTGATTTCCAAAAAAGAGCTAATCCGCCACTACTGCCCGAACTGGAACAAGAGAAAGACTCGTAACCTGGAAACTTTTTACAAACCAGAAGCATTTCCTCCACGGAACGATGGGTCTCCATAAGAAAGACAATATCGGGGGACTTAGATCTAATCAGATCCCTTACCCACATAACTGCCTGAGGTCGACCCAAACCTCGGCAGTTATAGCTTAGGCAAGTCATTTGCCTTGGCAACCTTGCTGCTGCGCAAGGTCTGCCTGAGACTGAGGGCAAGTATTCTCTTGAGAGTCCTTGATTAATTCTTCAATGCCTGAAGAAGTAACCTCCAGAGACTTAAGAGAACAGCTTTTCCTCTTTTTTATCTTGAGAGTGAGAGATTTTCTTTAGAGCCAGACTTAAAGGCTATTCATTTTCCATCTCTCTGGAGACTATTGTTAATCGAGAGCTGGTCTTCTTTGCTGATCTGAATAAGACTGTGTTTTTTCCTACCGACTGAAGCTGCCTCTTGCATAATTTGGGATATGGACTTGTTCATATCTGACTGATCTGAGGACGAACCTATAGGTTTTTTTGGTATTGAAGCACTGAAGGTTTCTATGGCAGAACTCCAATCGAAAGCTTGATAGAAATCTCTTTTGCTAGCTTCTCCACTGACCAAAGGCTTAAAACCAGGAGGAACATCTGGTACTGCTGATGGAAATTTCTGAGACAACAATTCATCAGACACTTGTTTCTTCAGGGCTTTATCAACTGGAGAAAACTCTTCAGAGAAAGGAGGTTGGACAAGTCTTCTATTCCAGTGCTCTTAGGAATTAATACGTTTTCCTGATCAGAACTAACCAAACTGTCTATTTGATTATGATTACTCAAAACAGCCAACTCTGATAGACTGGGAATGTTTCCTAGAACTGAAACTGTATTAACTTCTTGAGATAACTCAGTAGAAACTGGTACAATGACAATTTCTTTTCTTTGTCTCCTACTGCATCTTCCTTAAAATTAAGGGTTTTAACTCCATTCTCGTTGTCAGCTTCCTTGAGAAGTTGGAGATTCTGGTTGATAAGAACGTCTTCAGATAAAGCAGATGCAGACCCAGCAAACTCAGTTCTTAACCAGGCTCCATACCGGAGGGGTACATCCTTAAAAGCATCTTTTGTACTACACTCGATAAGCATGTGATCCATACGACCGCATCTGAAGCAAAAGTTGGGGAGGTTATCATAAGAAAGTCTACAGCATCTTTCTTTGGGACCATCTTTGATTACTAATATCCGACAAAGGGGGTCCTGGACATCGATCTCAACTCTGACTCTTAGCACTTTGGAAGACAATGGGTTAAGTCTATCAGCGCAACTCACAAAATTTCCTATCTTGTTACCTAAGATGATTGTTGAAGCTCTGTTGAAATACATCATTGGCAGATTATGAATGCCAACCCAAACCTTGACCTTACTAGGATCGTGCTCAGATATGTGGATGGTTGGATCAATATTCATAGTAGTCAGGAGTCTATTATGGAAATGCCACGGTCCTTGAGCTGATATGTTCCTCATATCACTAGCCGAGTTAAAGAATATGGTAAACTTATTGTGACCCATATCATTAACTCTAAAAGGGGCTTTCGGTTTCCATAAGTGCACCAAAAAACCTTCTAAAGCTTTAGCAGAAATTCTACTAGGGTGCCAGACCTTACCAAACAAGGCGTTGTTGATATCTTGGTTGCACGGTTGCTGTCGAAGTTGATCCCCTTCGACTTTATCGGTTTCTCCTGGATGGATCTGCAGCATGGACCACTTTGAAAGCATGCCGTCCATAATACGATGCTCACGAGAAAGAAGAAGCTCCTTCGCACGTACTTTGTTGAAGAAGAGAGAACCAGCACTAATGCTCACTATAAGCCAGCAACAGAGACGATTAGAACTGGCAAATCCACACCAGATTACCCAAAGTATATTGTCCGAAATCAGATACTCAGATGAAGAACCAAACGGACTATCCCATGGGTACTCTTCAGTAATGATGAAAGGATCTAGGGAGTCGTTGGGGAAGATCTCGCCATTAAGACTGATAGATATGATCTCTTGTAAGCCGACCACGTACTCTTCCAAAATACTCGAAATAATACCAGCCCTTAGATCAGCTTGTCCTGGTGACAGAAAGCTATTAACTTTAACTCCTAATAGGCCTATTATGAGAGGGTTGCATGGAGTTAATGAAACCGCTCGCACGTCCCGTCTCAAAGAAAGCATAGCAATAACTAGTGAACTTCTCTCGCACTTTGTGAACAGGGGAAATCGCCTAGAGAATCGACTTCCGAATCGCCTACCAACTGCAGAGCGATAATATTTTCCTTGATATATATATATATATATTTTGGTACTCAGCTAAAAAAAAAAAAGTAGTACTAAAAGAGAGCGTGTGTGTCAGTGTATGTATGTGTGATCAACGCCACCACACGTCACTCATCCACGCCACAAATTAGCTAGCTAGGGTTTCAAAAACAAGAAGACATTAGTATTAGTTTTGAACAGCGAACTACCAACTTGCTTCTATATATATCACCATAACCACCTACCAATTCAATTCAACCTTAACAACAGCTGTACGTAACTTGTATCATGTCATCTATACTATTACTATATCGAGCTTAATTATGTACAAATTAACAATAACTGTAGTATATGACAAGAAATCCTACGTCCGTACGTGTTTCAATTGTTCTGTTCTACTACACTACATAGTTTGTCCTTTTTTTTGGAAGAATTGACCTTGTACGTATTTGTATCTAAACAAGTAACCCATTACCATTCCTAACCAAGTACGTACCCATTCCATACAGTTGTTTCATTCTCGTCCCCCAAATTTCAATAAACACTTGCTAATCATACAGCAAACCAACCCCCTCGTTTCATTATGACTAACGCGTCAACACCAGTAAAACTAACTTGGCACGGCACTCCAACAGCCAGCCCAGCAGCAGGATGACATTAATTATACTACTCATATTTCTACCATCCTTTTCTTCCACATAACTCATACGTCTTTTTATCAAACAAAAGAAGAAAGAAAATTCAATTCGTCCTTTTGTCCTAAATAAATTAGTTGCATTTTCACCAGCTACCCACCCGCTTCTTATGGTTTGGGCCCGGCTGTCGTTTTTATTTCCGTCCAATTATTCTCGTCTTGTCCAGGTCCAAGTCCAACAAAACCGTTTTCTGCCACGCATGCATGCAATACAACTCTACCGGCTTCAAACTCGATCACATGTATTTATCAAATGTATTTATAATTTTTGAAGGACATAATATTTTTAAAGAGTGATAATATAAAAAAATTCTCCGGACCAAAACTACTGAATCCGCCATTTAGTAAAGCATCCGGAAATTCCTTCTTCGATATAAAGAAAAGTGTTAACAAAGGGATGCTGGTGGATGTGAAATTAATATATTCTAAAATAAAAAAAAAATGGGACGGCTTTTCATGTGCGGTCTATCAAAAAACGTATGTCTCTAATCAAAGAGAAAAGGTGGTTTTACGAGCGATTTCCTGGTCGATTTGGAGAGTGTTTGGGGAGGCCAATCTAGAATAGTGTCTATAGAGCCGTTATGTGACATATATATTGAATTCAGATGGGATGGAGGGAGGTGCTGGGGGTGTACATCCGTAATGATTCCATGCAGAAAGGAGAGTATCGTGTCCCTTATTATATGGACTACTGATTATTTTCAGCTTAGTAGAATGACGTGGGAGAACAAAATTGGAGTTCAGATATCTCCTACTATCAAATCAAGTCTTAATGAGAAGCTCAACTACCAAATTAAAGACGGTTTTAGCAGTAGGGCTTTGTACCTTATTCCCTTTTTCCTTCAAGATTTCGAAGCTCAATATTTGGTTACCTTTTCCATGGAGTATTCTGCTCTATGATAGTAAACCAGAGATCTCTAAAGATTCATTGTTGTTGATAAGAGTGAAAAAGTTTTTTTCACCTCTCCCTCCCTGTTCTGGTGATTCTCGTGAATCTTTTTCCTACAAATCGATCTCTCTCAAGATGGATAAGATAACTCCCTGTAGTAGTTCTAATGCCCAGCTCTGGAAGGGATCATCTCCAAAATCACCAACATGGCCTTCACCCTACTGAAATGGAAAAAGTATATAAAAGGAGAGCTTCTCACTTCTGAAGCTTCAAACCCCGACATCCAAAACTCTTTGTTTGGGAAAATCTAGCATCCTTCTTGTATAGCTCCCAAATCAGTGCAAGTTTTCCTTATTCAGATATGGAAGCCTAAAGCTTTTCTAAGCGTCAATGAGATAGGCTTCAACAGGTTTACTTTCAACTTCTCTACTGGTATTGATAGGAACAATATTCTCACCAACGGGCCTTGGCATTTCCAACATCGAATCCTCTCTATAATGCCCATTGATCCTACTATACATATAGATGAACACGATACTAAGAAAGTTCACATTTGGGTGGCTATTCACAATCTACCTATGGCATACTTTAACAAAATCTCTGCTATTACCCTGGGTAATAAGATAGGAACCTTCATCAGATGTCCCGATAAGATCAATCCTCTGGCTACGTACTAAGTTTTTGAAAGTCCTGGTTGAAGTTAAAATCTCAGATTCCTTATGTAGGATAATCGTAGTGTCTGATGGGAAAAGAGAACGCTGCTATAGAGTGTCTTATGACAATCTCCCTCACTTTTGCTTTTACTGTGGTAGACTGGATCCCATGCTAATGGAATGAGAATTTAAAAAGAGAGATAGTAATATAACTCAAAGATTTGGACCTTGGTTAAGGAGTGAATACAATGGTTCTATTGCTTCAGTGACCGAACAGGTTATGATGGAACATGGTATGATGGAAATCAGGAAGTCAAATATGAGGATCTCCTTAAGAAAGGAAGAAGGAAAGAAGCTTGAAAGGATCCATAGCAATGAGATGAAAAAAAATCAAATGGAAGTACCAAGGAGGAGAACCGGGAGTGTTAAATGGTGTTGAAAGGCCCTATAGTTCCCCCTGGATACAAAAAGTCTGCTATCTTAAAAGGAGCCTTAGAAGAAACTAAAGTTACAGCAAAAACGAAGTTCTATAATAACTTTGATTAGGCTGGAGCAGTGCAGAAGTTTCATAACAGTGGTTCCTAGTACAAAAAGAGATCCAAGGATGATAAGAAAGATGGTAATAACCACAATAATGATCCTACAATTTCCCAGCTGATGAATGAATAGAAGCCATGATAAACAAATCCAGGAAACAATAAAAAGTGGGAAGTACAGACAAGGAAGTTAATCAAAGACCAGGAAAAGGATTAGTTTTTCCAGTTTGGCCCTCATACTAAGTCTAGCAAGTTGGAGAGAAAAGATCTCTAAGGAGGACAAGTTCCAAAAATTTGTCTCTAAGTATCAAATCATCTCATAGAGATGAGGAGATATTGGACTCATCTAATGCGGATCCTATCCCAGTTCAGGCGGACCATGTCAAAAGACAAGGTTGCCAGGCTTAATGACTTGCATAAGCCTTAACTGTCGAGGCCTGGATCGACCAGCGGCAGTTGCTTGTGAAATACCCCTAAATTAATTTAAATTAATTTAGGGGATTTCTTTTATTAAATATTAAATTATTATATGGAATTGTGAAATTTAATTAGGGGTTTCTCCTATTTAACCCTAATTATTATATATTATTATATAGTATTATGATTTTATAATAAGATTTATAAGTCAATAAATCTTGGGAAAATTTCTAAACATTCCTACTATATTATAAAGATTTTAGGAAGTGTTGGAACATTGTTTTGAAACATAAAAGTCAATATAAAATTCTAGAAACCTTAAAGCTAATTAAGCCTTGCTAGGGTTGACTTTTTGAGAATGGTCAAACCAGGCCATGAAACCTATACCAATAAATAGGTTATGGAAAACCATGAAGATCGATAAAAAGAACGTCAAAAACGGATCATCCTAGCCAAAGTTATGATCAAATGAAGTTTAGAGCCAAAATTTTGATAAAGGCTAACGTGGCATGGACTGCAGACTCATCGCCGCCTCGGTAATCGCGCCCCAACACTTAGACAGATTTATCTCCTATATTTCCGGAACTGAAAATCGGGTTTTTCCCTATCTTGTGACCTTCATAACTTTCTCATCTTAAGGAATTTTTGAGTGCCGTCTTCTTTGTTGTCTTCTCCTACATTCCCTCTAAACAACCATAACTCACACAAACCCTAACTCGTTCTGAATCAACCAGAAAATCGAGTCAAAGTAGCCACCTTGCAAAAACCGGAACTGCAGTTCCAGTTTTCCCTTCGAATCAGGTAACTTCGATCAGCCATAACTTCTTCGTTTCTCATCCAAATTCCATGTTCTTTAGCTCGTTTTGAAGAGCTCTAATTCCTCTAAAACTTTCATGTTTATGGCCTAAGCCAATTCTCAACCGATTGGAAGGAAAAGGTGTCTAAAGTCTCAGTTTCACCATCACATAAAATCACAGTTTTCTTCCCAGAAAACGCAAGGTAAACTCGCAACTTCTAGCTTCAATTTCTTTCTGTGTGATGCGAGTTAGGATTAGTTCTTGCTATCAATACGTAGATCTAAGTTTGCTCTTTCCAATGAGCCCTTACACATAGCCTAACTCGATTTGTACTGCTAGTTATAGATCCTCAAAGTTGGCCTCGTGAACTGCTCAAAGTTTGAATTTTTCCAGATTTTCGGATTCGATTTCACTCAATTCGCACAACTCCGGTAAGTTTCCGATCAACTGCTCCGTTATTGTCATTCGAAATCCTGTTACCGGCCTAACCCATGTCTCAATTTAATCAATTACGTGTTAGATTAGGAGAATTTGTTAGATTTGTGTCCGAATTGCATTCTGTACTTATTAAGAACCCTAACATTCGAACTGAATTCGAATTCCATCGAATACTGCATTATAATTGGGGAAACGGTATCATTAGAACCGAAATTTGATTTCGAAACTATAGAAACAAGAATCACTCGATTTCATTCTGTGGATTAGGAGAAAATCGAGATTTAGTACTCGACTGGGTTTATGAGTTCGCTGACGAACTGAGAGTTCAGGGGCCGTCCGATCTCGTTTTAAAAGATTGGACGGTCGAGATTAGATCGGGTTAATTAAGAATTGTTATAAGTTTATTAAATTTCAGAATTTGGCTCTAACTTGTTGATTTTAGTTAATGGCCTTCCCGAAGGTATTTTGACTTGAAATTTTAACCATTGATTCCTTATTTAATCTAGTTTATTTTGATGTAAATTAATATGGTTTTGGAGTTTTTAAACGTAAGTTATGATTTTTGCAAGTTACGGGTTTTCAGGAATTATTTGGCTAAATTTAAAAGATTTTTATGAAATAAAAATTTTATAATATGTCTAAAATGTTATAGTTACTGTGTATTAAATTTGGGAATTTTTGGGCAATGGTAAAAGGTTTTAAAAATGTTTATGAGTTTTTCATAAGAATAACCTATAATATAAGGTTTTTAATGTAACCAAAAATTAAAGTATGGTTTTTTAATTAACTTTTAAGCTGGGGAAAATGAAGGAAACTAAATTAACATTTTATAACAGTAAGTCTATAAATGTTTTGGTATTAGCCTTTAAGAGAAGTGAAATTATTTACATATATGTATATATACTTACTTAAGTAGAAACTTATATAAATTAAGGAATTTAATTATCCTACATTTTATTTACTATATTATAAAAAGGGAATAAAGTAGTAACTTAGAGTAAAACAAGGACACTAATTAAATTAACACTTTATAATACTAATATTATAAAGCTAGAATCCTAAATATAGTAAAAGAAATACTTTATGAAATATACTTGGAATACAGTTTAAGGTTGTAGTAATAAGATATTTTAAATATGATAAGTTACATAGGGAATGTCTTAGTTAATTTCTAATACAATACGGTAATACTTATATATATTAAATAATAAAGGAACACTTTTGTTATAACCATAGGCGGTTGTTTAAGCCTAGAGTTATTAAACATAAATATACAGTAAATTTCCTAAATGTTATGGGAAATCTTAATACATAAATATATCTATATTATATATATATATATATTATATATATATATTATATCATTTACCATAGATGTGGGAATAATATTCCTTGTGATAGTTATAATAAGTAGAATATATAATGATAACCTTAAGTTTTAATTGGTGTGTAATTAAATAGTCACTATTACTTAAGGGTTTTATTACACAACATAAACTTAACACGGTCTTGGGCTAACCTACTAAGCCCAAGTCTATGAACTCCAAAGCCCACTTAAACAACTCAGAGAGAGTTTGGGCCACTCTCAGGAGTAAATTCTAAATCGATCTAAACTAAACAAATGGGCCTAGTAAGGATTTAGTTGACAAGTCAAGCCCGAGTCTTTGTGAGGGAACAATGGTAAACCTGGAACTGTTAATCAGTATTGAAAAGAAGGTTGTTTAGTTTATAAGTCTCCTTTAATTAATCGACACTGGACCTACTTATTTAGGTTACTATACATGAGGTGAACTTATTCGAGTTAAGTTATTACTGTTAGTACACATACCAGGTACGATTTCTCGTACTCCTATATTTTTGCTGTTTGACTTGTGAATGTTTTGGAAAACGCTAACTGACTTTAAGAGGAATTTCTAAAAAGGAAATGGTTGTGTGACTAACTCAGCTTGTGTGACTAACTGAGCCTTGAATATGAAACTTATATGGTATTGGTTCCTTCTATTTGGTTACCCCGTTAGACATTGACTGGTTAGGGTTTACGCTCTGCACTTTGTAGGACTGAGTGTTTTGGTATTGCTCTGGGTAGTTAGTGATCTAGTGGGAATTGGGAGAGGTCAACTTTGGTAAATCTTCTTTGACTCTGGATATCGTTTCATCCGTGAGCTGGTTCTTGAGGTTTCGACGTGCGCGCGTCTTTAATGGTAACAGCAGGGGGCTGTATATCCCTCGCCCATAGGGCATTTATATTTGACAGCAGGGGGCTGTATATCCCTCGTCCACCAGGACATTTTTAATATGACAGCAGGGGGCTATATATCCTCGTCCATACGGACATTTCACACTGGTGGAACGGAAGCCTTTAATGACGGTGGTTTAATCACGGCTTTAACAGAAACCGTAATTAATATGAAGGCCGGAGTTAATTAACGACGTTTATTGAGTTAACCGTAAGCAATAATCGATCGGAGGTAGGCGCGCCTTTTTTAGGACGGACTTTAGATGACGGTTATCAGTGAAACCCGTAATCTAAAGTCCCGTGTTGACGCGCACTTTACGGTCAACGGACTTTAGATTACGGTTTACTAATAACCGTCAGCTAAAGTCCGTCCTAAAAAAGGCGCGCCTACCTCCGACTGATGGTCAACGTCGTCGTTTTCACCTGACGCCAAATATTTCCCGTGTTATTTGATTTTTTCGACGCCGCGCGTAATCTAAATTATAGTTAACGACGTCGTTTATCCGTGTATTTTAGATTACAAATAACTTTATATTAATGTGTTACATATGTTTGATCGAATAAGACTCATGGCTTAATGGCCGTGGGTACATGAGTCAACACCATCGATCTTGAGTTCGAAACCCAGCATAGCCAAATAATTTTTGCGCTATTTTTTTTATTTCGTTACACTTTAGATTACGGTTCTTTAGGAACCGTCATTTAAAGTGTGACTTTACATTACGGTTTCATGTAAACCGTAATCTAAAGTCCTTTTAACTACAACATTTGCCCGTTTACTCTGCACACTGTACTTACAGTAACTCTTCTTTCGCGCTATCTTCCTCACTGAAATCACCTCCTCTCTCCCGTCACCTTGCTAACGGCCATCGCCGCCGTCGCTCCCACCACCTTTGTCACTCCCATCGCCGCCGGTCACCACCCATCTACCACTGTCTCACCGTCGACCTCTCTATCGCGTATTGGGTATGCGATCGATTGATTATCATTTTTTTCTAACTTTGTTCATATACATGCATTTCGATTGCAAGTTCTAACCTCGTTTCTATCGAATCCTGAGAGTGTAATGGCAAATGTTCTAACCTTGTTCATATATTTGTGCCTAGATTCACAGTTAATTGCAACCTAGTTCGTGGGCTGATTTCTACACTACTTGCCCACATCGGTGCTTAGTAACGGTAATTTTGCAAAGCAAACTGTAAACTGCTGTATTTATTTATTCTTAGCATTTAGTATTACAATTAATAAATAATAGTGTAGTTTTAAAAATGCTACTACTTAAAACTGCCACAGGAAAGAAAGTAAGTTCAAGTATATTACCGATTCCTGAAAATAGCTCATTTTCAACTGCTCAATCTGCTATGCCAGATGCTCTCTGTTTGATTCACAATCTGTGACAGGAATCAACAATGCTATTGTTATAACCACCAGAAAGAATAAGATGAGTTTCAGTATTTTAATGGTTCTAGAATGACTAGTTTCAGTCCTTCAATCTGAAGTACTGTAGAGAAGGTCATAAATAAACTTCATATATAGTAGAATAAGATAAGTTTATGTATGTTACTAGTTCTAGATGGTGCTTGCAAATTTGACTTTGATAAAACTGATTTGGAGACGTTAGAAATATAGGGGATGCTGTCGATTTTTTTCCGCGCGGTTTAGCTAGCATTTAACCTTGATTTTTTGATGAATTCTAATGTTGTCGTTTTTCATTTATGCATCAGGACTACGACTTTATTTTGGCTTCCGACCTCAACCGTCTTAGCATCGGCTAATCGTCTACCAGAGGTAAGATTTACATATATACATATAATATTTGACAAACTACCAAACATAGTTATCCGCCCAAGATATACCTAATAGAGGTATATCTTCGGCAGTCCCTGTCGGGACTGTCCATGATTGTTAAATCTCACACCTAGGGTGTGAATGTGTTTTTAATTGTACTTTATTGATTATTTCAGCAGTATCTCTTTATTGTTCTTCGAATGCATATATTATTGATTAATATCATAATATCGTGCATTTGAAGAACTGTAGGGAGATGCTGCCGAATTTTCAATTACATATTAAAAACACGTTCACCGGTGGGATTTAATACTCATGGATGGATTTAGGTTGATAAGATACAAAAGTGTAAAGACTCTGCCACGGGTGACGGTATGAAATGGCTGCCTTCATATAAATAGCTAGAAGGAGATGGAACGTTCGTGGATTTACAGCGGAAATTTGGATGACAAGTTTTTAGAAGGAGTTGATAAGTTATGCACGTGTTGGCGAACAATCTGAAACCTACAGACAAGGGATACATATTTTGTCCATGTATCGATCGACTGCCAAAACAATCTGAGATATCGCGGCGTTTGAAAAATTAAGGAACATCTGATCCACCGCGGTTTTACAAAAGATTTCCAAGACATAATCCGATGGCATGGTCAGAGTGCGTTTGATGTTATTAAGCCTGACGAAGGGGATAATGGTCAGGCAAACACAGAAACAGAACTTGGAGATGATACAGTTGCTGGTGATCTAGAATGTTACAGCGAACGTTGAGCCAGATTTCTGGGATGATGACATTGAGACTATGCTCGAAGATGTGGAACGACATCACTCTAACACGCCAGACAAGCATGAAATTTGTTGGATTCATCCAAAACACCGTTGTACCCCGGGTGTGACCCTACAAAGTTAAGCAAGTTGAGTGTCGTCCTCAAGCTATTCAACTTGAAAGCGAAACATGGCTGGAGCGACGTAAGTTTCACTGACCTCCTGGAACTATTGAAATACGTTCTTCCGGTGGACACGTTTACCAACGACTACGTACTCAGCCAAAAAATGATGTGCCCAATGGGTATGTGTAACACCCCTCTCCATAATCACGATATAATCTCTCACGTAGCAATAATAAAACGTCTCGCAGCGGAAAAATAAATAACAATTACAAAACTCACTCGGGTGTCACCGGCCGACTCGCGCCATGCGAGCAACGCAGCCAAACTACATCCAACTTCCAATACAAATAAACTGCTAACCGCAGTGATAACGAGAAATTCCTATACATCATACTAAATCCATATTCCATAAACTTCGACCAGTGAGCGTCTACCCAATCCTGAAAAATACATAACCTTACCATAAGACCATACACCATCTTCATTACTATACATCATCCAATTACCCTGTTCCTGCCTGCTCTTCAGCTCCGACAATGATCAACAACCTGAAATGGTGTAGTATCAGCGATAGACGCTGAGTATGCCGGGCCTGGACCCTAATGGTCACTTGTCATTTTAACCATCTTATTATTAGATTGGTTTCATGCTTTTCCTTTTTACAGTTATAACCAAAACTGAAGCATAAATGTATAATATATATTATCAGCCATCCAAATATCCATAATCATTTAACCGTCCATCCAATCCAAACATTCATTTAAAATTCCATACAACATTTATATATCGAACGTATCGAGAAATAACAATATAATGTACAATGTACATTCGCCGTAGCGTACAGTTTTCATATTTAATTTACCTTAGCCTTGTAGGCTCCATCCAACCATCAACACACAATAAAATAACCACAAGTATAACCAATGAACAACAAAGCGAAACAACAAGAATAATAAACAAGTATTAAGTCTCGTCCATAGTATTGTTCGCCACTGTATAAGTCTCAATTGTTTTAGTTGTTCAGTTATACCTAGTGACAATGTCTCGTTAAAACGACATGTCTCTAGTTACCCTATATTATGGCGGGTCACCCACGGCAGTAGCCACTCCAACGGTAGAGTCTTCGACCAACGAGCCATTCTAGCTCACGGGAAATTTTCTTGATACTTACGGACCCGTACGCGGACATCCTGGTATCGTTTTTGTGATCACAGCGCGCACACCAAGAGCCACATCCTCTTGGCTTTACTTCCATTCCATTAATTAATTAATTATACCATCGCATCGCATTACCAAATTTTCTAACACAGCAGACTAAGGTCATTAGTCCAATCCGGAGTCTGTAAACTCGGGATCCAGTGTTAGATACGAGAGCGACGTATAGAAAGGCCAATGCTCCATATAAAAGTCTCTAATATGTATATGTTATTATCATAGTGCTACAACGTTTTACTTACGTTCCTTATATTCATATAAGATAGCACCATAGCCGCTAGTTCGTTTTATATATAGGTTCATATATACGAACCAATACTGTTAACTCAACAACAGTAAATAATAAGCAGCTATAAATATACAATTCATGCATATTAATTATCACATTCAGACAAACAATCTTATCACAGATCACACAGAATCTGAACTGAGGAAGTCCTCAGAGACAATCCGGGACACATAACAACATACAAGTTATATCAACCAAATCCGAGCCCAAGGAGCAACCTTAGGACAACTCGGATCAAACCCCTTACATACCGTTCACCCTGATTGTATTACGGTGGAGTATGAATCAGCAAGATCCTATGCTCCGTGTAGTCCGCTAGCTCGAGCGTCTTGTCAGAAGTACAATCTAAACGGTAATAAACTATAAGTCAGTCTCCATGACTAACTACATCCGGTATTTCCGAATAATAAGTAACCCCGACAGTTCACCCCTGTTTTCTACAGTTGTTTGTTACATGTTTTTCTAAAACAGTCGGCTTTGTTACTTAAAACGCGTACGTCAAAACTATTTCAACTGTTAAGTTTAATTCACTATTTCCTTTTTTAATCTTATCCCCATCTAGTTTAGGTACGTAACCTATAGTTGCATGTATTCATGCATGATTGTAGTATATTTATTATTTTTTTGTATTGTATCCAAACTCATAACTTATAGTTCATGACTATATACATTTTTTTTAAATATTCACCACCATTAAATCATATGGTTTCCAACCAAAGACATATCCACCTTATATACATTATCCTTGTGTATGTATATATTTACCACGTAGGTAATTCCCATGAGTTTCATAAACTCTTGTATTTTATGTTACATTTTATCATCTTTTATTGGATGATTATTCCCATTAGTTTTTATTTATTATACAACTTATATTAAGATTATTATCCTAATATCATGTAACATCTTATGTTGTATAATTACAACTCCTAAGGTTTATTCCATAAACACCTTAGTTTATAAATCTCATTTATTTATAGTTTGTCACATTATTTTATGTGAGTACCCTTCCTTATATTAATTCCATCTAAACCATATCATTGTCATAACATTTATAACATTATAGACCTTGGTCTAAAATTCATCTCTCAACTCTTATTAACTCAGTATAGCCCTTAACTTAATTTAAATTCCGTTTTGACCACATAACATTATGTAATGTTATACCATATACTAATACCATACTATGTGATATTTTTATTCCCTTAACTTATAACCTATAGTCTTTATACAAAACTATTTATTATTGCCTCTTAGGCACCATAAGAAAATCTTATTCTTTTCCATAAACCATAGTTTCCTTTATTTACAAAATCACCCCTTTCTTTTTACCATGTTATATATACCATTTAATATAACATTTCTAACTTATAAAAGAGTATAACCTATGGTTATTTTTTTGTAAATTCCGAACAGCCCTTGTGCTATTCTATAATTGCCATTTGGCCCTATTTATAACATATAGTTCTTCCATATCATTAAAACCATATTTCATACACATATCTTAATAAATTCTCTTAATAATTCTAAAAATCACCAAATTCCACCAAAGGGTTATAAATATCCTTATTAACCCATATACTTTTGGTATTTACCATTCCACCATCTATTTTTCTCCAAAGTGTCATAATGACATAATAACTATATATTATACATATATAGTTCATTTTAATTCCAAAATCCACCAATAAATTCCTAAAAATTCCTAATAGCCCATGGGTGTTTAAAATACCATTTACACCCTTAGTTTTCGGTAATAACATATTCACCACATATGTTATAAAATATTACCATAAGATTCTTATCTTATTATATAACACCTTAAATAAGTTATTTAACTTATCTAATTTGGTCAAAACCTAGCATATGGTCACGGTTGACCACCTTAATATTTCCTTGACCACCAATTCTTATAATTACGGTTTAGTACCCAAACTTTCTAAAATTCACCATTTAAACCCCAAAACTTTATAAAATCTTATAAGCTTTATTTTAACTCCTTTTAACTCTAATTTTCGGCTTATTTTTCTAAAGTCCCTAATTTAATTTAATTACACCTAATACCCCATTTATTTTCGGTAATGCATTTATACTACTTAAACTTAATTAAAAGCTTGTAAATGCATAAATAAAATGGCCTAAAATACATGGCCTTATTACAAACATTGGCTTGCAAAATAAATTACACATAAATGTCCCAAAATACATATAAAATTTTCGGCCTCACCACACACTTTCCATTTAATTACCAAACTTCCACATAATGTCTTAAATTTGACCATTATGTTAATTAAATCTCTTAAATGACTAGCTTAATATATCTTAGTCATTTTTTTCCATTTCTAGGTCAATATAACCCATATTTATCATTTCACTCTCGGCCATATTTATATATAAGCTTAAATTATAAAATCATAGATTTAAGGTGTTTATACCTTGATTTGCTTGAATAATTCCTTGTTTGAATTCGGCCAGCCTTGGATAAATTTCCAAAGCTTCTCTTGCATGTTTTCAAACAGCAAACAAGGCCTAGTTAGTCTCCAAGAAAGATCTAACCATAAGAAGTAATTTAATGTAAGATTTAAGGCAAAAATCACCTTAAGAATGCAAGGAGAGTTCAAGATGGTTTCGGCCTGAATCAACACACCAAAAGGTGTTAGATCCACCATATTGACATAGGAAATAGCTAGATCTCAACAAACTACCTTGTTATTAGGTTTTACCTTGGAAAAATGCCTTAAAAGAGGGTATTTCCTTTGGATCTCGGCCATCCTTGCTCCAAATGGCTAACCAACAGATTCCACATGAAAAGGAGAAGAAGATGAGGCTATGACCAAAGTTTCACAGCCGAACTGAAGGGAATCAAAAGTTATGAGCTTAAAGCACATTTTTACCTTAAATGGTCAAGACTTGAACTTCCCTCCTTAGATCTGGTTATGTACGAAACAAACACTTCCTTTAACCTCCAAATCACTCTACATAGATGTATAGAAAAGGTTGGAGTGTAGATCAATCGAAAAAAGAAAGAGAGATGAAGAAAATGGGCATTTTTATGCCTTAAGAGCTTACCTAGAGCTTGAGATCTCATCAATGGTGCTTGGAACTCTTACCTGCGGTGGAGGGGAGCCAGAGAGAGCTCTTGGACAGAGCAAACTCGGCTGGAAAGAAGAATGAAGGAGGATGACCTAATATTGCCTTAAAGCACTTTTTTGAATATTTTAGGTCATTATTGGTTTGATGACTCATCAATGCTTGATAATTGGAGGAGAATTCGGTGGAGACAAGGAGGAGACAATGACAAAGGCAGCCGTCCTTGATTGAGAAGGTAGGGTAGTGTTTGATTCAAATTTTGATGATGAAATGGAGTAAATATGTTACTTTAATTCATTTAATGAATGTGTGACTCATCTCTTGTCTTGTACCAGCTTGGGGCACCGAAATGCAAGGAGGAAGAGGAGCAAGTGGAGGCTCCAATTCGGCTGGCTCACATGGGTAAGGTAAGTGGAGCCCACTTTTTTTGTTTTATAAGGTAAGTTTGTCTTTTTTGTTATTTTATGTAAAAGTAAGAGCATATATTTAATTGTCACATGTCTCTTGTCTCTTGGTCTGTTAAGAGACTTAATTATCTGATTTTATGTAGTCCATTTCGTGGTCAATGGTCAACATTGACCAACTTAGTCAATGTTGACCCAACGGGCCCCACATTAGGGTTTTATTAATATTTTAATATTAAATTTGTAAAAATTCGTAAATTTCTGGAATTAAATTCCTAATATCATATATATGATATTTTATCATATTTAAAGGTATTTATAACCTTTTAGCTCATTTAAAACCAATTTAAAAGACAATTTCACAAAAACGTGCTTTAAGGAGTTTTAGCGCACATTTTGTGTTGCCTGGTGTTTCTGAGCTCTGTTTTCTTTGACAATGGTCTTGTTGTGTTCCTTACATGATATTTGATCATGTAATTCAATTTTATATCATTTAGAGGTCATTTGATTTTTAAGGTTTTCCTAGAGCACCTTTTTGCCCTTTTTGACCTTGAAGCATGTAAATGCTTTTCTTTGTGTTGGAGTGTTTTCCAACAGTTATAATATGTTTAATATTATGTTAATATACTTAGGACAAATTTTTAGGTCCTAAGAATTTCATTTGGGTATTTAATTACCCTTAACAGTCAAAGGGTGCAACATCTTGTTTTGTGTTGACCGTTGTTGATCTCAGTTAACTTTTAAGGCATGTTTAGGCCTTAATTAATGTGATTAAATATTTAATCCATATTTAATAAGTTTGGGGTATTTCAGTATGGGGTACCAGAAAATTCATGCTTGTCCAAATGGTTGCATGCTGTTTTGGAAATCGGATGAATTTGCTGAAAGCTGTTCAGCATGTGGAGCGTCACGGTATAAGAAACAACAACTCACATCAGCGGTAGTAAGAAAGGTTCACCAGCTAAGGTACTGTGGTACCTGCCCATCATTCCAAGGTTCAGACTTTGTTCTCCATTGAGAAAGACGCAGAGAATCTTCGTGGCATTCAGTTCACAGGAAAAAGGATGGCAGATTGAGACATCCCGCTGATGCACCACAGTGGAGAAACATAGACGTAAAATTTCCTGAGTTTTGTAACGAACCGAGAAACCCTAAGGCTAGGCTTGTGCACGGATGGGATGAACCCTTACGGTACTTTGAGTAGCATACACAGTACCTGGCCTGTGCTTTTGGTTATTTACAATCTACCGCCGTGGTTATGCATGAACCAAGACATATCTTGTTGTCTTTGTTAATATCTGGTCCAAAGCAACCGGGCAACAAAATTGACGTATTCCTACAACCTTTGATAGAGGATCTACAACTCTTGTGGAATGAAGGGGCTACGGTTTACGACTCATTCAGTAAAGAGGACTTCAATTTGCGTGCTATGTTGTACTATTGCACAATCAATGATTTCCCCGCCATGGTAATCTTTTCAGGCTATTCAATCATCGGGGGCGTTGGCGTGTGCCGATTTGTGGTGAAAAACACTTGTAGCATTCGCTTGAAACACAGTGGGGAAACCGTGTGTATATGGGCCACCGAAAAATGCTTCCAAAAGGACATAAGTATCGAAAGATGGCGAAAGAGTTCGATGGGAAAACTGATCACAGCATGGCGCGCCAGCCTTTGACAGGTACAGAGATTTACAAAAAGTTGGATAATATTGTGAACAACTTCGGGCCGCCCAACCAAAAGTGGTGAAAAAAGTGTCTGGAAAAAAGAAATCAATATTTTGGGAACTACAGTACTGGCAGCATCTGGAGGTTAGACATTGTATCGATGGGATGCATGTCAAGAAGAACGTGGGTGAAAGTATCACTAGCACTCTTTTGAACATAAAAGGAAAGACAAATGATCATTTGAAAGGAAGAAAAAGATTAATTGAGTTGGGCATACGCACAGAGCTTGGCCCGCAAGAACGTGGAAAACGCACATTTTGCCTCTGCCTGTCACACTCTGTCTAAAGAAGAGAAACATAGTCTATGCAGTACCCTTTACACATCAAGTGCCATCAGGTTTACTCCTCAAACATAAGAAACCTAGTGTCCATGACAGATTTCAAATTAGTAGGAATGAAATCTCACGATTATCATGTCCTACTTCAAGAATTTTGCCAATTGCACTACGTGGGATCTTGCCGGATGCTGTCAACACACAATCACAAACGTAGTGTCTTCCTCAAATCCATTTGTCTAAGGTTCTGATGTGGACACTCTGTTCTAAATTACAAAAGGATCTTATTGTGACAATGTGCCAGCTGGAGATGTATTTTCCTCCATCGTTCTTCGACATAATGATACATCTCCTCGTGCATCTTGTAAGAGAGATTTTGATGTGTGGTCCTTTGTACCTTTGCTACATGTATCCTGTAACGACCCCAAAACCACCCTAGGAGTTAGGGACGTTACACGCCGCGTATCTATTACCTAATAACGCAAGGCTCTAACATACGAAACCCAAAGCTGGAACAAAGTACACCTTTATTAACTGAGAACAGATTACATGGTCTATCTGACATTACATACAGAAGTCAAACTACATTACATAACGTAATCAAATTACAAAGGGGCCTTAAGCCACAACTACAATTACAAAGTGAAAGACTAAGCAGAAAACAGAGCGGAGTCTTCAAGGAAACTTAAACCTGCAAGTCAGACGGAAATAGGGGTGAGCCAAACTATAGCTCAGCAGGTGATAAACTTCATCAGCTGAGCATGCTCAAAACATATACTGAACATAATCGTACTAATACATAAGCTTAGCAAATCAGACTGGAAGCGTAACAGAAATCAGATAGAGAATGAAGCTTTCTCAAATCAGAGGAGTGACAGGTCAGAACCGAAACAGAAGTTGGTCAAATCAGAGTAGAGAAGCAGAAACTGTGTAAACTGAACAGAAGTTTTAAATCAGAACGAAGTAAACCACAAACTCAGAAGTCCAGATCAGAAGCTTAATCCAAAACAGAGGTGGGACGCTAGACACCAGCTGACACATCAGAAGGACTCATATAACGTCCTATGGATCCGAAGATCCACAACAGAAGCCGTAGAGACAGCTATGGACCCGTCGGTCACTAAACATCCAAGGGACCCTGAGAGATATAACAGAGGGGAACCCAAGGGAAAAACAGAAGGAATTCCTGCGCAGCATGCTACGGGACAGCCAGACCCGACTATCCAAGGCTCAGAAGCTAAACATCTAGGTCCCAAAACAGAAGCTTACAAACGAAGCAGAAGCCTTTAAC
Organism: Limonium bicolor; assembly: GCA_023374045.1. Classification (NCBI taxonomy): domain Eukaryota; kingdom Viridiplantae; phylum Streptophyta; class Magnoliopsida; order Caryophyllales; family Plumbaginaceae; genus Limonium; species Limonium bicolor. Next base: position 212,254,380 of record CM041779.1, on the reverse strand, counting down.
AGAACAGAACAGAACAGAGGACCAAGCACATCAAACGGATCATAAACCTTTATCAAAACAAAAGTCATACACTGACTAGCAAACAGAAGCGTAGAAGCTCAAACACTCTTCTAGAGCAAATCAAAGTCAAAGGCTTATCTAAGGTTTTCAAATCAAAGTACACATATACATGCGCCAAAACGTATCAGAACAGATAGTACTCGAGAAAAGAAATCCAACGCCGCAAACGGCACTCAAAACGGAGCTCAAACGAAGGAGTTATGCCAAAAACAGAGGCATGTCCGAACTTGCGTCCGACCTTGCAAGTTCGGACAGATGCCGAGAACAAATACTGCAGAGAAATCACAGTGTCCGAACATCGAGTTCGGACTGATGTTCGGACGGTTTTTCGAAAGAGTTACGCGGGACGTCCGAGCTTCGAAGCTCGGAGATTGCAGAAAAAACGGGGTGTCCGAACTTCAAAGTTCGGACTGAAGTTCGGACACACCCGAATGCGAAAATACAGAAGCTCAAAACATGCTGTCCGAACTTCGAAGTTAGGACAGAAGTTCGGACAGCACAAAATCAGCAGAGCAGAGGCTACGAACAGATCAGAAACATACCAAAACTTCACAAATCTAAACCAAAGTATTACCCACACCAAATCAGACATAAACACAGAGAAACCATGGGTTTCAGCCACTCAAAACGCAATTACAATGCATTAAAACTCACGCACAAATCCATGAACAATCCTTATAAAACCCAAATCAGCGGTACTCAGAATTCACAAAACAGAGGGAAATTTACAGATGTAAATTCACCATTGTCAAAGCAATACTTACATAACCAAAATATACGAATCAAAATACTACCCACGGGGTTTTAACACATTAACACGCAAATCAGCAATCACCCAAATCACACAAAATCAGAGAGTCAAATAAACATATACGGAAACATTTCTCGAAACCCCCGTGGGTGAACACACACAACCGAATCCATCTACCACCTACCTCACATCCGACGCAAAGCCATCTCTGCGGACCCTAACCAACAGACTCCTCGAATCTCCACTTGCAACAACGAACCCTCAGACCGAACAATTCCAGAATTCTATAGTTAGAATCAGAAAAGAAAGAGGGGAAAACTCAATGGAGAATAGAACCGGAACTTACAAACCAAACCTGACAGACGATTGATATACGAACGGAATTCCACAAGCAGATCTCTAGCAATCAGTAATTGAGAGGAAATTGAAGAGGAGAAAGAGGAGCAAAGGGAGAAGAACTTGAACGCGTAGAGGATGACCAGAGAACCGTCAATGAGAGAGTGGAGAAATTATTGATCGTGAATTAGGATGAGAGAGAAGAGGAAAATAAAATAGTTTAATAACCCACTCTCTTAAGAAAATAATAAATAACAAAAGGAAGAAGACAAAGTAACCCTCCTTCCTCAAGCTGACAATTAACATTAAAAGAATGTCATAGGCTATTTAATATAAGATTACAAAATAGCACAAACTCCCTTTGCGAATCAAAAAGAAAATAAAAAAAAAAATCTGGGGCATAACATATCCGTTCGAAAGGTACATGGGTGTCCTGAAGAAGAAAATGAAGAACCGTCATCAACCAGAGGGTAGTATTATAGAGGGCACTATCACAGAGGAAGTGTAGACTTCTGCACCAATTACCTAGAAGATGTCAATACCATTGGACTTCCACATTCTAGACACGAGGGCAGATTGAAGGGTGTTGGCACGGTTGGAAGGAAACTGAAAAGAATTGACATAGACACTCTTAACAAAGCTCATTTAGTTGTGCTAAGTCATCTTGAAGATGTTGAACCATACTTTGATGAACACTTGTGTGTTTTAAGAGCACAATATCTAAACATGAGTGACGTTAGACTACAAAATGAGCAGAATAGGACATTTGTCCAATGGTTCAAAGAGAGAGTGTTGTCCGATCAGTCCACGAATGTGCCTGAACTGAAAGTAGAGTTGCATTTGGACCAAATCTGGATGTAATTTCTTATGAGGGGTACGATGTCAACGGATTCACCTTTTTCACAGAACGTCAGGATCAGAAGTCAACGAATCAAAACAGTGGTGTAGAGCTTGAAGCTTATCAAAACTTATATGACACCGGTGTCGTAGGTCATAGTCCTGTCTCAGTACAACAATCATATTTCGGTGTTATACAAGACATCTGGGTATTGGACTACAACAGCTACGAAATGTGTGTTTTCCGCTGTAACTGGGTTAACAACAATCATGGCTACCGTGAGGAGGAGCATGGTATGAAACTGGTTGATCTGTCTAGAGCTACTCCCACGGTTGAGCCATTCGTTGTTGGGACGAAGGTTAAGCAGATATTTTATGTAACTGATCCCTGTAATCCTAGATGGTCTGTTGTGCTTAATGGGAGAAGAGGAATAGTTGGTGTGGATGGTGTGGTTGATGAGGATGAGTATGATGCAGAAGATGAACCTCCAACTGTTCCTATTTCATTGGAAGAGGCTGAGGTCACAGGTCATCGTGAGTATATACGATCAGACCATAACGAGGGAATGTGGGTTGAGAGATAATGGTATATGTAAGTTATTACTATAAAAATTTATATGAAATTAACACTCTTTATTTATTGCTTGTTTATGACCATTATGAAATGCTTAATTTAATTCAAATTGTATTTCAATCCTTGCAGGCATGGCTGATCAGGACATGGCTGATGAAGAGTTCGATTTATTTTGTCGTCAGGAGGAGGAAAATGAGCAGCAAATGGTACAGGTCCCATCTACATCTGCCGCTGCTATTGTTGCCCCATCCACATCTGCCGCTGCTGCTGTTGGCCCTTCCATGAGTGCACCTTCTACGAGTGCTACTCAGAGACCCAGAGGTAGAGGTCCGACCCGTGGGTTGAAACTGCAGAAACCGGATCAGATTAGTCTTCTATGGGACAGTATGGGAGGTATGGTGGGGGCAGCAGGTTAGAGTTCGCTAGTATGCTAGGGACTCTGGCCAGATCACATTGCTGCATCAACCACACATGGAAACAAGTCCCGGAAGAAGTAAAGAGACCATCTGGAAGAAGGTGCAAGAACGGTACAAGATCCCAGAAGAAGTGAAGAAGACCGTTTCTTTGGTGGCCGGCAAAGCTAAATCATTCCGCCACTACTTGGTTGAGCATTGGATCAACAGGGTGCCCCCACGTGAGCCTCCGCCGTATGTTGTGTACAATGGCATGATCACTGAAGAGGAGTGGAAGGAGTTCGTTGAGCGGCACGCCACCCCCGAGTTCAGGGTATGTTGTGTGTACTCTTTTCTTAATTAATGCTCATAATGCTTTATCCCTGATTTTCTAATTAATTTCCTGTTGTACTTTCTTAACAGCAAGTACAAGAACAAGCACGGCAAAACCGTGAAGCTAATCTCTACCCCCACACCATGGGACGAAGGGGAATGTGGGCAGCCTCGAGGGATGGAAAGAAGCTGGTTTGCTGACACGGAGGAACGATGATGGAAGTGAATGCCCAATCGAGGATGTCTCTGAGGCGAGGAGGGTGTAGATGTACATTCTGGGACGCCAGAAATGACCAGCGAAGGTTAGAGGATATTTCCTAATGCTGCGATGGAACAACTGGCTAACCAAATTGTAAGTATTTGAAAGTAGCTGTTAAATAATTTACTTATATACTCAAATGTTTGTTGATCTTAAATCTCATCATTAACTTCTTTGAAAATTGGACAGTACGAAGCGGCACAGAGAGGAGAAGTAGACTAACACGCTCATCCTTCTCAAGACGACGCGCTGAATCAAATGCTTGGGAAGAAGGATCACCCGGGGCGTGTTAGAGGATTTGGGGGAGAAGTACGTCAGAAGAACGTATTCCCGCCATCTGCTAGGAAGGGTCAGATGAGTGCTGCTGAAGTCGAGGCGATGGTAGAGCGTAAGTTCGCTGCTGAGCGCCAAGCTAATGACGAGAAACAGGCTGCTGAGCGCCGGGCTATCGAGGAGAGGCTGCAGGAAGCGTTGAATGCGATTTCACATGCGACTACTCAGCAGCAGCAGCTAGATCCTCCTCGACTGTCTTCCTCGTCTAGTTGTGCTCCGACCGCTGACCCGTACCCGTTTGCCAACATCCAGGTTAACTTTGTTTAACTATTTTTCTCCTAAAATAAAGTTATTTAAATAGTATTAGATTGGACTCACTTATTTATTTCACGTATTATCTCTATTTATTAAAGGAGCAAAAAAATGTCGTCTCCAAATACCATTAGATGGGCACCCTGTAGATGCGGCCTATGGACGGTGTTGCCATCAGGTCCACTCACGCTCATCAGTTTCGTACGTCTACCCCCATTCTACGCGCGTGTGACCTTGGACCTGATAGTTGATGGATTTGAGCATGCATACCTTCCGATGGCGTTTGACAACAAATGCACGCTGATCGAAGCGAAGGGAGACATATTGCCCTGGCCAGCATGTTATATTGTTGTCACCGATGAGGTAAGACTGTTTGACAACCATTTAGTATCTAATAAAATGCATTATTTAGCATTAAGTGTCTAATCTAATCTATTATAGATCCCTGAGCTTCCTCGCCGCGTAACCCGGCCCAGACTAGAAGAGACCAGCGCGCCGGTGAATCCTGAGATCCCTGAGCTTCCTCGCCGCGTATCCCGGCCAGAGAAGAAGAGATCTGCGCGCCGGCGAATCCTGTCAGAAGTACAAGCGTATGTTCTAGATAAATGTTTAATGTTTACTATAATAATCAATTAGTAATTATCTTTACATTATGCTTTACTGTTTGTGTGTGAAGGGTAAGAATCCAGTGTTACGGGTGTGAAAGGTAAGAATCCAGCGCCCGTCCAGGGGTCGCACCAGGACTTCTGAGGCGCCTAAAAATAAGCTCGCACTGCCACAAAAACTTGTTATGTTTTGGGGGCCAAGCAGATGAATCTCTACGACAAGATCATGTTGAAGTCATCTCAAACTAACAACTTCATGATGACGCTTCCAAAGTCGATGTTTCACTACGAAGAAGATATGATGACGGCAATCAACTTTGAGGACATCAGAGAGATGATGTGTGGAGATTATCTGAACATTAACATTATTCAAGCTTATCTAAAGTAAGTGTTCTTTCCTCATACTGTAAAAACATATAGAATAAGTATCTATATGAAGTTGCATTGGCTAACTTTTTATAGTACATGTGATATAATAGATGTCTGCTTGAGAGATGTGCTGAGAAGGACATGACCTCCATTACTGCGGTGTGCCCGGAGCGTTTATCGTACGACTCAGTCACTAGGGACCCGGGGAGGTTTTGTGAATACATGATTCATTGCTTCAATGTTGTTGATCAACAGAATAAATTATTCATTCTAATGCCGTATCACCAAACGTGAGTTCTAATATAAAATTACATACTAATTAGCTAACTTTTTACCTTCATTTCTCATTTCATTTTGTATTTGACATTGTAGCCACCACTGGGCTTTGTTTATATTCTACGCTGCCACCGCTACTCTGCTCGTTCTAGATCCACTAGGGCAGTGGACAGAATTCAACACTGAAGACTTAATCAAAGAGTAAGTTTTTATTACTATTTAATTTGTAAGTTTTTTGAACCAAAATTAATGTACTTGTTCATTTTGCTAAACGCTTTTGTTAATATATGTAACAGTTGTTACAAAAAAACCCCTCAGGGAGAGTTTGGTGATTTGACCGTCGATTACATCAAGGTTTGGTAATTCATGTATTTCATTCGTGCTGCTATTATCTTTGTACAATTGTTTTACATTTGTGAATTTTGGTGATTTAGTGCCCTACCCAAAAGGATTCTAAGAGTTGTGGGTACTACGTGATGCGGTATATGTACGAGTTCTGCGGGTACTTCCCAGTTTTAAGAATGATAAAGACAAGGTAATACGAACGCTGTCTTGTATTTAATTCTTTCGGCAGATTTTTTGTGTCTTTATCTTAATCTCATTATGTGTTCCATTCCTTTTCTTGTTGCAGATTAAAGAGCATTATGCTAGATTCAAGACTTATGCTCCTGCCGACTTGTTGCATGTCAGAGAGAGCATGGCAGCCATGTTTATGAGAATGGAGTGGTAGACTAGCTAGCTCTGATGCTGCTATCATGGATTTTGTTTTTTACAGTTTTCTGCACCGTTTTTGTACTGTTTTACGCTTCTGTTTTATGCTATTTCTTGCTGGGAGTCATCCTAGCTGTATCTACCATGTATAGGTACTCTGCTACCTTTGTAGCCCTCTGATTTTGTTAGTTGATGCTGCTGTAAAAATTATATTTTTTGTAATGAATTGCTAGCTGCTGTAACAGATTCTAGCTGTTGTATTGAATATTTCTGTTGCAATTGTGCGCAGGGAATGAATTTGCAATTGTTATCTCTGCTGTAATTGTGTAACAGATTGAATATGCAATTGAATATGTTACAGATTTTCGATCTAGTGCTCTATTAGATGTCATCTCTGTTGCAATTGTGCGCAGAGAATGAAGTTGTGTTGTTGGTATTTGATTCAGGTGGTTCAATTGTGCAGTTTCTGCCCTCTGTTGCTTATCTGTTACAATTCTGTCTCTGTTGCAATTGTGTAGATTTGTAAAAAAATAAAGAATAATAAAAAAAAACACTTTAGATGACGGTTATTGCGAAAACCGTCATCTAAAGTATCGACTTTACATTACGGTTATTGGTAAAACCGTGATCTAAAGTCCTTTGGCGCGCGCGCGCCAAAGGACTTTAGATCACGGTTTTACCAATAACCGTAATGTAAAGTCAATGACGCGGGCCTGAAAAGGGCCTTTAATTACGGTTTAAAACCGTAATTAAAGACGTCGCCATCTTTATTGACGCCGCGCGTAGATTACGGTCCAGAACCGTAATTATACACGGTTCTGGACCGTAATAAAGGGTTCCATTCCACCAGTGTTTTATTTGGCGGTGGGGGCCATCTCTCCAGTTGAATTATTCCATTCTTGAGTTATTGGTTCTTGGATCTATTTTATCATTCCTAGTCCTTTGTGACTATCTGAGTCTTTCTACGCCTACGGGATTTGGGTTTAACTAAGGAAATGGACGTTCACTAACACGTGATGTGATTTCGTTTCACTAACTTTATCTTTCTGTTATTAACCTTTATTCTTATCTTGATATCTTATTTGGTGATTCGTGAAATGCTTTGTTCCTCTGAGTTTTTTAAGTGTCTGTTTTCAAGCTATTATTTATTTAAGAGTTGTATTATAAGTTGTTTTGGAGGATCGTACCAGTTCCATTCCAGGGAACTGACCCACTCCATTCGGGGTGGGCTGGTTGGTTTTATCTTGCAGGTACGAGTTATTTTACAGGTTACCACGAAGAGAACGAGTGACTGGGATGGGATTAGGTTTTGAGAGTTTATATGTTTTATTACTGTTTTACTTTCGTTAAGTTTTCTCGAGGTTCAGGCCGTGACAGTTGTAATCATTAAGTTGTATTTTGGTGAGGTTTGGTACCGGGTGTTTGGAACCCGATGATCTGTACGCCTTTAGTATTTTATTTCTGCTATAAATATGTTAAATAGGGGCGTTACAGAAATTGGTATCAGAGCGTAGTTACGCTCTAAACCCGAGAAGACAAGCCGAGTGAAACACTTAGATTATAGGTGCACTTAAAACTGGGGAACTGGGGTAGAATTGGGAAGTGAGAATTCCAGAAAGGCGCGTGACTCTTACCCCATACTTACTACTTATGTTTTACTTCACGTACCTATGAACCGTCCTTAGGACGTTATAAATATTTCATTATATTAATACATAGATAGTTAGACTTTACAATACGCCTTCTGAGTACAAAACCGTCGTACCAGCTAAATGTCTCGAAGAGGAGGAAGAGGAGGAGCTGGTCCCTCAAGAGGCTATGGACCCGACGCTGTCACCCCGGAGGTCATAGCACAGATTGTGACAGCTGCATTGACCCAGCAGCAGGCTCAGATCCCACAGCCACCACCGCCACCACCGAATGGTCCCCGGGAGTTCAACTGGCTGAAGGCGGTTAACGACCTTCGTCCTCCCATCTATGAAGGTCAACCAGAACCGAAGACTTTAGAGAAATACATAGACGAGATGCAGAAGGCCTTCACCTCTCTGCATGTTCCAGTGAATCGCCAGGTGGACATAGCGGCCTACTTTCTTCAGGGACCCGCGCATCGATGGTGGCAGACTGCTAGAGCCGAGCTGACGGCCCAGGCGAACTTTGACTTCCAGGCATTTCTAGTGGCCCTGAGAGCTAAATTTATCCATCCTATCTACAGAAGAGGATGAGGAGTGAGTTCGAGCAGCTGAAGCAAGGGAGTCTTTCTATTGCTGAGCACTACAATAAGTTCGTGGAGCTACTTGCTGTTATTGGAGAGGGAGCTTACGCCCCAAGATATCTGGTGGACAAATTCCATACCGGCTTGAACTTCAAGATCATGACCATGATCGGTTCCACCAGAGGGATGACCCTACAGGAACTAGCTGATGATGCAAACGATTGTGAGACCACCATTGCCTATCAGGATTCTGTGCTAGGCAAGAGGAGGAATGACAATTGGGGGAGGAAATGGAAGAGGACCCCCTCAGACTCAGGAAAGGAGGGGAAAGTTTTTCAAGGGAGGGAACGAGAAGGCCATCGTCCCTTCTAACGCTAATGTTAAGCCTCTCCGCTATGAATCACCCAGGGGTGAGAAAAGTTAGAATCTATAATATGATTACATTTATGCTATCACGTCACTAACCTTGCACTGAAACAGGAAACAGACCGGTAAGAAGGTACTTCTGCAAGTGGTGCAAGAAGGACCACCCAGGCAAGGATTGTAAAGGAAATCTGGTGGAATGCAACTACTGTGGTAAGAAAGGGCATAGGGGATTCGAATGCCACAAGAACCCAGAATCTTGGAACTACAAGCCCGCCACCGGGACCATTGCTAGAGCCCCAGCTGCTACTACTACTGGAGGAGGTTGAGGTGGCACAGGAGGTGCTGGACCATCTACCAGTCGCCCTGCCCAGAGTCATCCACAGAGGCCGGGACAGAACTACCCCCAGAGGCCGGGCAAGGCACCAGTCCTTAACATGGTGGACCGCGTCGAGGCAGCAAGTGATGACCCGAGTTCACCTGGAGCTGGGAATTTAGAGGTCAGGCTGAATGTGTTGGACCAGGCTCAAGCAAAGAGCAATGGAACGGTCATCACAGGCACATTCCAAATTAATGGAGTAGAGGCTACTGTCCTGTTTGATTCTGGAGCCTCCCACTCCTTCATATCCCAAGCATTTCATACTAAGATAAATGCCCCCACAGAGGATATCCATGATTGCTCCGTTTTGTTGCCATCCAGAGAGTTGGTCAAATGCAATAAACAGTGCAAGAATCTGAGCATGCACATCAAGGGAGCAGACTTTCTTCTGGACGCCATTGTCTTCCCTGGCATGGGATTTGACATAATTGTGGGCATGGACACGCTACAGTGGTACAGAGGTAGACTACACTGCGCAGAGCATCGTCTCCTCTTGAAGTCAGCCACAGGGATCACAGTATCATACCGAATGCAGCCCAAGCAGCCGACTGTGAAGGTTGTATCGGCCTTATCCCTGATGAAGGAAGTGTCCAAGGGCGCGACTGCCTACTACTATTATGCCCGGGATCTGAGGACGGATCCGAAGTGCAGGAGCGACGTTCCCATTGTGTCGGAGTACCCAGATGTTTTCCAGAGGAGCTACCTGGACTACCACCGCTAAGAGGGGGTGAATTCAATATCGACCTCGTACCGGGCACGGGACCGATTGCTAAGGCTCCCTACCGGATGGGCCCTGCAGAGATGGTCGAGTTGAAGAAGCAGTTGCAGGAGCTACTGGATAAGGGCTTCATCAGACCTAGTGTCTCACCTTGGGGCGCTCCTGTGCTGTTCGTCAAGAAGAAGAACGGGAGCATGAGACTGTGTATAGACTACAGAGAGCTGAACAATGTCAAGATCAAAAACAAATACCCACTGCCCAGGATCGATGACTTGTTCGACCAGCTGAGGGGAGCAAAGGTGTTCTCTAAGATTGATCTACGTTTCAGATATCACCAGATAGCTATAGCTGAGCCAGACATTGAGAAGATAGCCTTGCAGACCAGATACGGCCACTATGAGTTCACAGTGATGCCGTTTGGACTGACCAATGCACCGGCAAGATTTATGGATTTGATGCAGAGAGTCTTCCAAGCCCAGCAAGATAAGTCGGTAGTCGTATTCATAGACGACATTCTAGTCTTCTCCAAGAGCAAAGAGGAACATGAGCAGCATTTGAGGATAGTCTTGGAGACACTGAGGGAGAAACAGTTATATGCCAAGTTCAGCAAGTGTGAATTTTGGCTGGACAAGGTGTTATTTCTTGGACACGTGACCTCAGCTGAGGGAGTTTCAGTAGACCAAGCTAAGATTGAGGCAGTGAAGAGCTGGCATAGACCTCGCACGGTGACAGAGGTTAGAAGTTTCCTTGGGTTGGCTGGCTACTATAGACGCTTTGTGAAGGACTTCTCCAGGCTAGCCAAGCCCTTGACCTCCTTGATGAAGAAAGACAGCCCGTTTGTGTGGACAGAGGCTTGTGAGGTCTCCTTCCAGGCGCTGAAGGACGCCCTTGACCACAGCTCCAGTGTTGATTATCCCAGAGGGGAACGAGGGATACGAGGTATATTGCGATGCTTCAGGAAGAGGGATTGGTGGGGTACTGATGCAGCACTGTCGAGTAGTAGCGTATGCTTCTAGACAACTGAAGAAGCACGAAGAGAATTACCCCACACACGACCTTGAGCTTCTCGCCATAGTCTTCGCCTTGAAGATCTGGCGACATTACTTGTATGGAGCCACAGTTCGGATTATGACAGACCATAAGAGTCTGAAGTACATCTGGACTCAGAAGGAGCTGAATTTGAGACAACGAAGATGGGTTGAGCTTCTGGATGATTATGACCTCAACCTCCAGTACACAGAAGGGAAAGGAAATGTCGTGGCAGATGCTCTGAGCAGAAGAAGAGCTTATTCACTTCTTGCCTTGATAGAGAGGACCACGATAGCTGAGGAGGTGTATGCAGCCCAGGACAGTGACGTTTATCTCCAGGGCATCAGACAAAAGTTAGCTGACGGGTTGACTGACGGTTTGAAGTACGACTACGAGCTGGACAGCGAGGGACACGTTCGAGTTAGAGGCAGACTATGCGTTCCTCAGGATGCGATGGAACTTCAGACCAGGATTCTTTCAGAGGCTCATTCCTCGACATTATCAGTACACCCTGGAGCCACCAAGATGTACAAGGACTTGAAGCAATTATTCTGGTGGAGAGGGATGAAGAGGGATGTAGCTGATTTCGTCTCTCGGTGCCTCACTGGTCAGAAGGTGAAGTTTGAGCATCGTCGGCCAGGAGGGCAGATTCAGTCACTACCAGTACCGTGCTGGAAGTTTGACGACATCAGCATGGATTTTGTGGTCGTCTCCCTCCAGCTAGAGGTGGACTGAACGCCATATGGGTTATAGTCGATAGGTTGACCAAGACAGCTAGGTTCATACCTATCAAGGACACATGGAAGGTGCCCAAACTAGCTGAGGTGTTTACCACAGAGCATATCCGGTACCATGGGGTACCGAAGATGATCTTCTCTGATCGTGACACTCATTTCCTCAGTAGATTTTGGCGTCAGGTGCAGGAGGCATTTGGGACTCAACTACGGCTTAGCACAGCTTTTCACCCGCAGACTGAGAGGACTATTCAGACATTGGAGGATATGTTGCGAGCAGTCGCTCTAGACTATCAGGGAGTTGGGTAGAGTGTCTACGCCTGGTAGAGTTCTCCTACAATAACTCTTACCATGCATCCATCGCCATGGCACCCTTCCAGGCTCTATATGGCAGGCCGTGCCGGACTCCCTTATCATGGAGTGACCCTGCTGAGGCAGTCTTGATTGGGCCTGAGTATATTCAGACACTGCAGGATGACGTCAAGGTTATTCAGCAACACATGAGGGCAGCGCAGTCTAGACAGAAGTCTTATGGGGATCAGCGTACTAGAGAGCTCAAGTTTCAGTTGGGAGACATGGTCTTCTTACGAGTGTCTCCGATGAGAGGCATCTTCAGATTTGGGATGAAGGAGGGAGCTACGCCCTAAGTATTGTCGCCCCGTACAGGATTATGGAGCGAGTGGGCCCAGTTGCTTACAGACTCGAGCTACCAGCGGATTGGGGAAGGTACACGATGTGTTCCACGTATCTCAGTTGAAAAAAGTATATGCCTGACCCTTCTCACATACTGCAACAGCCAGAGAGATTGGAGATTGAGCCTACATTGAGGTATGAGGAGACTCCTATTCAGATCTTGGACACGAAGGTCTGAGAAACGAGAGGCAGATCAGTTTAAACTAGTAAAGGTTCTTTGGGAACATCATGGGGTTGAGGAAGCTACTTGGAGACCGAGGACTCCATGAAGTAAAGTACCCCACATCTGTTTACATGATACCCTGCTATCCTGATGTGATTCACGTTAGTGGCGGTACGAGGGCGTACCTTAGCTCTTTTAAGGGGATATGCTGGCATACTCCTCCTTCGTTATCTCATCCGGTTATGCCTTGTTGCATTGCAAGTGGAGGGAGAAGAGTATTAGTAGTGTGAGAGGTGTATGTATGTACGTAGTTTTACATTGTGGCACAATAGTTTGTCACGTTTGTGTTTTGTTTCAGTTTATATTTTGATTCAGTTTGATTAGATTTCGGTACTCTCGAGTGGAATGTTGAAATTGAAATAAAGGATTGGAATGGTATGGAATTTCATTTGGTATGAAATTCATTGGAATTATTATTGTCTCAGCACACCCAAAGCGGTGTGAGTGCCTATTAGTTGATTGTTAACTTCGAGGCGAAGTTTCTTTTAAGGATATACTGAAATACCCCTAAATTAATTTACATTAATTTAGGGGATTTCTTTTATTAAATATTAAATTATTATATGGAATTGTGAAATTTAATTAGGGGTTTCTCCTACTTAACCCTAATTATTATATATTATTATAAGTATTATCAATTTTATAATAAGATTTATAAGTCAATAAATCTTGGGAAAATTTCTAAACATTCCTACTATATTATAAAGATTTTAGGAAGTGTTGGAACATTGTTTTGAAACATAAAAGTCAATATAAAATTCTAGAAACCTTAAAGCTAATTAAGCCTTGCTAGGGTTGACTTTTTGAGAATGGTCAAACCAGGCCATGAAACCTATACCATAAATAGGTTATGGAAAACCATGAAGATCGATAAAAAGAACATAAAAAACGGATCATTCTAGCCAAAGTTATGATCAAATGAAGTTTAGAGCCAAAATTTTGATAAAGGCTGACGTGGCATGGACTGCTGACTCATCGCCGCCTCGGTAATCGCGCCCCAACACTTAGACAGATTTATCTCCTATATTTCCGGAACCGAAAATCAGGTTTTTTCCTATCTTGTGACCTTCATAACTTTCTCATCTTAAGGAATTTTGAGTGCCGTCTTCTTTGTTGTCTTCTCCTACATTCCCTCTAAACAACCATAAATCACACAAACCCTAACTCGTTCTGAATCAACAGGAAAATCAAGTCAAAGTAGCCACCTTGCAAAAACCGGAACTGCAGTTCCAGTTTTCCCTTCGAATCAGGTAACTTCGATCAGCCATAACTTCTTCGTTTCTCATCCAAATTCCATGTTCTTTAGCTCGTTTTGAAGAGCTCTAATTCCTATAAAACTTTCATGTTTATGGCCTAAGCCAATTCTCAACCGATTGGAAGGAAAAGGTGTCTAAAGTCTCGGTTTCACCATCACATAAAATCACAGTTTTCTTCCCAGAAAACGCAAGGTAAACTCGCAACTTCTAGCTTCAATTTCTTTCTGTGTGATGCGAGTTTGGATTAGTTCTTGCTATCAATACATAGATCTAAGTTTGCTCTTCCAATGAGCCCTTACACATAGCCTAACTCGATTTGTACTGCTAGTTATAGATCCTCAAAGTTGGCCTCGTGAACTGCTCAAAGTTCGAATTTTTCCAGATTTTCGGATTCGATTTCACTCAATTCGCACAACTCCGGTAAGTTTCCGATCAATTGCTCCGTTATTGTCATTCGAAATCCTATTACCGGCCTAACCCATGTCTCAATTTAATCAATTACGTGTTAGATTAGGAGAATTTGTTAGATTTGTGTCCGAATTGCATTCTGTACTTATTAAGAACCCTATCATTCAACTGAATTCGAATTCCATCGAATACTGCATTATAATTGGGGAAACCGGTATCATTAAAACCGAAATTTGATTTCGAAACAAATAGAAACAAGAATCACTCGATTTCGTTCTGTGTATTAGGAGAAAATCGAGATTTAGTACTCGACTGGGTTTATGAGTTCGCTGACGAACTGAGAGTTCAGGGGCCATCCGATCTCGTTTTAAAAGATTGGACGGCCGAGATTAGATCGGGTTAATTAAGAATTGTTATAAGTTTATTAAATTTCAGAATTTGGCTCTAACTTGTTGATTTTAGTTAATGGCCTTCCCGAAGGTATTTTGACTTGAAATTTTAACCATAGATTCCTTATTTAATCTAGTTTATTTTGGTGTAAATTAATATGGTTTTGGAGTTTTTAAACGTAAGTTATGATTTTTGCAATTATGGGTTTTCTGGAATTATTTGGCTAAATTTAAAAGATATTTTTATGAAATAAAAATTTTATAATATGTCTAAAATGTTATAGTTACTATGTATTAAATTTGGGAATTTTTGGGCAATGGTAAAAGGTTTTAAAAATTGTGTTTATGAGTTTTCATAAGAATAACCTATAATATAAGGTTTTTAATTTAACCAAAAAATAATATGGTTTTTTAATTAACTTTTAAGCTGGGGAAAATAAAGGAAACTAAATTAACATTTTATAATAGTAAGTCTATAAATTTTTGGTATTAGCTTTTAAGAGAAGTGAAATTATTTACATATATGTATATATACTTACTTAAGTAGAAACTTATATAAATTAAGGAATTTAATTATCCTACATTTTATTTACTATATTATATGTGAGTTAATATTTTTAATTAAACTAAGGGAGAAATATATATATATTTTTACGCATTTATAAAAAGGGAATAAAGTAGTAACTTAGAGTAAAACAAGGAACTAATTAAATAACACTTATAATAACTAAATATTATAAGAGCTAGAATCCTAAGATATAGTAAAAGAATACTTTATGAAATATACTTGGAATATAGTTTAAGGTTGTAGTAATAAGATAGTTTAAATATGATAAGTTACATAGGGAATGTCTTAGTTAATTTCTAATACGGGTATACTTATATGTTTAAATAAATAAAGGAAACACTTTATGTTATAAACCATAGGTCGGTTTGTGTTAAGCCTAGAAGTTATTAAACATAAATAAATATAGTAAAATTTCCTAAAAATGTTATGGATAAATCTTAATACATAAAAATATATATATATATATATATATAAATACATTATATAGATGTGGGAAATAATATTCTTGTGATAGTATATAAGTAATATATATATCATATAGTTATAATAGTAGATATATATATATATTATTATATATATATATATATATATATATATATATATATATGATAACCTTAAGTTTTAATTGGTGTGTAATTAAATAGTCACTATTAACTTAAGGGTTTTATTACACAACATAAACTTAACACGGTCTTGGGCTAACCTACTAAGCCTAAGTCTATGAACTCCAAAAGCCCACTTAAACAACTCAGAGAGAGTTTGGGCCACTCTCAGGAGTAAATTCTAAATCGATCTAAACTAAACAAAATGGGCCTAGTAAAGGATTTAGTTGACAAGTCAAGCCCGAGTCTTTGTGAGGGAACAATGGTAAACCTGGAACTGTTAATCAGTAAGAAAAGAAGGTTGTTTAGTTTATAAGTCCCTTAATTAATCGACACTTGGAATACCTTAATTATAGGTTACTATTGGGGAATCACTTATTCGAGTTATTTACTGTTCTGCACATACCAGGTACGATTTCTCGTACTCCTATATTTTTGCTGTTTGACTTGTGGAATGTTTTGGAAAACGCTAACTGACTTTAAGAGGAATTTCTAAAAAGGAAATGGTTGTGTGACTAACTCAGCTAGTTTGACTAACTGAGCCTTGAATATGAAACTTATATGGGTATTGGTTCCTTCTATTTGGTTACCCCGTTAGACATTGACTGCTTAGGGTTTACGCTTCTGCACTCTGTAGGACTGAGTGTTTTGGTATTGCTCTGGGTAGTTAGTGATCTAGTGGGAATTTGGAAGAGGTCAACTTTGGTAAATTCTTCTTTGACCCTGGATATCGTTTCATCCGTGAGCTGGTTCTTGAGGTTTCGACGTGCGCGCGTCTTTAATGGTAACAGCAGGGGGCTGTATATCCCTCGCCCATAGGGGCATTTATATTTGACAGCAGGGGGCTGTATATCCCTCGTCCACCAGGACATTTTTAATATGACAGCAGGGGGCTGTATATCCCTCGTCCATACAGACATTTATATTTGGCGGTGGGGGCCATCTCTCCTAGTTGAATTATTCCATTCTTGAGTTATTGGTTCTTGGATCTATTTTATCATTCCTAGTCCTTTGTGACTATCTGAGTCTTTCTACTCCTAACGGGATTTGGGTTTAACTATGGAAATGGACGTTCACTAACACATGATGTGATTTCGTTTCACCAACTTTATCTTTCTGTTATTAACCTTTATTCTTATCTTGATATCTTGATTTGGTGATTCGTGAAATGCTTTGTTCCTCTGAGTGTTTTAAGTGTCTGTTTTCAAGCTATTATTTATTTAAGAGTTGTATTATAAGTTTGTTTTTGGAGGATCGTACCAGTTCCATTCCAGGGAACTAACCCACCCCACTCGGGGTGGGCTGCTTGGTTGTATCTTACAGGTACGAGTTATTTTACAGGTTACCACGAAGAGAACGAGTGACTGGGATGGGATTAGGTTTTGAGAGTTTATATGTTTTATTACTGTTTTACTTTCGTTAAGTTTTCTCAAGGTTCAGGCCGTGACAGTTGTAATCATTAAGTTATATTTTGGTGAGGTTTGGTACCAGGTGTTTGGAACCCGATGATCTGTACGCCTTTAGTATTTTATTTCCGCTATAAATATGTTAAATATGGGCGTTACAGCTTGGGTTGTGGGGCTTGTGAAGAAGCTCAATCTGAGATGGTATTCCTAATGGAGACCCACAGATCTATCTATGAAATGCATCTGATTATAAAGAAATTTAAAGAGTATGAGGGCATTTCAGTTTCTAATAGTTTAGAGAAGAAGTGGCGGATTAGCCTATATGTGGAGGAATAATATCAAGGTCAAAATGACTAACTGGTCTAAACATCATGTTTCTGATGAGGTGTTATTTCTTGGAGGCACCTGGTTCTAGTTTATAGGATTTTACGGGTGGGCAGATTGGAAGATGAAATTTCTGTCATGGAAACTAATCAAAATTCTTAGGAACTTAATCCTTCTCTACCGTGGATCATTATGGGAGATTTTAATCAGATCATGTTTAATCATGAGAAAGAAGGTGGAAGATGGAGACATGACAATCTGATGGCTCCTTTCAGGGAAGTTATGTAGGAATGCATTTTATCAGATCTAGGGTTTTTGGAGAACCTTTTACATATACCAACTATCAAGAAGGGAATCAACATTGTAAAAGTAGACTAGACAGATCTTTCTGCTCTCCTAAAGCTGCTATTTTATTCCCATCCATATCAGTTGAGCACCTTCAAAGAGAACTTTCAGACCACATTCCCTTACTTATCAGGTTCTTTGGGAATTCGAGAAAACCTAAGAAACATTTTAGGTTTGAAAATGCTTGGAAAGTGGATATTAAGTGTTCTCAGATCATCATTGATGCCTGGGGATCTCAATTTACAATATCCAGGATAAGATCCAGCTTTGTGCTACTAATCTCATGAGATGGAAAGGATGGACTATATCCAAGATCCAATGGAAGATTAGAAAGAAAAAAGAAGACCTCAATCTCATAGACAGGGCAATCATGACTGAAGCAAATATCAACAATAGAAAGAGAGTGATTATAGAGATTGAACTTCTTATGTATCAGGAAGAACTTTGGTGGCAACAAAGAGCTAGAACTAACTGGCTCAAGGAAGGAGATAAGAATTCAAGCTTTTTCCACTCTAGAGCTTTGGCTAAAAAAGAGGAATCATTTTTGGGTTAAAGAATTCTGAGGGGAACATGGTTTATGATTGGGGAGATATTGAAAAAGTAGCAAGACAATACTTCTCAAATTTGTTCCTCAGTCAGAGTAACCAGGTTGATCCCGAACTTCTTGAAGCATTGCGTGATAAGTTACCTCCCTATCAAATCTCAGAGTTAAATGCTCCTTACTCAGGAGAAGAAGTGATCAAAGCAGTTAAACAGATGGGGGGGTGACAAGGCACCTGGGCCTGATGGCTTCAACGGATCCTTCTTCAAGACCTATTGGAATACCGTGGGTCCTCATGTGACTGAAGCTGTGCTCTCAATTCTCCAAGGTAATATCATGTCTGACAGTTTTAACCACTATTTTATTACATTGATCCCCAAGAGTTCAGGTGCTTTTAATATCAATGATTTAAGGCCTATAGCACTTTGTAATTTTATTTATAAGATAATGTCTAAGGTTTTAGCTAATAGAGTTAAAGTGATGCTCCCATCTCTCACCTCTCCTTCTCAGTCTGGTTTTTTAAGGGGTAGAATATTGTAGACAATGCTATATAGTAGGGGAGATTCATCACAAGATGATAAGAAGTAGAGCTTTGAAAAAAAAGGAGATTTTGCTTTGAAACTGATTTTAGCAAAGTATACGATAGGCTGGAATAGCATTTTTAGAAAAAAAATTTAAACACATGGGTTTCCCTAGCTCCTGGTTGAATCCTGTAATGCTTTGCATCACATATGTCGAATGCTCTATTTTGATTAATGGTGCTCCGGGTCAACAAATTAGTCCTTCCAGAGTGATAAGGTGATGAGACCCCATCTCTCCCTTCATCTTCATTCTAGTTCAAGAATCACTTTTCAATGCCCTTAATTCAGCTGTCTTGGAAGGGGTCTTTAGAGGAATAAAACTCTTAAATTCTTCTCCTATTATATCTCATCTAGCATTTGCTGATGATATGCTCTTTGCTGGTCAAGCCTCGAAGGATAATGCCCAAGTTCTTAGTTGAAACGAGGTATCCATTCTTGTTCAATTCAACCCTTCCTTCTATCCTATGTTACCTGGTTACGATCGCAAGTTCAACGAGAGAGAAAGAGAGAGAGGAGAGCTTTTTGCTGGAGTCAGGCTTAAGTCCGATTGCTAAATGCAGCGTGTTTTATTTCATGGGGATACTCCCCTATTTATAGTGTTTTTACATTTGACCCCGTGCTGATAACCTGTCCTTTTCTGTATATAAGTACATTTTTTCCTTTTCTTGCGGCTTTGAGCGATCACAGGCACCGGCCGCATTATATCCTATCTAGCCTGGTTTATCCTTTCATAGATCATACCGCTTTATACTTACTGTTCCGGCTTGACCGATGCTATACATGGGGTACTTATGTGTTTTATTTTGCTTTTGATCTTGCGTCGCTCTCGATGATTCGTCCTTCTTTATTTGCTATTTTTTAATGACCTTCTATCGTGCTATCATCTCTTTTTTTTATATTATAATTCAGAGATTTACTTTTCTTCTCATTTGTTATGATTTATATGCTTTTCGTAAATGATGCGTTAGAAACTTTTACGGTTGCGGTCACTCGCGGTTGCGGTCACTTGCGTCCTGCTTGCTTTTTTCCCTTTGCCTTCCCATCTCTTCTCAGTCCCACAAGTCCTTTTCTTCAAGGTGAAGAGAAAGGACTTTAACGACCCGTGTGGAACTCGTGGCTCGTGCCTAGCTCGTGCCGCCCTTTTAGAATCTTCTTCGCCTGTTTTCGATGTGGAATACGTGGGGTCCCCTTTTCGGCTAACGTCAGGGTTGCCTTTAGGAAGCGTGTAGTTCTCCCTCTGTTTCTGCAAAAAGTGACTTTTTGTTTGTACATATATATTTTATTTTATTTTGAGCTGGAATAACCTTTCCTTTAAAGTCCGAGCTTTTAGGTTTCCTTCTCTTTCCTCCTCTGCTCCTACATTCTCGCTGTTTTCTCTTTCATCTTCTCCGTTGTCGCATTCTCTGTTCTTGCCATTGTCGTTGTCGTCAAACTTTCGAATCTCTTCCAATGTCTTACTCCGCCGCAAAGAAAAGCAAGGCTGCTGCGAACTTTTCGCCGGCTGTTGAGGTAATTCAAGGCTCCCGTTCTTCTAGCGGCTTTCGCCCCACTTACTTGCAATCCTTGAAACCCTTCTTGACTGGCCGCGAGCCTTCTCCTTCTTCCCTCGACTTTTCTTCTCTTTCTCATTGTCTTAAAGGCGTCAAAGTCCCACCAGGCACTCAAATTTATCTCCCATCTTCTAATTCCCACCCCTATGATGATTTCGGTCTTGGGTACGTGGTTTATGCTGACTTCTTTTCTCACTGCTTGACCATTCCCCCACATCCTTTTGTCTTGGGGTTTTTGCTTCGCCGCTGCTGCTCTCTTGCTCATCTTCACCCAAAGGCTGTTTCGTATCTTCACGCTTTTTTTGCTCTTTGTGAAGAAAACAAAATTCGGCTGGAGGGCACCGAATTCGCCCAATTCTTCATAGTTAGGGTTGATCCTGATAGCCTAACTATTATAGCGAAGGCCGGATTCTCACTTTTTGACTACAAGAAGGTGCATGGGTGGAGCTCGCGGTGGTTCGTCATCGTTCCTCTGTCCGGCCATTATCTAGGTGTTCCATACTGCTCCGAGGTTATAAAAGGTAGCTTGGCTGCCCCTCTACTCCTCCTGTGGAATTACCCATCTCGAAGATTATGAAGGCGCAAAGCCGCGAACCATTGACGGTTGAGGAATTTTTCACCAAAGCGCGTTTATCTTCGCTAAAAACCTACTACAATAAGTGTTAGTTAACAACATAAATTTCATTTTCTCGTTGGGTTCCTTACTGTTTTTTGTGCGTTGTGGGTAGATTTCTTCCAGAAGAGGGACAAAATTGGTCCCTTCAACAGTTGGAACTTTGTTAGTTTTAAGAGTGGGGATGAAAGGGTCGACTATTATGCCTCGATAGATGCGGCCGTTGATGCGGCTGAGCAGCTTTGAGAGATACGTCCTCTTCTAAAACGTGTCCCAGGCAAGGGGCAGAAGGTAACCAAGCTGGGCAACAAAAGAAGAAAAAGAGCGTTGACTCCCCTGAACGCCCAAACGCCGGATTGCCAGGTACTTGGCACGTGAGTCCAGAGTCTGGGAACCGTGTCTTTCTCCCCTCTCACCCCTGGTTCGGGTCTGGACCTTAGTTCTCGCCTGGAACGGGAGTCCGGTCATCCGACTTCGATTTGTAAACAGTTTCTTGACTTGTCGGGCTACTTTTCTTTAGATCCTGCCCAGGACAACACTTTGGAAGATGCGGGCCTTCGTACCGATCCTCCGGCTAAACAAGGTTTTGATCAACCACCTTTCCCTTACCGGACTCTCCACTTTTTTGAATAGTGTTTCCTTGCTCCTGGTTCTGTAAATGCTTTACTGATTTTCTGATAATGAGGCTGTGTCTGTTTTTGCTTGCTGCCGCAGTTCCTATTCCGGACAAACAGAAGCTTAAAAAGAAAACCACGTCAAAACCAAAGGTTCCACTGCCGGAGATATCAGGAGAGGAACAATCCTCCGGCAACCCCGAGGCTTCAACCTCGTATGACATTGCTGGAGCCAAGGATGCGGTGCGGCAAAGGGCGATGAAGTACCGGCCAGTGCTCGAAAATCCTGAACTGCGGAGTAAACAACTGGAGGATACCATGGCCTCCCCTCCTTCTCCCCCCCCTCTCCTACTCAGGAATCCTTTACCAGGCCCCTCCCAGAAGGAAGGATGGTTGTACCACTGTGGCCAACCTTTACCCTCTGATCTCCTGTGAAACCACGAAATATTCTACTGTTTGGAAAGAGGCAATAAGGAGGGTCCGTCATCCGGATGGGATTTTTGCTCCTCTAGCAATTACTACTACGATTAAAGATAAGATGCGAACAGGAGACCGGGGGGGGGGGGGGGATGCCATCATGCGGCATTCCCTTCAATTAAGATGTGTTTGACTTTATATGGGAGGGCATCTTTCGGGTCAGTATACTTTCCTTGATTTTATTAATTTATTCGTATCCCTATTTTTGTTTGTTTCTTGATTTTGGTGAATTGCGTTGCTGCTTCAGGTGATGTCTATGGCCCAGAGCGTCGGTTCATACCGGCAACCTCCAGACCAGGCTTCGTTATGAGGAGAGCCGCGCTAACAATGCTCAAGAGGAGCTGAGGCAAACCCGCTCTACACACGACGTTTACATTGATCATATTCACTACGAGATTGATCTCAAGGTGAAGGAGAGACTGAAGCGATAAATAGGGAGTTACGGCTGTCTCGGCAAGAATGTACCCATCAGCGTGATGAGTATGAGCTGCAACTGAAGAGCCTGGGAGAGGAGAACTTTTCTCTCAAGAGCCGGAATCTCCAGGCCGACGCCGCTTTGAAAGAGGTACGAAATCGACTTGCTTTTGGAAAAGATGAGCTGGCACGGGCTTTCTCTAACTTAAAAGTTTTGCTAAAGCAGGTGCGGGCTGCTCATCAGAAAGAGGTGACCTCCCTCTTATCTGACAAGACTTTCCTTTTCCTTTTTAACGAGAAGAATGCTTTTAAGAAGGAGGTCGAGACGCTTGATCTGGAGAATCAGGCTCTCTCCTGTGAAAACAAGGCCCTGGTAGAGGAAAAAGGCAAGCTCATTCAAGAGCTCAACTGCATATCAGAAAAAAAGGCTACACTGGAAGAGCAGACGAGAACTTCTTTTGTACAGGAGAAGCGATCTTTACTTCAGGATTGCTCCACACTAGAAGAGGAGAAGAAGGCTCTTGTCGAAGCCTTGGCAAACGAGAAAGCCAGGTTGGAAGAGAGGGTGAAAATTTTGGAGGATGCCATGTCTCGTCTTCAATTGAGAACACTGAGCTGTCAAACAAGGGTAAGCCTTTAGATTTAATTTTTGTTATTTTTCTTCTCCTACCTTTATTTCTTACTTGTCTGGTCTTCCGGCCAGGTCCGAGTTCCGACAATCTTTTGAAGCACATCCGGAAATTAAGCGACCGAGTGAACAGTGTTAACGAGGAGCTTTCTTTAGCCAACACTCATCGCACCGGTATCGGGCTCAAGTCTTGACCCTGAGACTCAAGCTAAGCTCACATCGTTCTCTCGGCAAACTCAAGCGGAGCTGCAAAAGCAAAGCACTATTAATGCTCATCTGAAGGAATCTTTCACCTCCCAATGCTGCAGGATAACCAATGTCTTCCGCCAGACCATCTCAGAGTTCTTCCTGGAGAAAGGGGAGGTTCTAGACGACGATCTGTACAATGGTTTAGAGTTCAACACTGTTGCTCAGAAGTCAAATTTTTCAAAGAACTCGAGAGATTTGGTCGTCTTCCAGGCGAGACATGCTTCGGTCCTGGTCAAGCGTCCTTTCTACCGGCCGGAAGTGATGTCCAGCCATCTGTTGGGGGAATACAGCATGCTATAGGGAGATCAAAATCCACAGAGAGTGTTTGCTAATAGTGCCGATAAGTTAGCTATAGAAAAATAAATGCTTGTGTAAAGTGTTTTTTTATTTTGGTGTGTATTTTAGTGAACCCCACATTTTTGTAATGGTCATACCTTTGTAAATGAATTTACCACCTTTTGGGAAGAATATAAGCTTAACCCCTTACTGCCTTTATTAACCTCTTGCCGGAGCGACCGGTCTTTTTTGTGCCTTTGATTCTACTCTTCTTTTTAGCCAAATGTTTATTACTGGGGTATTTTTTCCTTGAGTGGTACTTTTGGCTTAATGTTTTGTTACGTGGTTATCTTATGTTGGTTTTGTTAGCCGGATGTTTATCCTTAAGGTATGAAAAGCTTGCGGCTTGCTGACCGGACTTTTACTTTCAAGGCATGATAGCCTGCGGCTCGTTGGCAGGTTCTTTCTTTCAAGGCATGATAGCCTGCGGCTCGTTGGCCGGTTCTTACTTTCAAGGCATGATAGCCTGCGGCTCGTTGGCCGGTTCTTTACTTTCAAGGCATGATAGCCTGCGGCTCGTTGGCCGATTCTTACTTTCAAGCATGATAGCCTGCGGCTCGTTGGCGGTTCTTACTTTCAAGGCATGATAGCTTGTGGCTCGTTGGCTGGTTCTTACTTTCAAGGCATGATAGTCTGCGGCTCGTTGGCTGGTTCTTACTTTCAAGGCATGATAGCCTACGGCTCGTTGCCGGATCTTATTTTCAAGGCATGATAGCCTGCGGCTCGTAGGCGGTTCTTACTTCTTTCACTTTTTTTCAAAAAAATAATACCTCTTTATTGAAGAATCATAGATTTTATACATAGAATTTTTTTCAAACATCCCCATGCCAAGAATGTGGAATTCGTACCCTTCACTATTTTCAAACGGTATGAAGCTCGCCCAGTCCTTTGGTGTATGATGTATGGTCCCTCCCACTGGGGCTCTAGTTTCTTAGTTGTTTGACTTCTCGGAGAACCAACTCCCCTGGGGCAAAAATTCGCTCTTTTTTTCGGCGGCCACCCTAGTTTCTCTCCGAGGAGATGTAGATGGTCCTGTATTCCTTGATTGTTGATCTTTTCATCATATGACTCCCACTTTATTGATGGTACCACAATTTCCGCCGGAATGACAGCTTCCAACCCTTATGTTTGTCTGTAGGGTGTTTCTCTTGTTGGCCCCCTTTCTGTTGTCCTGTATGACCAGAGGACTTGGGGCAACAATTCCGCCCACTTTCCTTTTTTTTTCATCGAGCTTTTTCTTTATTGCTTTTACTTTCTGAACATTCACGTTCTCAACTTGCCCATTGCCTGGGGGTGAGCCACCGAAGCGAATCTTAAGTCATTTTCCATTCTTCGCAAAATGCTCGAAAGCTTACGCAATTGAATTACGCCCCGTAATCTGTTATTATTGTCTTTGGAATACCAAACCTGCACACCACATACTTCCAAATGAATTCTTGTGATTTTCTAGCTGTAATAGAGACAGTGGGCATTGCCTCGACCCATTTTGTGAAATAGTCGATGGCGACATACATGAACTTGAACCTCCCAGGTGATGCTTCCGAGAATGATCCCACAATATCTAATCCCCACATAGCAAAGGAATCGGACAGAGGATAGATTTCTATTCTGCCGGAGGATTATGTATTCTGTTTCTGTGTTCTTGGCACTTGACACACTTCTGTATATATTCCTTGCAATGTTCCATCATTTTTTGGCCAAAGTACCCTAGCCTCAAGATTTTGTGTACTGTAGTTCTTTCTCCTTGATGGTTTCCACAGGGTCCATCATGTATTTCTTTCAAGAGTTCAGCCCCTTCGGCTATGGTAACACACTTTAGTGCTGGCCTTGCGAAAGATCGTTTATATAGCTGATCATCCTCAATGAAAAAGGATGCGGCCCTTCTTTTTGTTACTCTGGCCTCTTTTTCGTCTTCCGGCAGCTTTCCCTGGCGTATATACTCTATAATTGGAGTCATCCAAGATTCAGTTATTGCACTTGGTTCCACACAGCAAACACTCGGGCTTCATCTATGCTTGATGCAGTTTTGATTTCTAGCCATATTTTATTGGGCACCTTTTCAGCCATGCTTGCCAATTTCGCCAAGTCGTCTGCCTCAACATTCTCCTTCTGAGGAAGGTGCTTCAGTTTGCACCTTAGGAAGTTTGCTTTCAATTCTTGGACTTTGAGTAGATACCTCCAAGTTTCTCTTCCTTGACTTCATAGACATTGCCATTCTGTCTTGCTACCAACATAGAATCCGAGTATACTTCTAACCCTACGAGAGGTAAAGATTTGTAAGCTTTATTTTCAACAAAATTTTATAGGAAGAAAATAAATAGAGAATATCTTCCTATGGGACCTGTTGCCCCTAAGGCGGTAGCCACTTCAAACCCTGGATAAGAGCTTCATATTCGGCTTCATTGTTGTGACGTCAAAGTATAGCAGAAAAGCATAGTTTAAATTTTGTCCATCCGCACTTGTACTACTATTCCGGCTCTCGCCCCAGTTTTACATCGAGCACCGTCCACCAAGATAATGTATGGACTCTGGGGTTGTCTCTCCTCCTTTACAAAGTTTGTTTCTGTTATGAAATCAGCCAAAGCTTGGGCCTTAATTGTTGTCCTGGGCATGAAGTGAATTTCATATTATGTTAGCTCTACCGTCCAGCTCACCATTCGGCTGGAAGCATTGGGTTGTTCGTATTTGCTTGAGCGGCCAATTGGTCCTGACGAAGATTCGATGTGACTGGAAATAGGGCCGTAATTTTCTAGATGCTACCACCACGACGAACAAATCTTTTCTATGTTCATATACCGCCCTTCTGTTGGGTTCAAACTTTTACCGGTATAGTAGACCCGAATTTTCCTTTTTTCTTCCATGATCAAGACAGCCTCAACGGCCCAATCTGTTGTTGACAAATAAAGGTAGTGGTCTTGGCCAGGGGCAGGCATACCCAACTTAGGTAGATCTCGGAGCATCTCCTTTATCTTTTCGAATGCATCTATACACTCTTGTCCCCACTGAAATTTGCTATTTTTTCTTAGGATGTTGAAGAATGGGATTGATTTTTCCTATAACTTGGAGCAAAATCTGCTTAATGCTGTGAGCCTCCCATTTAGTGCTTGAACATCTTTGATATTCTTAGGTGGGGAGAGGTTGAGGATTGCCTGACTTTTTTCTAGGTCAACCTCGATACCCCGCTGTTCAACAATGAAGCCAAGAAACCTTCCTTTAGTTACACCAAATACCACATTTCTCCGGATTTAGCTTGATTTGATATTTATCCAGAGTATTAAATGTTTCTTCCAAATCTTTCATGTGTTGCTCTTTTGATGGGATTTTTAAGACTATATCATCAACATAAGCTTCTACATTCCGAGCAAGATGGTGACCGAATACTTTATCAATCATTCGATGAAAAGTAGCTCCCGCATTTTTCAGACCGAAAGGCATTACTTTGTAGCAGAATGTTCCAGCTGAAGTGATAACAGACGTCTTTTCTGAATCTTCTTCATTCATTCTAATCTGATTACAACCAGAAAATGCATCTAGAAAGCTTAATACCGAACTTTGGGCAGTTGAAATTACCAATCTGTTTATTGATGGCAGGGGATAAAATCTTTAGGACATGCTTTATTCAAGTCCGTGAAATCCACGCGCATCCTCCATTTTCCGTTTGCTTTCTTTACCATGACAACATTAGCCAGCCACCGTGGGTAAGCTACTTCCCTGATGAATCCGGCCTTGAGGAGCTTCTGGACTTCAGCTCGAGCTGCCAAATCCCTTTCCTGCCCTATTACTCTTTTCCTTTGCCTGATCGTCGGATGCTTTGGATCCACTCGGAGTTCATGCCGGATAATGCTTGGGTCTATCCCAGGCATTTCATTTGTGCTCCAAGCAAACATCGTCCTTCTTTTTTCCAGAACCTCATTAAGTGAGTCTGTTCTCCACTGTCAAATGCAGTTCCTATTTGAAAAAACTTAGAAGGGTCAAATTTTAGATATACCTCTCTCGGGCTCTGAGTTGCTTGGTGCTCCTCTTTTCCATGACTTGGTTCTGGAGGAATCGGTAATTTCCCATTGAACTCCTTTTCTGATCCCACCGTTTGATCACCTCTTTACTGGGCAAACTATCCATTATTCTGACCTCACATATCCTGGCCATTTCTGACTTCCTCTTATGGTGACCAATTGCAGACGTTATAATCTGAGTGGTTAGAACAGGTGTAATTAACATAAAAGAAAGAAATTAAACCCAAAATAACGTCGGGCTGCAAATAAATCCCGGTCGCAGTAGTATAGTGAAAATGTAAGCAACCGGATGTCGAACCGTGGGACTAATATATATATTCTAGTACCTAAGCGTGTCACAAGAGGGGGGATTAATTGACTTGTAAAATAAATAAAAAGAAAAGATAAAATAAACTAAGTTGACAGATAAATAAAATGGAACTCTGGGTCAGGTTAATATAATCTGCATAATTAAGCTATCTCTACTGGTTTAATAATTTGGCAAGGTTCCTGTAAATATCTTAAGGACTAAGTCATAGCCTCATAAGAACTCGTTCACCTGTAATGCAAGGTTCTAATCAAGGTTCAAGCAAAAGCCTGCGAACGGCAGAGGAGTATTTGAGGAATTACATTTGCAACTGAATACTAACTCATTAAATCATAATAAAGCTTCCTCCAGTTTTACGCTTTAATTAACTGTCTATTTATCACCTGGTCTGATCAAAAATAGACTTAGTAGAGCAATTTAATGAATTCGCGAGATCTATTAAAAGGTGCATGATAACCTTAAGCGTAACAAACTGTATATAAATAAACCAGTAGAAATATTGCATAATTAGTACAGATACATAATAACTATTCCCAGAGTAAACGTAAACTAGCCTAACATATTAAATAGATAGATAGAGACGAGAGTAATAGAAATCATCCGTAATCACTCCGTCTCACTCTGCTATTTTGTGTACGTAGGGCTAGAGGTGAATTTGGTGGACTGTAAAATAAATAAAATGGAGAAGGCGGGAGAAGAGAAATGAGATGGTGGTGAAGTGGTCGTCGGGATCGATTGGTGAATTCGTGAATGTTTTATTGGGTGAAGCTCGTGGTTTATATAGAAAAAAGGAAGAAGAAGAAAGCAGAGAAGATAGACAGACGCGTGAGCGAGCAAATGATTGAGGCGGTGGAAGATTGAGCTCATTGATTGCTCACTGATTGAAGGGGACAGAGCGTGTGCAGAGGCGTGAATTAAGGTAGGCGCTGCAAGTTGGACGAGTTGCAGACAGTCGGCGCGAGTTGCAGACGAGGACGGGCGAAGAAGAAACTGGTCGCGACTAGAATTAATCGCGACTGAAGAACCGCCCGTATTAGGCGGTCTCCTCCTCTCCTGTCCGCCAATGAACCAGGCGGTAGCCTGTGTCTCGTCCGCCTGATAAGGGGGCGGTCTTCTCTGTGCCGTCCGCCAGTTAACCAGCGGTTCCATGTGTCTCGTCCGCCTAATAAGGAGGCGGTCTCCTCTGTCTTGACCGCCTCGCGGTCTTATGTGTGTTGTCCGCCTCTTTGTAGGCGGTACTCTCTGTTCCGTCCGCCTCGCGGTCGTGTGTGAGAGGTCCGCTAGTTATTGGGCGGTCGTGCCCTCTTGTCCATGCGATATTATATATATTATACATATATATATATATAACAATCTTCAACCGGCTCTACATTCTTCGTTATATGTCCGTTTTCTGAGCCGTTTGCGTCTATGCGTTCGTCTCTTTGTCTACTTCACTCCCGGCTTGGTTTTCCTCATGTTAAACCAATAATTTTGTGAGATAAATAATAAAACATAAACTAGAGGAAAACTAACCGAAGTGGAGAAATGAGCAAGAAAAGTGCTAATATTATATATGAAATACACCTAATAAACATGCTCATTTGGACACTTATCACACCCCCACACTTATCTTTTTGCTTGTCCTCAAGCAAAATCACGTACCCAAGAAGGGAATGCTCAATACTAACAAATATTATTATGAAGGTAGGATAAACATGATCTTTTAACTTATTGAGGAGTGTGAAAAATTAACTGCTGGTGGCATAGGTGTGCTCAGGGTGAAAACAAAATATAGAGTTTCGGGGTATGATTCAAGGTACTCCAATGTTTCTTTTAGGTGACTCGAGAACTTTACCATGGCCACTTCTCTCAAGAATGAGCATTTGAGGAGAAGACAAAGGAAAAATAGATTTATGCATTTGTTTTACTTTCGCATAAGAGATGAGAAGATGTAGGCATCACGCCTTTGTTTTTAAGAACACTCAACTCTCTTGTTGGTTACCAATGGTGTCTCGCAAGTCCCTTATTATTTTTCTTTCTCTTTTTTTTTAACAGAGTAGTACCTCTTAGCAATCCCTAAAGAGAAGACAGAAAGAAACCCTGAGTAATAAAATCCAACCATTTACAGATTATTTGGTCACACCGCATATAAAATGCTCCTCAAAAGTAATCAAAATTTTTTAAAATTTGTACCATTTATCCTACAATTCATAATAGTATTTATTCTTAAAGAGAACAACCCACATATAAAGGGTCCACGATATTGAATTTGGACAAACGAAAATAAGGAGAGAGATTAAATATTTAAGCACAAAGTGTCACCGAAAAGGGCACACTCCCCCACACTTAAATTGAACAATGTCCTCATTGTTCACCAGAAAAACAAGGGAAGCTTCAGAAGACCTTTTCGGTTAGTAGATAAAATAGAGTAAACACAAAGTTCACAAATAAACATTTAAGCACATAAACGCTCCTCTGCAGTTTTTATTTAAATAAAAGCAAAAGTAAAGAAACTGGTACTCCCCTGATTTTATTTTTGCTAGTCGTTAAAGGAGTTCCCCCACACTTGAGCTTCAGCCTCAAGTAGCGTAGCTTGGTTGCTGTATCCACATGGAGGTGCACCTGCATAAGACACTAGAAGCAACCATACTACAAACTGGGTTAAAAGTTAGCAAAAATAAAATTTGAAGAGAACCTGAAAATTAAAAGAGCATAAAAGCAAATAAAATAAAAGTACACCCGGGTTGCCTCCCAGGAAGCTGCCCTTCTTTAACGTCTTCGGCTAGACGCCCGCTTTGTTATCCTGGATCAAAACAAAACGTTACCTCGGCATATAAATAAAAAATTAATACTCCTCAAAATCTGGTGTTTGAGGAGGTACTGCCGGAACGTAGTTCTAACAGAAGACCCGGCGGTGATGATTTTTTCTTCCTCAAATTGGAGGATATAAACATCATCCTCTTGTAGGTGAGGCTTATAGAAAGAACGCTCGTTATCATCTTCAGAGAAAGTTAATTCATCGAAGGTGATAGTGGCGTTTTGTTTGGATATGGTGGCGGGAGGTGATGGCAATTCCTTCTCTTCTTTTTCGAGGATGTAAATATCCTCATTGTCTGGGTATATTATAGAGAAGGATGGAAGATAGCGGTACTTGATTTAGAGGGAGGGGTCTCTATGAATGGCTCGTTTGTAGTGGGGTGTTCTACCTCTTGAACTGTTTCGCTCATTGATTGCTCTAGTAGTTGAGCGATTCTCTCCAGGTAGTCTGGTTGATCTTCTAACCAGAGTTGCTCTTGACTATGAGACAATCCTCAAAATCATGAGCTCCCCCCCATTCGGAGCAGTATAAATCCTGCCAATATTCAAATGCCTCTTCCATTGCCGTGTAAATTTTTTTTTTTTTTGTGTTTTTTGTGTATAAAACAAAACTACAGAAAAGATTAGAAATAAAATGATTAGAAACAAACATAATAATATTAAACCAAATATAAAAGAAAATAAATATAACAACAACAAAAATAATATAGACAAAATATTCTAATAATACAAGTGAATAATCCGGGCTTAGGACTAGAATAAACTAGTCCCCGGCAACGACGCATTTTGCAGACGTTATAATCTGAGTGGTTAGAACAGGTGTAATTAACATAAAGAAAGAATTAAAACCCAAAAATAACGTCGGGCTGCATAAATCCCGGTCGCAGTAGTATAGTGAAAATGTAAGCAACCGGATGTCGAACCGTGGGACTAATATAATATTCTAGTACCTAAGCGTGTCACAAGAGGGGGGATTAATTGACTTGTAAAATAAATAAAAAGAAAAGATAAAATAAACTAAGTTGACAGATAAATAAAATGGAACTCTGGTCAGGTTAAATAATCTGCATAATTAAGCTATCTCTACTGGTTTTATAATTTGGCAAGGTTCCTGTAAATATCTTAGGACTAAGTCATAGCCTCATAAGAACTCGTTCACCTGTAATGCAAGGTTCTAATCAAGGTTCAAGCAAAAGCCTGCGAACGGCAGAGGAGTATTTGAGGAATTACATTTGCAACTGAATACTAACTCATTAAATCATAATAAAGCTTCCTCCAGTTTTACGCTTTAATTAACCTGTCTATTTATCACCTGGTCTGATCAAAATAGACTTAGTAGAGCATTTAATAATTTGCGAGATCTATTAAAATGCATGATAACCTTTAAGCGTAACAAACTGTATATAAATAAACCAGTAGAAATATTGCATATTAGTACAGATACATATAACTATCCCAGAGTAACGTAAACTAGCCTAACATATTATAGATAGATAGAGACGAAGTAATAGAAATCATCCGTAATCACTCCGTCTCACTCTGCTATTTTGTGTACGTAGGGCTAGAGGTGAATTTGGTGGACTGTCAAATAAATAAAATGAGAAGGCGGGAGAAGAGAAATGAGATGGTGGTGAAGTGGTCGTGGATCGATTGGTGAATTCGTGAATGTAACACCCCTACAACGCCCCTATCAACTACCAAATCGCAGCGGAAACAACCAACCAAACAATAACTAAACGCTTTGGTGTTACAACGCCGTTAACCACCCACGTGGTTAACTAGGCAGAATAAATACAAGTGTATCGGTCTGATGATCAGACTCCCGAGCGTAGTAACTAACATCCATATATAAACATAACCGACAATACCGAGTACTTAATTTACAAATCATCTCCAAACCATAATCATCCAACACTGTATAACAAGGTATCAAAATGTACGCCTCGGGAGCACAGGCGCATCCCGGGCTCAACAACCTACTTATCCAAAAGTATATCTACACCTAGGACCTAGAGCCACTCTGCCTCTTCGATCCTCATCCTGCAATAAAATATGGAGCCCCCGAGGGGGTCAGCACCTTTGCTGGTATGGCTAACGCGCAGCCCATCGGCTACCGGGATACGCGCAACCAATTGTCATAATAACATGGCATTCATTTTTAACATCCGACATATATATATACCATAGCATAGCAAGGTAATTAGCATAGCACAACAACAATACATATCACCACAAGAACGGTTCACATTAAGATCCTTCCACCATAGTTAGTACATACCATGAGCATAGAGATTGTTGCCAAACCCATACCAAGCTCGTTAATTACCTCATCACCATCCTGTTATTTGAACGGTTGACTTAAACCAAGGTGTGTCGGATATAGTGATCCCAAGCACACCAAACAACACAGTATGCCCCTGTGGCCCGACGTGAGTCAGTAAACTAGCTTTGGATAAGCTAAGGGAAGGTTGAAACCAAATTGGAATACCACCTAACATACACCAAGAGAGCCGAACCGGATATGATAACGACCCCCATCCATCACACGCGTGGCCGGAACATACCGGACTCCTCACTCCCCCCGATTAGCACTTGTTAGTGATCACACAATATTTTGTTAAGTCACATACAAGCAAGTGTTTAGGTCTTGTTAGACACGCCAAGGGAAAGGAGACATAATAACACAACATCATAATATATAACACTGTAAGCTCTTTTCATGCCTTAATCTTATAAGGTCGTAAACACTCAGAAAACAATCAACACCCAAGCCGGTGTAAACCGTTAGGCAACAGACTGCAAGAAAACCATACCTTGGTCCTTGCCTCGTTTCGTTTCCACCTTGAGAGAATCCTATACACATTAGTAACGTCGGTTAATTAACGCACTAATCCATTATTATCATTATCTATTAGTTCATTTTAATTTTACACTTGTTACAACCTTTCATCCTTTAATTGCCTTTAAAACCCACCTAACATGTCCCACATAACCTTATAATATCTTTACTAACCAACTACTATTTTTAGGTAACAATTCCCATCTCAAAACAATAATTTTTGGTCCATATAGTGCCCTGTCCGAACTTGTGTCCGAGCTTCCAAGTTCGGACACAAGCCGTGACTCTACCCAAAACAGACACATGTCCGAACTTGTGTCCGGACTTCGGAGTTCGGACATGAGTCGAGAGAAATCCAAGGCAGAATTCTATATGTCCGAACATGTGTCCGGACTTCCAAGTTCGGACACAGTTCGAGGATAATACCTAAGAAGTAACAGGTGCGTCCGAACTTCCAAGTTCGGACGGTAGTTCGGACACTACCTAAAATCCAGAAAACTGTAAGCGTAACAGGGCATGTCCGAGCTTCCAAGTTCGGACGGAAGTTCGGACGTGCCATTATACTCATTTTCTACACACCTTAAACACTTAGCCAATTTCTCCAAAGCCTCCAACACTTATAGTGTCTTCTCCTTAAGTTCCTAAGTGATGTTTCATGCCTATACTAACCATTATATCAAGATATTCCTTCCACACAACATCATTACTTTTAACATCATTTCTTATAAACTAAAACTCCTTAAGTCATTCTTGAAATCCCTTTCCTAAGCTTACACTTTCTCCTTATTTACCAAAGTTTGCCTAGGCCTTCATCTAAGTCCAAAATGACTTTGGTACATACTAAAACCTCAAGATCATGCCTAAGTCCTTATTACACTCTAGAACACTTCCTAGTTCATCAAAATTCCTTTACAACATCTTGAACTCCTTATGCATTTTCTAAATTTCGACATAGTTTCTCCTAGCATTTTGTACACCTTAGCACATTATTTTCATCATCAATCATCCTAGAACACTAAGAACACCAAGAACACTTTCTTACACAACTTCACCAAATTCACACCACATCACAATATAGTGCATAACTTAAATTGCATGGCACTTAGGCCCTTAAAATGCATGGCTCTTAGGCCCCTAAAGTGCTTAAATCATAAACACTGAATTTCCACAATATATGCCTTTAACCTGCGATTACATACAGCAAGACATATGTATTTTACTAGTCTCCTTGAGAACATTTACTAGGTCATTTACCATGTGCTCTTTAGGTAGTTTTAGTAAGCAATTATAGCTCATTTCTCCTAAGGCATTAAACAACATTAAGTTAGTAGATTTACCTCTTTTTTTCCAACACACTTCCTTCTTGTTTCCTTACAAAACCGTATGGTATTTTGATTCCTTGTCAAGTTCTAGACAATGTACAAACATCATAATGAGTAATCAAGCTATAGGCTTCATCTCATTGTAAACCCTAATTTGACATTGTTTCAAAAGCATTAATGTAGTTGTTTTACCTTGATCTTTGAAGAGAGTTTGGATATATAACAAGAGAGGACTCCACCTAGTCCATGAAGGGTTGGAATGAAGCTAGAACAAGGTCACATAAAAGCTCCTTCAATGTGTATTTTCGGACATGACAAAAACAAGGAGGAATGAAGTTTTTATTTGAGATTCCTTACCTAGAAGCAAAGGAGAGTAATAATATGTCAAAATACAAGCTCAAGCTCCTTCAATGGTGGAACACCTTGGCACCGAAATGGAGCTCTTGGAGTTTTGAGAAGATAGGAATGAAGAGCTTGATGAGAGGAAGAGATTGGTGGTATTTGTTTTTGATTTGGACAAGTGAGCTAGGTTTAACAAGTGGTCAAAGTTGGAGCTTCCATGGTGATAGTGGTATTACCGAGAGAGAACAGGAAGAAGGAAGAAGAGAGTGTTTGCAAACCGTGGGAATGAAGGAAAGAAATGAGAATGAGATAGGATTTGCTTTTAAGAAGATATTTATGTTATAAAGTAAAAAGTAGTTTTACTTAGTTTTTTGCTTTATTACTATTACCTTACTAGAGAGTGGTGAGTCACCACACTTATAAAAACCGGCCCCCTTTATTAGTATGAGGGTGTTTTAGTCTTTGTTTGTCAATTTAATTACTTAATACAACATATGTTATAAACTAGCTTATAAAAAGTACTATTCACCTAAACAAGGCACTTAGAAGTGAAATTTTTGATTTCCCATTAATATAGCCACCCAAATGTGATACTATATAGTACACATATATATTTAAGAGTAATGATGGACATTTAGCCATTCAAAACTCATTTACAAGACAATTTTTCAAAACGTGCTTTAAGACTTCTTAAAGCACATTTTGTGTTTTAATTTGTTTTCAAGCTTGGTTTTCTTTGGTAATTGCTTTAATATGTTCATTAGTATATAAATGAAGTCTTGGTAAGCTCATTAGGTCTTACTCAAGTTTATCCCAAGCTTAGAGCACATTTTAGCTCTTATTGACTTTAAAGCACATTTGTGTTGCTTTTGTTTAAATTGTTTACTAATGTTTCTAAGACTCTCTTTAGTCTTAAAATTTCATGTTTTAATGTTTAACAAACATACCAAGGTTTGGGGTATTTCAATCTACCCCCCTTAAAAGAACTTTGTCCCCAAAGTTCATACTTCCCACATATCTTACTATTAGAACATGGGAAACATCTTTTAACACCACACTTCCAAACATCATTACCAACCTTATCATCATTCTTACACCACAACGGACTCAAGGTCCAACCACATAACCATCATACTTTCCAACCACACAATAGCATTCAGACACAACGGTCTGTGACATAACATGAACATGGACAATGTATACATATACATGTCGTATACAACCATAACCGAAACGGCTCTACCCCCCTTAAAGGGGTACGCCCCGTACCCTATACATATAAACACTAAGAAGCAAACAATGACGGGTGCTTCGCCTTCATCTTTTCTTCCAGCTCCCAAGTGGCCTCCTCAACGTCCTGGTTAGACCAGAGGACCTTCACCAGTCTCACGGACTTATGGCGAGTGTCTCGAGTCTTAGTATCCAGAATCCGTACCGGAGTCTCCACTGATCGCATGGTCGGCTCTAAGGTTAGCCTTTCCGCTGAAGCACATGAGACGGATGAGACATATACTTCTTCAACTGGGACACATGAAATACATCATGTACCTTGCCCAGCTCGGGGGGTAAATCAAGTCTATAAGCTACCGGGCCGATCCGCTCCGTCACAACATAAGGACCTACATATTTCGGGCTCAACTTGCCCTTCTGGCCAAAACGAAATACTCCCTTCATGGGGGATACCTAAGAAATACCTGATCGCCTACGGCGAACTCCAGGTCGCGTCGGCGCACATCTGCGTACGACTTCTGTCTATCCTGAGCTGCTTTCATATTAGCCCTGATCTGGCGAACTTCTGCCTGAACTTGCTCAAGATACTCTGGTCCTATAATGACCGTCTCACTCGACTCATCCCAACATAATGGCGTGCGGCATGGTCTACCGTACAATGCCTGGAAGGGAGACATCTTGATCGATGCATGATAACTGTTGTTGTAACTAAACTCGATCAGATGTAACTTATCAATCCAGCTGGTCTGAAAGTCAAGTGCACATGCACGTAGCATATCCTCAAGTGTCTGTATGGTGCGCTCACTCTGACCATCGGTCTGTGGGTGAAACGCCGTGCTCAATTTCAGTTCAGTACCAAGTGCCTCTCGTGTAGACTTCCAATATCTGGAAGAATCTGGTATCTCTGTCGGATACATCGTCTTTGGTACACCATGATGTCTTACAATTTCTTTGTCGAATAGTTCTGCCAATCTTGCCACTTTCCAGGTGTCCTTCATCGGAATGAATCGAGACACCTTGGTCAGTCGGTCAACTACCACCCAAATCATATTCAGACCTCCCCTTGTAGGCGGAAGCCCTACACGAAGTCCATAGATATGTCATGGAACTTCCACTCCGGCACTGGCATTGGCTGCACCATACCACCAGGCCGTCGGTGCTCAAACTTGACCTTCTGACAAGTGAGACACCTCAACACATAGTCATTTACATCCTTTTTCATTCCAGCCCACCAGAAGTATCTTTTCATACCTTTATACATCTTTGAAGCTCCGGGGTGAATCGAAGTAGTAGAACAATGGGATTCACTCAATATGCGCTCCTTCAGCTCAGCGCTACTCCTGGGTATACACAATCTGCCATTAAGCCTAATCAGGTCATCATCGTGGAGTCTGAAGTCATACTTCTGACCCTCGAATGTGCCATCAATAAGCTTCTGTCTAATTTCCACCATATACTGATCCGTCATCTGAGCACTCCGCACCTCTTCAACCAAGCCAGTATGAGAGACTAGCGAATGGAGAGAGTGTGCTCGGCGACTCAATGCGTCAGCTACCACATTTGCCTTACCCTCCTTATACTGTAAATCGATGTCATAATCATTCAAGAATTCAACCCACCTTCTCTGCCTCATGTTCAACTCTTTCTGAGTGAACAAGTATTTCAAGCTCTTGTGGTCAGAATAAATCGTCACACTTACCCCATACAAGTGATGTCGCCATATCTTCAGTGCGAAGACAATGGCCCCCAATTCTAAGTCGTGGGTAGGGTAGTTCTCCTCATGCTTCTTCAGCTGTCGGGAGGCGTAAGCCACGACCTTCCCGTGTTGCATCAACACACAACCCATACCCCTGCCTGATGCGTCGCAATAGACCTCAAAACCATCTGGACCGTCTGGTAATGTCAGAACCGGTGCAGATGTCAGAGCATCCTTGAGACTCGTGAAAGCTCTCTCACAGTCGACTGTCCACTCGAATGGTGCATCCTTTTTCATCAAGGAAGTCATCGGCTTCGAGACACTGGAGAAGTCCTTCACAAATCTCCTATAGTAACCTGCCAGACCGAGGAAGCTCCTGATGTCGGTAACTGTCTTCGGCCTAGGCCAGGTGCGCACTGCATCTATCTTTGCCGGATCAACAGCGATCCCGGCCTCAGATATTACATGTCCAAGGAATGACACTTGGTTCAACCAAAATTCACACTTAGAAAATTTAGCATACAGCTGATTCTTTCTTAACGTCTGCAATACATCTCTCAGGTGGCTTTCATGCTCACCTCTCGATTTCGAATACACAAGTATGTCATCGATGAAGACTACCACTGATTTGTCCAACTGATCTTGGAACAAACGGTTCATTAAGTCCATGAACTTAGCTGGTGCATTTGACAAGCCAAACGGCATAACTGTGAACTCATAATGCCCATACCTAGTTCTGAAAGCTGTCTTTTCGATATCACTGTCACGGATGGCAATCTGGTGATATCCGGAACGTAGGTCTATCTTGGAGAAACACTGATGCTCCCCTCAGCTGATCAAATAGATCGTCGATGCGTGGTAAGGGGTAACGGTTCTTCACCGTAACAGCATTCAGCTCCCGATAATCAATACATAGGCGGAGGCTACCGTCCTTCTTCTTCACGAAGAGAACCGGCGCTCCCCATGGTGACACACTAGGGCGGATAAAGCCCTTGTCGAGTAGGTCTCTCAGCTGCTCCTTGAGCTCTGTCATCTCTGCTGGAGCCATACGGTAAGGTGCTTTCGCAATGGGTCCGGTGCCCGGAACTAGATCAATCTCAAACTCAACCTCTCGTGCTGGCGGCATGCCCGGCAGTTCCTTAGGAAATACATCAGGAAACTCCGACACTACCGGCACATCTGGGCTAAACTCAGGGTCTCTCTCTATGTCCTGGACATAGCAGAGGTATACATCATTCCTCGTCGTAACTCACGATACATGGCCATGGCGGTGATGATCTGTGTCGAAGGCTCCCTGGGCCTCTGGCGGTATGATATAGTAACCCCAGATGGACTCCTAAGAAGCAGTCGATGCTCGGCACATAGGAGGATTCTACCCTTGTACCGCTCCAACCAGTTCATCCCGACAATCACATCAAACCTAGTCCGTCGAACTCTATCAAGTCGATCGGAAACTCTTCATCCATGATTCGAACAATAGCATCTCGGTAGTAGCGGGTACATCTGATCCGCTCTTTCGACGGGAGAGTAACCACGAAGTCTGGCATCTCTTCACCGTCTAACCCCAGCCTCTTCGCAAATGATAGCGAAATGAATGTGTGTGAGGCTCCAGAGTCGAACAAGATCGATGCATCCACGCCATTCACTGGAAAGGTACCGGTGAGGATTGTGCCGCTCTTGCCGGCTTCTGCCTTATTGCAGACACTTAGTATACCTCCCGTTCCGAGTGCACAGCCCTAATTCATTGGCAAACTAATAAGTATTGGATAACAACACGGTTCATATGCTTCAAACAACTCCACTTTATTCATTAACACACTCTTTTTACAACATTCATTGGCTTATACTGTCGCCATGATTCATACTTACAACATCCTTAATACATACTGGTTACCACATAATTATACAAGGCTTAAAACTGCCTGAAGGTCAAATTCAAACGTCCGGGTTTCATGTGTGTGGCATTGATCACTGCCGACGGTGCGGTATTCAGTTTGATCTTTCTGATGC
Source organism: Limonium bicolor (assembly GCA_023374045.1). NCBI lineage: Eukaryota > Viridiplantae > Streptophyta > Magnoliopsida > Caryophyllales > Plumbaginaceae > Limonium > Limonium bicolor. The sequence continues at coordinate 212,214,082 of CM041779.1, read as the reverse complement.
CATGGTATAGCATCCTTGATTGCCCACCCATGATTAATACATCTCCGGATTTAGCAGTAGCTTCTTTGCGAGATCAGCACGCTTCTGCTCGCCATACACAAACACTGCGGTATCACCAATGGACCAAGACACCACGGGTACTCCCTTACTTAGAGACTCGGGTGACTCGTCCTTATCTTGGTGTATACCTAACCGTCCACCTTTCTGGTAGAAGTTTACAATGCATAAATCTGCTTTTACACTTGGAATTGATTCCGTTTCAACTTGCTGAGCAATTCCCACGGCGTGGTTAACGACCGCGTGGAACTCCTCTGGTATACTTGATACTGTTGCTCCATCTTCAGCTCGAACTTCTTGATATGACTTGGTGTAAGGGTTCCAGTCCTTACCCATGCACATCATCTTCAATTGCATCTTTGCTCCGTTCGGGTATTCGGGTGTGTAAAACCCTCCTGGTTTTGCTCCAAGTTCGTCGCATCGTCTGATGATATGGTTTGTGCTTCCGGTGTCAGGTATCCATTTAAAAGTATCATACCTGGTTGGATAACCTGACATTGCTCCAATGGAAAGTCGGTGATGTTGATGGTGGTTTCTTCAGGGTTCGGTGTGGGTGGGATTGGATAACATATATTGAAGTTCCTTAAAGTTTAGAGTACTCTATTAGGTGAGTCTCACATTATTCTTCATTTATTTACTCACATGGTTGTTTATTTAAACTCACTCATACTCATGCATGAAATGCGGTATGCAGACACTCATTTCATTCAACAGTTTAGGCGGTACCTGGTCTAGAAGAGGGCCCTGGCGCCTCAGACCGGTCCACCACATTCAGGGTGGCCTTGTTGGACCCCGACCCCTTCCCCTTCTGGGACTCTGTGTACCTCTGATCTGGGGGTGGCTGGTTCGCCGTCTTCTGGCCATCGGTGGTCGCAGTGGCCTTACCCTTCCACTGCCCCTTTGGCTTGTAGTTCCTGCTGTTGGGGTTCGTCCAACACTCAAACTCACGGTGCCCCATCTTCTGGCAGTGACGGCACCTCACATCATTCCCTTGCAGTCTTTGCCGGGGTGGTCTCCATTGCACCACTTACAGTAAAAGTGGCGCTCCGGTCCAGAACCCGTGCCAGCTGCTATGACAATACACAATCAATACTTGTTCCACAACTTATCAACATATACTCTAACTTATCACACAGAATTAGACAATTACCCTTAGGTGGGTAAGAACGTAGGGGCTTGGCCGCATACGCATAGGTGAGCTGCAGAGGCTCCTCAGTGGTGGTCTGGGTCTGGCCCTTGCCACCCTGTTGCTGTCCTTTCTGGGACTGGGAGTATGACTTCTTCTTCTTCCCTCCCCACTGCCCTTGCGTGCCTTGGCCCTCGTTCTGAGCCTTGCGCTTGAGCGCACTCTCCTCGTCCCTCAGACGGACGGTGATCTCCACAATAGCAGCGGCATGATAGCACTCCTATATTTAGGGTGTCAGTTATGCCCCGCCAAATAAACTCACAACACATTAACACATCGTACACACTTATTCACATTACACTGTAATTCCTTTACCTGCAAGGTGGTATATCCAGTAGGCCCCATGCCGTAGCGTAGGCGATAGTTCAGTCCGTTGTAGAAACGGTTCACAAGGATCCGGTCTGAGTAACCCAGATCCGGTAGCAGGTGGATAAGTCCGATGAAGGCTGAGTAGTACTCATCTACCGTCATCTTATCCCCTTGTCTCAGGTTGTCCAACTCCAGGCGCTTGGCCTCTTGCACATGTATAGGATAGTATTTGGCTCGCAGCAGAGCCGTGTACTCCCTCCACTGGACGTCGGATCAGCAACTCTACCTCCCTCACGCAAAGCTTCCACCAGTTTTGTGCCGAGCCTTTCAAGTAGTAAGCAGCAAGTCGTACCTTGACCTGCTCAGGTGGTGCTAGGGTTTCGAAGGCGGTCTCCATCTCGGAGATGTATGCCTCGAGCTTACGGGGATCGGTCTCCCCACTGAATGAGGGCGGCCTCAGATCAGCCAACGCCTTGACCCAATTGGTCTCTCGTGGCGGTGGTGGTGGTGGCTGAACTCCGGGCTGTTGCCCTTGCTGAATAGCAGCAACTAGATCGGGTACCAACTGGGCTACGGCGGCTGCAACTGCCTCAGCCATAGTCTGTGCCGTAGTATCATCGCCCTGGTTACCCAAATCTCCAGTACCGCGCCCGCGGCCTCTCCTCGTGGTCTACCTGCCATCTGAATTTATATGAACATTTCATTAGCATTATGCTTGCACACTTATCGGTCCAATGGTTATAGTATCTTCCCGACAACCAGGTAATTCCACACTTAGTTAGTGGTTAACCTTTCCAAATATGTTTCACTTAGGTATCTGTAGTTAGGTTTCCTAACTCGTATATTCCTAAGCTCGGTATTCTAGTCATCAGAGCGATACTTCGCTCTGATACCACTTTTTGTAACACCCCTACAACGCCCCTATCAACTACCAAAATCGCAGCGGAAACAACCAACCAAACAATAACTAAACGCTTGGTGTTACAACGCCGTTAACCACCCACGTGGTTATAGGCAGAATAAATACAAGTGTATCGGTCTGATGATCAGACTCCCGAGCATAGTAACTAACATCCATATATAACATAACCGACAATACCGAGTATTTAATTTACAAATCATCTCAAACCATAATCATCAACACTGTATAACAAGGTATCAAATGTACGCCTCGGGAGCACAGGCGCATCCCGGGCTCAACAACCTACTTATCCAAAAGTATATCTACAACCTAGGACCTAGAGCCACTCTGCCTCTTCGATCCTCATCCTGCAATAAAAATATGGAGCCCCCGAGGGGGTCAGCACCTTTGCTGGTATGGCTAACGCGCAGCCCATCGGCTACCGGGATACGCGCAACCAATTGTCATAATAACATGGCATTCATTTTTAACATCCGACATATATATATACCATAGCATAGCAAGGTAATTAGCATAGCACAACAACAATACATATCACCACAAGACGGTTCACATTAAGATCCTTCCACCATAGTTAGTACATACCATGAGCATAGAGATTGTTGCCAAACCCATACCAGCTCGTTAATTACCTCATCACCATCCTGTTATTTGAACGGTTGACTTAACCCAAGGTGTGTCGGATATAGTGATCCCAAGCACACCAAACAACACAGTATGCCCCTGTGGCCCGACGTGAGTCAGTAAACTAGCTTTGGATAAGCTAAGGGAAGGTTGAAACCAAATTGGAATACCACCTAAACATACACCAAGAGAGCCGAACCGGATATGATAACGACCCCCATCCATCACACGCGTGGCCGGAACATACCGGACTCCTCACTCCCCCCGATTAGCACTTGTTAGTGATCACACAATATTTTGTTAAGTCACATACACAAGTGTTTAGGTCTTGTTAGACACGCCAAGGGAAAGGAGACATAATACACACATCATAATATATAACAACTGTAACTCTTTTCATGCCTTAATCTTATAAGGTCGTAAACACTCAGAAAACAATCAACACCCAAGCCGGTGTAAACCGTTAGGCAACAGACTGCAAGAAAACCATACCTTGGTCCTTGCCTCGTTTCGTTTCCACCTTGAGAGAATCCTATACACATTAGTAACGTCGGTTAATTAACGCACTAATCCATTATTAACATTATCTATTAGTTCTTTTTATTTTACACTTGTTACAACCTTTCATCCTTTTAATTGCCTTTAAAACCCACCTAACATGTCCCACATAACCTTATAATATCTTTACTAACCAACTACTATTTTTAGGTAACAATTCCCATCTTAAAACAATAATTTTTGGTCCATATAGTCCCTGTCCGAACTTGTGTCCGAGCTTCCAAGTTCGGACACAAGCCGTGACTCTAAACCCAAACAGACACATGTCCGAACTTGTGTCCGGACTTCGGAAGTTCGGACATGAGTCGAGAGAAATCCAAGGCAGAATTCTATATGTCCGAACATGTGTCCGGACTTCCCAAGTTCGGACACAGTTCGAGGATAATACCTAAGAATAACAGGTGCGTCCGAACTTCCAAGTTCGGACGGTAGTTCGGACACTACCTAAAATCCAGAAAACTGTAAGCGTAACAGGGCATGTCCGAGCTTCCAAGTTCGGACGGAAGTTCGGACGTGCCATTATACTCATTTTCTACAACCTTAAAACTTAACCAAATTCTCCAAAGCCTCCAACACTTATAGTGTCTTCTCCTTAAGTTCCTAAGTGATGTTTCATGCCTATACTAACCATTATATCAAGATATTCCTCCACACAACATCATTACTTTAACATCATTTCTTACAAACTAAAACTCCTTAAGTCATTCTTGAAATCCCTTTTCCTAAGCTTACACTTTCTCCTTATTTTACCAAAGTTTGCCTAGGCCTTCATCTAAGTCCAAAATGACTTTGGTACATACTAAAACCTCAAGATCATGCCTAAGTCCTTATTACACTCTAGAACACTTCCTAGTTCATCAAAATTCCTTTACAACATCTTGAACTCCTTATGCATTTTCTAAATTTCGACATAGTTTCTCCTAGCATTTTGTACACCTTAGCACATTATTTCATCATCAATCATCCTAGAACACTAAGAACACCAAGAACACTTTCTTACACAACTTCACCAAATTCACACTACATCACAATATAGTGCATAACTTAAATTGCATGGCACTTAGGCCCTTAAAATGCATGGCTCTTAGGCCCTTAAAGTGCTTAAATCATAAACACTGAATTTCCACAATATATATGCCTTTAACCTGCGATTACATACAACAAGACATATTTATTTTTACTAGTCCCTTGAGAACATTTACTAGGTCATTTACCATTTGCTCTTTAGGTAGTTTTAGTAAGCAATTATAGCTCATTTCTCCTAAGGCATTAAACAACATTAAGTTAGTAGATTTACCTCTTTTTTTCCAACACACTTCCTTCTTGTTTCCTTACAAAACCGTATGGTATTTTGATTCCTTGTCAAGTTCTAGACAATGTACAAACATCATAATGAGTAATCAAGCTATAGGCTTCATCTCATTGTAAACCCTAATTTGACATTGTTTCAAAAGCATTAATGTAGTTGTTTTACCTTGATCTTTGAAGAGAGTTTGGATATATAACAAGAGAGGACTCCACCTAGTCCATGAAGGGTTGGAATGAAGCTAGAACAAGGTCACATAAAAAGCTCCTCAATGTGTATTTTCGGACATGACAAAAACAAGGAGGAAATGAAGTTTTTATTTGAGATTCCTTACCTAGAAGCAAAGGAGAGTAATAATATGTCAAAATACAAGCTCAAGCTCCTTCAATGGTGGAACACCTTGGCACCGAAATGGAGCTCTTGGAGTTTTGAGAAGATAGGAATGAAGAGCTTGATGAGAGGAAGAGATGGTGGTATTTGTTTTTGATTTGGACAAGTGAGCTAGGTTTAACAAGTGGTCAAAGTTGGAGCTTCCATGGTGATAGTGGTATTACCGAGAGAGAACAAGGAAGAAGGAAGAAGAGAGGTTTTTGCAAACCGTGGGAATGAAGGAAAGAAATGAGAATGAGATAGGATTTGCTTTAAGAAGATATTTATGTTATAAAGTAAAAAGTAGTTTACTTAGTTTGCTTTAATTACTTATTACCTTAACTAGAGAGTGGTGAGTCACCACACTTATAAAACCCGGCCCCCTTTATTAGTATGAGGTGTTTTAGTCTTTGTTTGTCAATTTAATTACTTAATACAACATATGTTATAAACTAGCTTATAAAAAGTACTATTCACCTAAACAAGGCACTTAGAAGTGAAATTTTTGATTTCCCATTAATATAGCCACCCAATGTGATACTATATAGTACACATATATATTTAAGAGTAATGATGGACATTTAGCCATTCAAAACTCATTTACAAGACAATTTTTCAAAAACGTGCTTTAAGACTTCTTAAAGCACATTTTGTGTTTTAATTGTTTTCAAGCTGGTTTTCTTTGGTAATTGCTTAATATGTTCATTAGTATATAAATGAAGTCTTGGTAAGCTCATTAGGTCTTACTCAAGTTTATCCCAAGCTTAGAGCACATTTTAGCTCTTATTGACTTTAAAGCACATTTTGTGTTTGCTTTTGTTTAAATTGTTTACTAATGTTTCTAAGACTCTCTTTAGTCTTAATAAATCATGTTTTATGTTTAACCAACATACCAAGGTTTGGGGTATTTCAGGAATGTTTTACTTGGGTGAAGCTCGTGGGTTTATATAGAAAAAGGAAAGAGAAAGCATAGTCTAAGATAGACAGACGCGTGAGCGAGCAAATATTGAGGCGGTGGAAGATTGAGCCATTGTTGCTCACTTATTGAAGGGGACATAGCGGTGCAGAGGCTGAATTAAGGTAGGCGCTACAAGTTGGACGAGTGCAGACAGTCGGCCGCGAGTTGAGACGAGACGGGCGAAGAAAGAAACTGGTCTCGACTAGAATAATCGCGACTGAAACCGCCCGGTATTAGGCGGTCTCCTCCTCTCCTGTCCGCCAATGAACCAGGCGGTAGCCTGTCTCGTCCGCCTGATAAGGGGGCGGTCTTCTCTGTGCCGTCCGCCAGTTAACCAGCGTTCCATGTGTCTCGTCCGCCTAATAAGGAGGCGTCTCCTCTGTCTTGACCGCCTCGCGGTCTTATTGTGTGTTGTCCGCCTCTTTGTAGCGGTACTCTCTGTCCGTCCACCTCGCGGTCGTGTGTGAGAGGTCCGCTAGTTATTGGCGCGGTCGTGCCCTCTTGTCCATGCGATATTATATTATATACATATATATATATAACAATCTTCAACCGGCTCTACATTCTCGTTATATGTCCGTTTTCTGAGCCGTTGCGTCTATGCGTTCGTCTCTTTGTCTACTTCACTCCTCACTCCCGGCTTGGTTTTCCTCATGTTAAACCAATAATTTTGTGAGATAAATAATAAAACATAAACTAGAGGAAAACTAACTGAAGTGGAGAAATGAGCAAGAAAAGTGCTAATATTATATATGAAATACACCTAATAAACATGCTCATTTGGACACTTATCACCAATTTCCCGCTTTTGATCAAGTACTTCAATTTTAAATGATGGGTACTACAAATAGCTTTGAAGGCATTGTTCCCTGCTCTTCCAAGGTACATGTTATATCCAAAGAGACCTGGTACAATGAAAGCCGTGAGTTTTTCTTTCCTTCTTTCATCTCTCTGACCCAAAGTTAGTGTAAAATCTATACTGCTTGAAAAGATGTGGTAGAAACTCCCCCCACAAATCCTCCTAAAACCGCTGAATATGGTTTGATCTGATCTTCCGGCACTTCTAGCTTTTTAACTGCTTCAGCTGATATGACATTAGCTCCGGCTCCACTGTCAATCAGGATTCCCTCAATCATTCGATCATTTACTTGTGCACAAATGACAAGTGGGTCATTGTGTGGGTATATCACTCCATCTTCATCTTCATCGGAAAAGAAAATTGGGGGAAGCTCTCTCTTTTAGCGGTCTTTCTCTCTGGGAGTTCCTGATGCACTTCATGAATGTGCCTATTTCTTTCAGTAGGAGTTAGAGGTCCTACTTCCGAAAAAAGCCCTGTAAGTTTTCTTAGAAAAAATTTTGTTAGCCTTCCTTGAGGAAGGAATCTGCTGTATTCGAGAAATATAGTGCAAAATGAAAATACTACTTATCTTTTATTTCTTAATGCGATATTTGGTAAAGCTCACTCCTATACATCTTTGATTTTCAACAGACGATCTATGATGAATTTTATTCCTAAGACACTTGTTGCTGGAAAAGAAAGCTTTACTTCCCTTTTTTTTACAGACCTGTTATCATACCAACAGATTTGCTATGGTCGAGTTTAGGGTGGACCTCCTCTTCTTCACGGCCTGGGGATGCATACTGATTATTTCTTTGGGAAGAATTTTGATTGCCGTACTGCTTCTGTGGTCCGGCCTGCTGTTTTCCCTTCTTCTTATTTTCTTCAATGATTCTGAGTTCCTTAGCCAAAGTAGCACAATTTACTGTTCGATGACTTTGATTTCCAAAGTACTCACAAAATGCCACTGGGATTTCTCCTTGTGGCGGCTTCCTAGGATGGGGGAGATATCCTTCCCTTACTGCGGCCGCATATTTTCCCGGATCGATCTAGACAACGGGCCTCGTGTTTTGATGCTGCGATCCTTGAGAAGAAGATCCAGCCACTGTCTTGTAATACGGTCAGAATCTCGACCCCGCTCCTGATGAACTTTTCGGTGCCTCCATTCTGACCTCCCTTTTCTCTCATGCGGTCGCTCCCTTAAAGTTGTCTGCTAGTTTTTTGGCTTTATTTTCTGCTATCTCGGATTTCAAGTAGTCATGAATCATCTCGGCCAACTCCCCATGGGTCTTGGGTGTCTGGTCGCAATTTTTCCCGCGAGACGGGGCTATGCCAGGCCATTACCAAAAGCTTTGATCAGAATTTTCTCATAAATGTCATCAATTTCTGCTACCTTTTTGTGGAAGCGCTCACTGTATTCTTTCACAGTCTCTCCTTTCCGTTGCCTTATATCCATCAATTCTATCGTCTCTTTCTTGACCTTTTTACTCGCAGCAAATATGCTGGAACTCCTCGATTAGGTGCTTGAAACTAGTGATAGATTGCGGCGGTCTTGTTGAGATCTATCCCAATGCCCTTTTCGAAAGCGTCCCTGGATATAAATTGCAGAGAGCGAGAGAACTAATTCCCTGAGTGTTCATTGCGAACATAAATTTTTTGATATTTGGGCGGGATCCCCTGTTCCATCATATTTCTCGACTACTAGAGCGACAAAATGCGGCGGAAGCTTCGCTTTTCTTATCCTTTCTAAGAACGGATAAAGGCTCATGTCTATCTGATCATCTTCTTCCATCCCTTCTTCGTTAATGATCGTAGCATCCTTCCGGTCCTTACTCTCTTCGCCATTACTTCCTTTCCTTTCGAGTCGCTACTCCTCAAGAGTTCTATAGCCTCAGTCATTTCCTCCCACTTTCTTTGGTATTCCTCATCTCTTTGCATCAGTTCTTGTTGCAGAATCTCACTTCCTCTACGATCTTCTCATCGATGGATCTGACTAATCCTTTCAGCATATCTTAAATACCTTTTTTAGAGATGGCCTCTGGCCTCTAGCATCTCGGAACTCATTTCTTCTTCGACACGATTACTCTCCCCTGCGGTGTTCTTCGGTGCTTTCTTGGATTTTGGAGCCATTTCTCGCGCTTAAATCTTGTAAAAATACCATTAGCTATTTTAGATTTTTTCCTGTTGACATGAAAGAACATTTCCCTGCTTCTACGTGACTTCGTGGTTGCTACTAGTTGTTCGTTTCCCACAGACGGCGCCAAATGAAACGGGGTATCCATTCTTGTTCAATTCAACCCTTCCTTCTATCCTATGTTACCTGGTTACGTTCGCAAGTTCAACGAGAGAGAGAGAGAGAGAAGAGAGAGAGAAGAGAAGAGAGAGAGAGAGAGAAAGAGAAAGAAGAGAGAGAGAGAGAGAGCTTTTTTGCTGGAGTCAGGCTTAAGTTCGATTGCTAAATGCAGCGTGTCTTATTTAATGGGGATACTCCCCTATTTATAGTGTTTTTACATTTGACCCCCTGCTGCTAACCTGTTCTTTTCTATATATAAGTACATTTTTTTTCCCTTTTCTTGCAGCTTTGACTAGTCACAGACGACCGGCCGCATTATATCCTATCTAGCCTGGTTTGTCCGGTCATAGATGACCGGACGCTTTATACTTACTTTTAGTTCTATTTCTATCCGGCTAGAGGTGACCAGATGCTTTACATGCCCTTCTTTGGTAGGTACCATTTCTTCCCTTCTCATTAGTGACATTGCCAAGCTTTCATTTCCTCTTCGGGTGAAAGAATTAACAGTGATAAATCTGATATCATGTTTCGTAAATGTCTTGATGATAATACTAAGACCCAGGTGGCTGAGGTTTTTGGAAACAAGGAAGTTGAGTGCTTTCAAAGATACCCGGTCCTACCTACAAAGGTGGGCAAAAACAAAGTCAACCACTTCAGTTTCCTAGTGGAAGCAGTGAAAAAGAGGATTTCTACATGGAACAAACCTATGTCCTATCTTGATCACTAGTGTTGTCCAAGCGCTGCCCACCTATACTATGTCCCTCTTCACTCTCCCAAAAGACACGATAAAAAAAATCTACTCTTGTTTCTCCTCTTTCTGGTGGGGAGGAGGTAAGGAAAAGAAAAGTCTGTACTGGACTCGGTGGAAATCAGTCTGTTACCCAAAGAATGAAAGAGGCATTGGTTTTAGGACCATCTCTCTTTTCAACAAAGCCTTGTTCGCCAAACAAAGCTGGAATCTCCTCAAAGAACCTAACACTAGTGGCTAAAACACCTAAAGGGATTTATTATCCGAATTCCATCATCCTCAATGCTAAAAAAGGAAACCATCCCAGCCCTATCTGGTCCTCTATACACTCAGCTATTGAAAGTACTTCCAAAGGGCTAGAATCAAGATTGCTCAGGCCTTAATACCCTAATGTGGAATTCCTCTTAGATTCATAGAGTTTTCCCTTTTAAACCTTTCACTCACAATACCCTTAAACCATTCAAAGCCTCTTGTGGCCAGCCTCCTAAACAATGACTTAAATTCTTGGAATCACAATAAAATCGATCAGGCTTTCTACCCTATCGATGCTTCCATCATCAAAGCCATCCCTATCTTTCCTAATGAAGAGGATCAGTGGGTATGGAATCATAGTAATAGAGGGGATTTCATGGTGAAATCTACATATGATATGTTACACAGACATGTTGTAATTAGTATTCTCTTTAGTATTGTCATTAGTCAAGCTGTCATATTCAGTTGTTTACTTTCTTTTCTCTAGTATAAAAGCTATTTCCTTTTGTGATAGTCGGTGAACGACATAGTGCGACTCACTTTCTAATGTATGTGAGCTCATTTCCTTTCTAGTCTTTCTTTTCTCATCTTCATTACATTACTGAATACAATTCAAGAATAAACATGAATCTTTCATTGTTCTTCACGCATTTGTGTTCGATTCCTTCATGGTATCAAAGCAGGATCTAGGATTCTGGCTCAATTTTTCCTAATTCCGCAATTGTACGCTGCGATCGATCTTCGGTTCTTGATCCGCCATGGGAGATCAACTTGCGACACCGGTAACCTTAGAGAAGATATATACTGCAAATGCTTACAGCAAGTTCAGGAGCTAGGGTGCAAGATAATTTGAAGTCCGATCCTTTGTACATACATCCAAGTGACTTCCCTGGCATGATCATCGCCGGGAAGTTCGCAGGTAAGCATTTCCAGACTTGGAAGAAAACTATGATTCTTTCCTTGAAGGCAAAAGACAAGCTAGGGCTAGTTACTGAAGAGGTTGAAAAAACCAAAGGAAGGTAGTCCTGATTTAAAGCGTTGGGAAAGATGTGACTCTCTAGTCCAATCTTGGATCGTGAATGCCCTATATCCTTCTATAGCACAGAGTGTGATGGGATCTCCTTCCGCAAAAGACCTTTGGGATGAGTTTATTTTTAGATTTTAGACAACTAACGGTTCTCACGCTTATCAAGTTAGAAGAGATATTTTGAATCTTAAACAGAACGGTGAAAGCATCACTACTTATTACACCAAACTGAAGATTCTCTGGGACGAACAAGCTTTAATGATTGACCAGCCTACTTGTACGTGTGGTAGTGTTAAGAAGATCGATGAATTTTTCCAGAAACAGAAGCTGATTGAGTTTGTCTTGGGATTGGGTGAGTGTTATAGTCACATTAAAGGAAATTTTTTAATGATGGCTACTCTTCCTTAATAATGCAAGCATACTCTATACTAATTCAGGAAGAAAAACAGAAAGAAGTCACGACTCAACCAGCTACTGTAACTGATGGATTAAGTTTTTCTGCTAGTAATTTCAAACCTATGGCAGAATTGAAATGGTAGAACAATACCAGGAAGAAAGGTCAGAAACTTCAAATCTATGAACACTGTGGTAAAAGGGGACACAGTGTAGGTACCTGTTATTAGAAATGGGGTTATTCCAAGGGTTATAAACATGGGGAACCGAAAAAGTTGCCTGTTAATGCTTGTCAAAGTGAGAACAGTATCTTTACTAATGTTGATCAAACGATACAATTTCAATAGTCTCCTGTTCAAGGGCTAAGCATGGAGCAACTGAATCAGCTCAGTTCTTATTTTTTGTCAGAATAGGCAAGAAGCAGCAATGTGTAGCTTCCCAGGTAATCCTATCCTTAATAATTTTTCTTATTGTCGGAATATTTCCAATAATCAGATCTATAGAAGAAATTATTGGATATTGGATTCAGGAGCCACATATCATATATGCTGTGATATTTCCATGTTAGGAAAATTGTTACCTACAAGACCCTTTCTAGAACAGAATTGAAGTCATTGGAAAACTTCAAGCCGGCTCATATGTTCTGAATCCTAGAGCTGTTTCTCCTATTGCTGGCACGGATGATTGGAAGACTGGGAACAAACTGAAGCGAGTTCAGCAACCTGTTAATTGCAATTCTTTGAATGTAAATAAAGCCGATTTCATTTATCTTACATTCTTAGAAAAGTGGCATCATTGTCTAGGTCATATGCCCATACATAAGATGAAGAAACTAGGCTGTTTTCCGAAAGAAAATTCAGTTCAGAATTTGTTTTTGATGCTTGTAATAGAGCTAGCTCATAGGCCCCTTTTCCTTTGAGTTCAATAAAAGTACCAGAATTTTTTAGTTGATACATCTTGATACTTGGGGACCCTTTCGTGAGTCAACTCATGATGGGTTCAGATATTTCATTACCATTGTGGATGACTTCAGTAGAGGAGTATGGGTAAAGCTGTTGAAATGGAAAAGTGAAGCTTTTACTATTGTTAAGCAATTCATTAATTGGGTTAAGAAACAATTCGAGGTGCCAGTCAAGATAGTCAGATCTGATAATGCACTCGAATTGGGTTTGAGCAATGAGGGTAAACTATTGAATCAGCAAAAGGGCATAGATTTATTCTAGAAGGCATAGATTTATTCTGGAAGTTGCAAGGGCTTTATGCTTTAAGAGTAATATTCCTCTCACTCACTGGGGAGATTGTGTGTTACATGCTGTCTACCTTATTAACAGAATGCCCTCCCGTGCCATCACTACTATAAAATACGTAATTAGCGACGGACAATTCCGTCGCTAATACAGTTTAGCGACGGATTAGCGACGAAATTGTCCGTCGTTAATTCCTTCGTCGCTAAATCAAAGTCACGTCGGACGCCGTCTTCCGTTGCTAAATATATATTAGCGACGGAATAAAGATGGAAACGTCCGTCTCTAATATGGCGACGAAAATTTATTTTTTTTTCAGATTAATTTTTAGCGACGGAATTTCCGTCGCTATTTTGTCGCTAAATTGCTTTCATTTTAAAAAATATTTAATATTTTAATTTTTAGAAATATTTTCACCTATAAATGTTGACATATAATACATTTTATTCACATCCACCTTCAATATGCAATACCATAAAGAACTGTACTCATTAATCTCACAAGCAAACAAAAAATAAATGTTCAATCAACACAATTACACCAAATATGCAATACCATGAAGTAGTGCAGTCGAATTTGATACAGACATAGTTCAAGCTAACAAAATCAAATGTCATATCTATCTAATACCCGCCCCCCACCATGCCCATCCCTTGGACAATATCCCGTCTGATCATCCGGACCACCCGAACCACCTGAGCCATCATGTGGACCTCTAGGCCACTGACCCCATCCACCCGTACTAGAGCCAGCACTAGGATCACCGTACGGTCGACTCTGCTGAGAGGGAAACATTTGGGAGATCTGCGCTCGTATTATCCTCTACATCTCCTCATCAAAAATCTCCTGGCGCAACGCCTCCCTCTCCTCAATACGAACCAGCTGCCTATAATTATCATCGAACTTCTGACTCAGCTCCCGCTCAATCTCCATCTTCATGGACTCGTATGTGCTATGGTCTTTGCCGGAAGCACTTGAGCTAGTGCCGGTGGTGTAAAATGAGTCAGGGAAGTACGCTGGTGCTAGCTCGCCCACACCGTAGACCCTCTACTTTCTGGATTTCCCTTCAACAGCCTTATAAAAATTTCATTAGGGTCTACTGGTGTGGCTTTCAGAGATGGATCATCAGGAGTGGTAGACTCCTGAGTGGCAGCATCTAACAGCTCTTAGTATTAATGCTTCATAATCATAACACAATGAAGTGCCCTTAAGAGATTTTATATGGGGAAAAACTGGACTACTTATCTTTGAAGTTGTTTGGCAGCTTGTGTTATGTCACCACAGTTTGACAAATCACTCACAAATTCACACCTAGATCTTCACCAGGAATTTATTTAGGCAATGTACCTTTCCAAAAGGGATACAAAGTCTTATGTTTGGATTCAGGAACAGTAACAGTATCTCGTGAGGTTACTTTTACAGAAATTTTTCCTTATAAATTTCTTCCACCTGAACTGCGATCAGATTTGTAGCAGTACTTTACTCCCTGCACAAGTACTGATTTCGTTTCTCAAGATCATTTTTATCAGTATTCAGATGATGATGACAATTTATATTCTCCTTTGAATCCTGTTCCTGTTGCCACAGAGAATTCTCCTGCTGATACTCAAGCCCTTGTATCTTCTTTCTGATATTGTTCCAGATTCATCTGTCTCTGATTTTCAAGTTGATTTACCTGTTATGCCTTCAGGTCAACTTGATTAGAATCTCAGACGGTCTGCTAGGACTCGAGCATTGCCATCTTATCTATAAGATTTTCATCTAAATCTTGCAATTTCATATTCCACTTTGAACACTTTAACTGATTTGGTTCCATCCAGATGTCTCTCTGTTCAATCTCAGACAAATTTGACTGAACCTGTTTCTTATGAAGTGGCTATTATTGATCCAGGCTGGGTAGAGGCCATTCAAAAAGAGATTCAAGCTCTCGAAGATAACTACACCTGTGATCTTGTTTCCCTTCCTGAAAAGAAACACACCATTGGCAGTAAATGGGTTTCTAAAGTCAAGATGAATGCAGATGGGACTCTTGAGCATTATAAGGCTCGTTTAGTAGTGCAGGGTTATACCTAAAGGGAGGGATTTGATTATGAGGAAACTTTTTCCCCGGTGGTCAAGATGACCACTATTAGAGCATTATTGATTGTTGCTATTAAAAAGAGTTGACATGTCTATCATCTGATATAAACAATGCTTTCCTGCATGGTTCTCTAGACAAAGAAGTGTACATGCAGCCTCCTAAAGGGTATCTTCTAGCTGGTGATAAAAGGGTGTGTAAATTGAAGAAAAGCCTCTATGGGTTGAAGCAAGCAAGCAGACAGTGGTATTCCAAGCTATCAAAATTTTTGTTAGATCTGGGTTATACTCAATCCTTAAATGATTATTCTCTCTTTGTCAAAGAGAAAGGAAGTTCTTCTGCATATCTAGTGGTATATGTGGATGATATTTTTGTAACTGGGAATGATCAATTTGAGATTGAAACTGTGAAGCAGCAGTTGCGTAATAAGTTTAGGATAAAGGATCTTGGAAACATCAATTATTTTTAGGAATGGAATTCATTCCAGTTTCTGAAGGGTTAATTATTACCCAGAGGAAATTTATGCATGAAACTGTCCAAGAATTCTATCCACCTAATAGCAAGGTTGTGTTGCTCCTTTGGAATCTAATCTAAAGTTAAGTCCTGATCAAGGAAATCCTCTGTCTGATCCTACTGTATACCGTCAATTGGTGGGAAAATTGAATTTCATGACTAACACTCGACCAAATTTGAGTTTTGCTGTTCAATATCTGAGTCAATTTATGTCACGGCCAATTGATGTTCATTATGCAGCAGCCCATCATACCTTATGCTATGTCAAGGGTACTCAGAATTTTGGTATTCTGTTGAATAACTCTCCGCTTCAAGATCTTATTGGCTATTCGGATGTAGATTGGGCCACTTGTCCAGTTACAAGGTGTTTTGTTAGTGGGTTTTTTATAACCTTTGATGGTTCTCTTTTGTCTTGGAAGTCCAAGAAGCAACATACGGTCAGTCTCTCTTCTGCTGAGGCGGAATATCGCTTATTGCGCCGGTTAACTACTGAGATAGCTTGGTTATCTAGGCTATTACATGAGCTTGGTATTAATGACTTGGAACCTATACCTTTGAGCTGTGATAACAAGCTGCAGTCCATATTGCTAAGAACCCAATATTTAATGAGCACACGAAACATGTGGAACTCGATTGTCATTATGTACGAGAGAAACTTAAGCAAGGTCTAATTGCTGCTTATTTTCTACCCTCTAAAGAATAACTTGCTGATTCTCTGACAAAGATTCTGCCAGGATGTAAATATCAGTCTCTTTATAGTGATTTTAGTCGTTTAGATACTAATTTGTCTAGTCCAATCTAATGTCTTGGCACCCATTAGCTTGCGGGGGGGGGGGGGGTGTTGTAATTAGTATTCTCTTTAGTATTGTCATTAGTCCAGCTGTCATATTCAGCCGCTCTCTTTATTTTCTCTTGTATAAACGCTCTTTCCATTTGTGATAGTCGGTGAACGACATAGTGGGACTTACTTTCTAATGTACGTGAGCTCATTTCCTTTCTAGTCTTTCTTTTCTCTCTTCATTACATTACTGAATACAATTTAAGAATAAACATGAATCTTTCATTGTTCTTCACGCATTCATGTTCAATTCCTTCAAGACAGAAGGGCAATGAAAAAGTTTCTTCTTGAAATACCCCGACCTTAAATATAGTGATTAAGATTAGTCTAATCCATATTTAAGGGCCTAATAACGCCTAAGTAAGATTGCTAAGGAAAAATAAATCCAAAAGAAATAAAGAAATGCTTAAAAAGCGAAAAACGCTATGTTATAACCCGCAATTTATACCTTGTGTTATATCAGTTGCAATGTCACTCTAAGTTGGGTTATTTAATTCCTTGCTAACAGTTGGGACTCCGGCGGTATTCTTTTAATTGCCAAGGACAAGGTGGTCATTTGGTTAATTAATTAAGGTACTTGTTCTATTAAATCAATAAGTAAAGGAATTACTTATTACTTCCGTATTCTGATTACCTAATTTCATCACGTCAGTTCATTCAGTTCATCGTGAGGAGCGTTCTCTATCGTGGTGCTAAGCGGTAGTTTCTCTCTCTTTTCCTTCTCTCTCAATCTCTCCCTCTGTTGAGGATTTTGGCTCTACCGCTGCAATCAGATTGACGATCTTCATTGCGGTGTGGTTCCCCCTTTGATTTCAGGTTTGAATTGCAGAATTAGGACTTCGTTGTTTTCTTCGTTTTATTCAGTTTTCTGATTGAGGATTCTGATTGTGTTCGAATCAGTTGTCGTCGGCTGCATTCGGATTGGGATTCTGCTGCAGTACTACATCTGGTCTTGATTCAGGGTTGTGATGCAGAGTGTTACAGTTTTGTAATTGCAAGTTCTAGGGTTCTTCCGTGTTTCTGATTTTGGGATTATCGTTGTTGTGAGAATTCAGTGATTGTGTTTGTCTGGTTGGAGAGCTGTTCGGGCTGCGCTTGTTGATTCAGATCGTTGTTTTTTCTCTGCTAATCGAGGTAGGTGGTTGCTCGATTCGGTTTGGAAGTTCAGCCATGGGGATTGCAACGGTTCTGTTTGGGTGTGAATTCTGTTTGTGTTGTCTGCTCGATTGTGTTTTTGGAATGGTTAAAACCCCGTGGTCTCCTGTTTTAATGTCTGATTTGGTGTGTGTGCTTAATTGGCAATTCGTGGTATCGAATTGCGTTGTTTTTCGGTTCTGTTCGTCCTCTGAATTTTGCAGTTTTCGCACTGTCCGAACTTCTGTCCGAGCTTTGAAGTTCGGACAGTGCGTTTTGCTCTTCTGATTTTCAAAGTTCGGGGCATGTCCGAACATCAGTCCGAATGTTGATGTTCGGACACACCCTCAGGTTTTCTTCTGATTTAAGTTCGACCTGTGTCTGAACTTCGACGTCCGGACACAAGGTCAGACCCTCCGCGTAACTATTTTCCGTAACACGTCCGAACATCAGTCTGAACATTGATGTTCGGACATTCTGAATTCTTCTATCTGTTTTAGTTCGACTTGTGTCCGAACATTGATGTCCGGACACAAGTTCGGACATCCCTCTGTTTTCAACATAACTTCTTTGTTTGAACTCCGATTTGAGTGCCGTCTACGGCGTTGGATTCCTTACGATCTGTACTACTGATTTATGAGTGTTTTGGCATATTTAAATGCAACCTTGCTTCTGTTTAAGCAACTCTTCTGTTTTGGGACATTACACATTGTTTCTAAGCCGTGAATGGCTGGGTCGAGCTATTCCGTGGTATACCATGTAGACGTCGTTCTGAGTGTGGGTCATTCCCTTTCTGTTCTGTGGGGTTGACGAACCCTTTGGCTCTTTCGAGTCATTTCTGCGTTGCCGAGAGACCTGTATGGTCTATGGGTCTTCGACCCTTCTGAGTGTGAGCATTGTGTCTTGTCCCCTTTCTGTTTTAGTGCTCTGACTATTTCTGATATGGAACCCCTTGAGTTCCACTCTGTTTCTGTTCTGAAAGCTTCTGGATATTGAGAATTGTGGATATAACGCTTATCTTCTCCTTCTTCTGTTTTCAATAGTTTTGAGCGACCTTACTGATGACGGTCGCTGCTTACTGGGCATAGTTGTGTGCTCATTCCCCTACTTCTAACATTTTTGCAGATTGATCAGCGAGGATCATCTTGAGTTCTGGAGCGGTAGTGCTTAGCTCATTGATTGTTTAAACTTCTTTTATGACGTTGTAGCCTTCGGCCTTACTCTGTTTTGAGTTTCTGATTCGAACATGTATTTGGGAAATCGTTTTACTTCCGCTGTATTGAATACTTTGGTTTACAACGTTTATGTAAACTCTGTTTTGGGCCTTTATTGCATTTGAATGTTTTAGAGCCTTGCGTTATTGGTAGTAATACGCGGCGTGTAATACCCTTAACTCTTAGGCCGGTTTTAGGGGTGTTACATTTAGTGGTATCAGAGCCAGGTTTGGCTTTCTTTAGGGTTTGTGGTTGTGTCTGCTTGTGTGAGGTTCCGTTGTGGCAATTTTTTGAAGTCTGAGTCAGTTCTAACAAGTTTTGGATTTGTGTATCTCAGAATGCCTCCTCATAGAACACCAGTGACCCCTCAGGGAGATGCTGCGGATGCAGTGCAGCAGTTTGTGACGCAGTTGATGCAGACGATGGCTGCAGCTGATGGGGGAGCTGGTGGAGGAGCTGGTGGAGCAGGCCCAGCTGGGGCAAATGCTGTGGGAGGTCGAGTCAGAGCCCTCCAAGAGTTCATGAAGCTAAAGCTGCCTTCCTTTGACGGCTGTGGTGACCCTCAGGAGGCGAGCCATTGGATTATTGAGGTCGAGGACCTGCTGAGAGTGATGGGGTCGGAGGATGACCAGAAGGTGGACTTCGCCACGTTCCTCTTTAAGGGGGAGGCGAAGGAGTGGTGGCGCATGGTGATGGGTAGACATCCCCAGCCTTGGACCTGGGATCAGTTATGCTTGGAGTTCAACAAGTAGTTCTATCCGGATGTCTACAAGGACCAGAAGATCAACGAGTACAACCGGCTACGCCAGGGGAGAGACATGTTTGTAGAGGAGTACGTCCGGAAGTTCGTGACCCTTTCGAAGTATGCTCCGGAGCCAGATGAGCATAGGAAGGCTCGTAAGTTCGAGAGCGGATTGAGACCAGACATCAGGTCCGCGGTGACACCTCTTCGTCACCGGACCTTCAGAGATGTGGCGGATTTCGCCCTGCTGGTAGAGGCTGACATCAGGGGCAGACAGGCGGGCAAGGACCATAAGGGGAAGAGGCGTGCTGAGGAGCCTCAGAGGAAGGAGGCTGCCCCTCCTCAGAAGAAGCAGTCCTATGAAGATCATCGGGGAGCTTCTTCATCTTCGTCAGCTGGGGCGAAGTGTGGGTCTTGTGGCCACTCCCGTCCTGGTAGGGAGTGCTACAAGAAGACTGGTGCCTGCTTTAAGTGCGGGTCGATGGAGCACCGGATCGCTCAGTGCCCTCAGGCATCCGGTAGAGGCTCAGGAGATAGAGGCACCGGTTCAGATTCAGGGGCGAGGTCTGACCAGAAGAAGCCTCAGACTCAGGCCCGAGTGTATGCTATGGCGGGGGAGCGTGATCGTGCTGGTGATCGCGTCGTCTCAGGTATCC
This sequence comes from Limonium bicolor, assembly GCA_023374045.1. Lineage (NCBI taxonomy): Eukaryota > Viridiplantae > Streptophyta > Magnoliopsida > Caryophyllales > Plumbaginaceae > Limonium > Limonium bicolor. The sequence goes on along the minus strand of CM041779.1, from coordinate 212,193,824 downwards.
TCCAGATCCTTTCTCAGGATGTATTTTGTCTGTTTGACTCTGGAGCTACGCACTCCTTTATCTGCTGTGATTTGTTGAGTGATCTTGGACTGACTGCTATACCTAGTGAGGTAGACCTGTGTGTGAGTAGTCCATTAGGTGGGGTTGCCCCTTGTGTGCTGAATTTTGTGTGTAAGGCTTGTCCCATAGTAGTTAGGGACAAGACCTTCTTTGCTGACCTCATCCCGATGCGGATGACCTGTTTTGATGTGATTTTGGGCATGGATTGGCTAGCAGCACCATGCCCATATAGATTGTGCAGCGAGGAAAGTAGTATTTGATCTGCCAGGCGGGACTCGCTTTGCTTTCTCTGGGAATGCAGTGCCATGTGCGCTTGTGATTGTGTCTGCGATGCAGGCAGCCAGCTTCTTGAGGAAGGGCTGCCAGGGATTCTTGTGCTATCTGCCAGAGGTGCGTGAGGGATCCAGCTTGGAGAGCATCCCGATCGTCAGAGAGTTCCCTGAGGTTTTTCGGGATGATGTGCCCGGACTACCACCAGTGAGGGAGGTGGAGTTCACGATTGACTTAGCGCCAGAGACTCAGCCCCTCTCTAGGGCCCCTTACCGTATGAGTCCGGCGGAGTTGAAGGAGCTGAAGGTCCAGCTTCAGGAGTTGCTAGACAAGGGCTTTATTCGCCCTAGCGTTTCGCCTTGGGGAGCGCCAGTGCTGTTTGTAAAGAAGAAGGATGGGACCTTCAGATTGTGCATCGATTATAGAGAGCTAAACAAGGTGACCATCAAGAATCGCTATCCCCTTCCGCGCATAGATGACCTGTTTGACCAGTTGGCGGGTGCCACAATGTTCTTGAAGATAGATCTTCGTTCAGGCTACCATAAGTTGAGGATTAAGGCCGAGGATGTGCCTAAGTCTGCCTTTAGGACTCGTTATGGTCATTACGAGTTCCTAGTCATGCCATTTGGTTTGACTAATGCTCTATCAGTATTCATGGATATGATGAACCGGGTTTTCAAACCCTATCTGGATCAGTTTGTAGTGGTCATCATAGATGATATCTTGGTGTACTCCAAGAGCGCAGAGGAGCATGAGGAGCATCTGAGGATTGTTTTGCAGATGTTGAAGGATCGTGAGCTGTATGCTAAGTTGAAGAAGTGTGACTTCTGGCTTGATCGCGTGGTATTCTTGGGACATGTGGTCTCGAAGGACAGTATCTCAGTGGATCCTGAGAAGATTAGAGCTGTGATGGAGTGGGCGAGGCCCACGAATGTGGCTGAGATCCGTAGTTTCCTTGGGTTAGCTGGGTATTACAGGAAGTTCGTTGAGGGGTTTTCTAAGATTGTATCCCCACTGACCCATCTGTTGAGGAAGGAGATCAAGTATGAGTGGAGCGAGGCTTGCGAGCAGAGCTTCCTAGAGATTAAGAAGAGGTTGACGACGACACCGATTCTGACTTTGCCATCTGGGACCGAGAGATTCGAGGTCTTCTGTGACGCGTCCCACAAGGGACTGGGATGTGTTTTGATGCAGCAGGGTAAGGTAGTGGCTTATGGCTCCCGACAGCTTAAGCCTTATGAGAAGAACTACCCTACCCACGATCTGGAGTTGGCAGCTGTGGTTTTTTGCGCTGAAGATTTGGAGGCATTACCTGTACGGGGCGTCGTGTAAGGTTTACACGGACCACAAGAGTCTCAAGTATTTGTTCACTCAGAAGGAGCTGAACTTGAGGCAGAGGAGATGGTTGGAGCTACTTCATGACTACGATTTAGAAATCCTCTACCACCCGGGTAGAGCGAATGTTGTAGCAGACGCATTGAGCCGGAGAGGTGCTCCGGGTGTAGCTTGTGCTTTGACAGGAGTTCAGAGGTCCGCCTTAGAGCTTCAGCGTATGGGTGTTTCGGTAGTCAGACCAGCCAGTGCCAGTGTGATAGCAGCGCTTCAGGTCCAGTCTTCGTTGGTCGACAGGATCCGGGTTGGTCAGGAGGCAGATTCAGCTTTGTGTCGGATCAGAGAGGGGCTGTCGTCAGAGCAGAATTCAGACTTCAGTGTCTCCAGTGATGGTTGTCTGCGTTTCAGAGGCCGAGTGTGTGTGCCTGACGATATAGTTTTGCGTAGGGAGATCCTTCAGGAGGCCCATGGAGCGCCATATTCAGTTCACCCAGGAGGGGTGAAGATGTATCGAGATCTCAGAGAGTCATTCTGGTGGTCTGGGATGAAGCGTGACATCTCCAAGTTTGTTTCGAAGTGCCAGACCTGTGAGCAGATTAAGGCTGAGCACCAGAGGCCAGCGGGTTTGCTTCAGCCCCTTCCCATTCCTGAGTGGAAGTGGGAGAGTGTGGGGATGGATTTCGTCATGGGTTTGCCCAGGACTCCTTCGGGTTGTGATGCCGTATGGGTGATAGTTGATCGTCTGATGAAGTCTGCTCATTTTCTGCCGGTGAAGAAGACATTCAGTTTGGAACGTTTAGCTCGGCTGTATCTCGATGAGATAGTGAGGCTTCACGGTGTGCCTACTACTATTGTGTCTGATCGTGACCCTCGTTTTGTTTCGAGATTTTGGCGCAGTTTGCATAAGGCCTTGGGTACGAATTTAGCCTTCAGTTCAGCTTACCATCCTCAGTCGGATGGCCAGACAGAGAGGACTAATCAGGTTTTGGAGGACATGCTTCGCGCATGTGTCCTGGATTTTGGAGGTAGCTGGGAGCAGCATGTGACTCTGATTGAGTTCGCCTACAACAACAGCTTTCAGGCGAGCATTGGTATGCTCCGTTTGAAGCGTTGTATGGTAGGAGGTGCAGGTCACCCATCTGTTGGGATGACCTGAAGGAGAGAGCATTGGTTGGCCTGAGCTGGTGCAGGGTGCAGTAGAGAAGATCAGGGTGATTCGAGAGCGTTTGCTCGTTGCTCAGAGTAGACAGAAATGTTATGCAGACCAGAGGCGTAGGCCGCTCGAGTTCGAGGTTGGAGACCATGTTTTCTTGAGAGTTTCTCCAGTCAGGGGAGTAGTCCGTTTTGGAAGCGTGGGAAGCTTAGCCCAAGGTTCGTTGGACAGTTTGAAATTCTGGAGAGGATTGGCCCTGTGGCCTACCGGTTAGCGTTGCCACCTGCTTTGTCTGCTGTCCACGGTGTTTTTCATGTCTCTATGTTGAGGAAGTACCTGCATGATCCGTCTCACGTGATCGACTACAGCCAGCTTCAGTTGAGAGAGGATTGCAGTTTCGAGGCGGTGCCTACTCGCATTTTAGCCAGGGATGTCCGTCGGCTTCGTAGTAAGACCCTGCCTATGGTGAAGGTCCAGTGGTCTGATCAGTTAGAGAGTGAAGCTACTTGGGAGCTCGAGGATGAGCTACGTGCCAAGTTTCCCTCCTTGTTCGAACAGTAAGGTGAGTCAATTTCGAGGACGAAATTCTTTTAAGGGGGAGGTGATGTTATAACCCGCAATTTATACCTTGTGTTTATCAGTTGCAATGTCACTCTAAGTTGGGTTATTTAATTCCTTGCTAACAGTTGGGACTCCGGCGGTATTCTTTAATTGCCAAGGACAAGGTGGTCATTTGGTTAATTAATTAAGGTACTTGTTCTACTCAATAAGTAAGGAATTACTTATTACTTCCTTATTCTGATTACCTAATTTCATCACGTCAGTTCATTCAGTTCATCGTGAGGAGCGTTCTCTATCGTGGTGCTAAGCGGCAGTTTCTCTCTCTTTTCCTTCTCTCTCAATCTCTCCCTCTGTTGAGGATTTTGGCTCTACCCACTGCAATCAGATTGATGATCTTCGTTGCGGTGTGGTTCCCCCTTCGATTTCAGGTTTGAATTGCAGAATTGGGACTTCGTTGTTTTCTTCGTTTTATTCAGTTTTCTGATTGAGGATTCTGATTGTGTTCGAATCAGTTGTCGTCGGCTGCATTCGGATTGGGATTCTGCTGCAGTACTACATCTGGTCTTGATTCAGGTTTGTGATGCAGAGTGTTACATTTTTGTAATTGCAAGTTCTAGGGTTCTTCCGTGTTTCTGATTTTGGATATCGTTGTTGTGAGAATTCAGTGATTGTGTTCGTGTCTGGTTGGAGAGCTGTTCGGGCTGCGCTTGTTGATTCAGATCGTTGTTTTTCTTCTGCTAATCGAGGTAGGTGGTTGCTCGATTCGGTTTGGAAGTTCAGCCATGGGGATTACAACGGTTCTGTTTGGGTGTGAATTCTGTTTGTGTTGTCTGCTCGATTGGTTTTTGGAATGGTTAAAACCCGTGGTCTCCTGTTTTAATGTCTGATTTGGTGTGTGTGCTTAATTGGCAATTCGTGGTATCGAATTGCGTTTGTTTTTTTTCTGGTTCTGTTCGTCCTCTGAATTTTGGCAGTTTTTCGCACTGTCCGAACTTCTGTCCCGAGCTTGGAAGTTCGGACAGTGCGTTTTGCTCTTTTGATTTTCAAAGTTCGGGCATGTCCGAACATCATTCCCGAATGTTGATGTTCGGAACACCCTCAGGTTTTCTTCTGATTTAAGTTCGACCTGTGTCCGAACTTCGACGTCCGGACACAAGGTCGGACCCTCCGCGTAACTATTTTCCGTAACACGTCCGAACATCAGTCCGAACATTGATGTTCGGACATTCTGAATACTTCTATCTGTTTTAGTTCGACTTGTGTCCGAACATTGTTGTCCGGACACAAGTTCGGACATCCCTCTATTTTCAACATAACTTCTTCGTTTGAACTCCGATTTGAGTGCCGTCTGCAGCGTTGGATTCCTTACGATCTGTACTACTGATTTATGAGTGTTTTGGCATATTTAAATGCAACCTTGCTTCTGTTTAAGCAACTCTTCTGTTTTGGGACATTACACATTGTTTCTGAGCCATGAATGGCTGGGTCGAGCTATTCCGTGGTATACCATGTAGACGTCGTTCTGAGTGTGGGTCATTCCCTTTCTGTTCTGTGGGGTTGACGAACCCTTTGGCTCTTTCGAGTCATTTCTGCGTTGCCGAGAGACCTGGTATGGTCTATGGGTCATCGACCCTTTTGAGTGTGTGCATTGTGTCTAGTCCCCTTTCTGTTTAAGTGCTCTGACTGTTTCTGATATGGGAACCCCTTGAGTTCCACTCTGTTTCTGTTCTGAAAGCTTCTGGATATTGAGAATTGTGGATATAACGCTTATCTTCTCCTTCTTCTGTTTTCAATAGTTTTGAGCGACCTTACTGATGACAGTCGCTCCTTACTGGGCATAGTTGTGTGCTCATTCCCCTACTTCTAACATTTTTGCAGATTGATCAGCGAGGATCATCTTGAGTTCTGGAGCGGTAGTGCTTAGCTCATTGATTGTTTAAACTTCTGTTATGACGTTGTAGCCTTCGGGCCTTACTCTGTTTTGAGTTTCTGATTCGAACATGTATTTGGGAAATCGTTTTACTTCCGCTGTATTGAATACTTTGGTTTACAACGTTTATGTAAACTCTGTTTTGGGCCTTTATTGCATTTCAATGTTTTAGAGCTTTGCGTTATTGGTAGTAATACGCGGCGTGTAATACCCTTAACTCTTAGGCCGGTTTTAGGGGTGTTACACGCTAAATAAGCATTAAATAACCATAGGAGGTATGAGACCTCGGTTAGCGTATTATATGGATTCTAAAGGCTTAATAAGGCCTAAATAATATATGGGAACAACTCCCGAAGAAAATGGATCCAAATAATGTATTAAAACGCTAATAGAGCTTTAGCTCACGTTTATCGAGAAAACCCAGAAACATGACTTTAAGTGAGCCCGTAAAACTATAAATCATTATGTAACCATAATCAAGCATTAGCGGAAGCGTAATAACCAATAAAAATTAAAGAAACGAGAAAACTCCGGAAAACGGGCCCGGTTAGTGAATAGTACCGAAACCGGGTAAAATAACGAGCGTTTTCTATAAAAGACGAAAAACGCTCCAACTAGTACAACAGTAGGGGGCCGGTTTTTAATGGGTTAAATAACCCCTCACACACACATGTAACTAGTTAACAAATAAAGGGAATAAAAAAGCAAAAGAGAAAAGTAAAAAGCTACTCTATCCCTTCTCTCTCACCTCACTCTCTCATTTCCCTCATCTCTCTCTGAAACACCCCTAACCTTTAAATAGTTAAATAAAGGGAAATATATATTATTTGAGGGATTATTAAACCTCGATAAAAGGATATAAACAGTTAGGCGTTAAAAACGCACCTAAACTTCTTAAGGTTATAAACGAGCGTTAAAGCCCGACCTTAAGCTAACCAAGTTATATAATCTATAAAACTCATATGAAGTTAACCAAGGATCATTATATGACCTTTAAAACACAAGTCCTCAGTTAGAACTGAGTAAAAATACAATATGCCCGGGAGTTCCCTTAAAGGCCCCTTAAGGCCCGAAAGTCCCGAAAATACTTTATTAAATAAAGTAAAGCATTACACTTCATTCTAAATGCATAATAACACTTTAATGAACATTTAAGATGAAGTTATCAAGATAAATTCTCAGTTAAAGACAAAGTGCTCAGAGATTCCCGATGAGGGCCCCATAAACCCACGGGAGTGCCTCGGAGAGGTACCGAAGTGGCACAAACCCCAATATAAATTATTCTAAGAGTTCCTATAATTAATATTCACCATTCTAAAGAGAATGCTTGAGCTACTTTTTCAAAAATACACAAAGTGCTCGGACGAATTTCTTAACGCTTCTTTTTGCCCCGGGAGTGTCCCGGTAGCCCGAAAATTGAGTTACGAGTTTATATAACCCCATATAACTCAATGTAACACCTTAACATATTATTATTGACTATAAAAAATGTCAATAAACACTTGGAACTCATAGCGACTAATTATTTTTCAAAAAATCCTTAAAGCACAAAAACGCACCTTCGGGTGTCACGAAAATGCGTTTTACGCAATTGCCTTGAAGTTTTTGAGGAGCCACGAGTTGATAATCTTAAAAGGGGATAAATTGACCATCTAAATCAATTAATTCTAGTACTAAATTCATAGTACAAATGGGGGCTATTTTTGGGACAAAAAGGTACCTAAAATCAGCATTTTTACCTTAAAACTTTCATCTTTTACCATAGTATAAATGTACCAAATAAATGCTGGAACCTATTACACATATTAGTATGGTCTTAGTAAAATATAATGTGACAGGAATTAAATCAAAAATCAATCCCAATTAAGCTCCATGTTGGGCACCATTTAAGGTCACATTTGACATGTTTTTGGCAAAAATTATGTCTTATGGAATGGTGACTCACCTAGCATGTGCTATATGATAATGTATCAAATAAATTCAATCAAATTAAGCCTCATCTACCGTTTGACCTGCAAGAGAACAGCAAAGAAATAGATTAGGAAAACAAATGAAAAACAATGCAATTAAAATACAAGCTAGAATCTACTTTATACATGTGCTACAATACCAACAAAACAACCCATGTTCTCTAGCCATATGCAGCCGATTTCCTATGGAAAAGAAGAGGCTGATTGCCTTATATTAAAATCAAAAGAAAACACTACCTAATTAAGCTAGTCTTCTTATCTTCAAATGACAAAATCAATTACCCATGCACAGCACCATTACCGAATTCAAGGGGGAGAAAAGCTAGTTGATTGCCTTATAATTAGTTAAATAAAATACCTACCAATATAGCCATGTTCTTATGTCATTAATTAACAAAGAAATCAGTAGTAAACCTACACTAATGCTGCCGTATAAACAAGGAGGAATTAAGACAAGAGTAACATGGTAATTGCCATAGAAAAATCAAAAGAATCATGCACCAACCTTGCTCTTGTCCTCTAGTTTCAAGTGGCCAACAAAGACCTCTCTTCTCCTTGTCAATCAGCCGTATGAGTGCACAATAATGAGAGCATTTATTGAGCCAATAAATAAAGAAATAAACTAATGGAAAGACTAGTCAATTATTGACATTAATTTATCAAAAGAGAAACTCTCTCATTCTTTCCCTTAAGGCCATACGTGAGCCTTCATTCTTCCTTGCCTTTCACTTGGCCGATTATGTAAGTCTCATTTCCTCTCTTTTATTTCTTCATTTGTTAGTAAATTCCTTAGAGCTTCTAAGCTTCATTAATGGTGTTTAAAGTTCTAACACCATTTCTATGTAATTTCCTAGTTAAATGTCCTAAGTCTTGAAGCAAGAAATCATCCTAGCAACTCTTACAATTTTCGCCAAGCATAAGTGTTCCAAGGAGGTTCCAAGATTCAACAACAACACAAGGAACAACAAGATCAAGTTAAGGTATATTTTCATGTTGAAAAATCCTAAATAATTACCTAAATCATTTCTGAAAATTCTAGACTTCTAAACCTATATTCTCTTCATTATTTCATGAAGGAAATTTAGATCTACAACCATCTCAAGGTCTACCGAAAATTCCTTGAAAAATTCCTAAGGTAAACTCTTATAAAACTACTCCAAATCTTATTTATAAATCCTTGTTAGAAGTCTAACAAATGGATCTCCTAAATATGTACAAGGAGGCCGAATTCTCTTCACCAAAATATCATTTGGAGAGCTTGGAATTCAAGGAGAAATCAAGTACAAGAATTGTCTTGATTTAAGGAGTAAGTTCTATAATTAAGGTTTATTAAGTTTAAGCTTGATTTAAGCTTCAAACTTTGGTATAAAAATTATGTATAACCCCTAAATAAATTAAGGCTGAAAATTTTGGGTTATAACGTCAACAAAATAATTTATAACATATAAGGTAAGATTATTACCTTAAGGTATAAATATGTGTCACAAAAATTAATTAAGATGGATATACATATAAACCGAATTATCTAAGGGTTATTTGTTCTATTTTGAGATTATAATCGTTCTAAGTCATTAGCATAATTTTTAGAAGTGTTATATGGCTTATATACATTTATATGTATTTATTATAAAGTATAAATCAAGTTTTAAAACTATATTGTAAAATAAAATCAAAACCGAGAATAACATGGTTTATTTGGTGATTTTCGAAATATATAAGTATATTAACTTATACTATTAACTTTGGGAGTATTAAAAATAGCTATAAGTATTTAAATGGCTAGTTAAATAAGTTATGTGGTTAAAATGTAAATTTTGTAAAGTTTGGTGTATTAAATATAATTGCCGAAAATTAAAGGGGTGATTTGATGTATTTATGATATAATATAAGGTAAGAATTAATATTATGAATTTTGGTGAATTTAAATAAGTGGTTAAGTGTTAAAATAACATTTTATAAAGTTTTGGGACTATTTTGTAAATATTGGAAACTATGGTGTATGGCCGAGAATTACATATGAATTTATGGGCATAATAAAGTATTAATTATGAAATTAAGTCTTGGTCAAAGTGTTGACCAAAAACTTTGGATTAAATTGATTTATGACATAAACTATTAAGTTTATAAGAGTTTAAGGGTGAATAAGTAATTTATAGAAATTATTATGTAAAACCGAATTGGACAAGGGGTGGAAATGTAATTTATAAAAGTATATGGGCCATTTCGGTTTTTTAAGAAAATTAAATATTAAAACTATAGTTTATAAGTTAATATGTAACTTATATAAAGTTTCGAGGTTAAATTGTGAATACAAGAGGATTACATGTTAAGACCGAAAATAAATGTGGTCATTTGGTAATTTATAAAGACTAATATATTTGTTTTGCAATTTCTGAAAGTTAATGTGGATAATTAATGAATTATAAAAGTTATAAGGTTGTTAGGCAATTTATAAAAGTATAAGGGTTGTCTCGGTAATTAAGGAAATTAAATAATAAAAATGAGGTTTATAAGTTGATATGTAACTTACATAAAAGTTTTGGGGTTAAAATGTAGTTATGGGAAGTATATGAAAACCGAAAATTTAAGGATTGTTTGGTGATTTATAAAAGTTGATATATTTAAATTAGTAAAGACCAAAGTATATGGTCATTGGTTGATTTACAAAGTTAATGTGGCTCATTGTAGTTACCGAATCTATGATGTTGGTTTTGTAATTTAATAAAGAAAGGAATTAAAATTGAGTATTATGGTATATTATGGAATATAATATAAAGTTTATAAAATAAATGTGGTTATAACAAAAGTAACCAAATCATATTACTATATGGAATAAGTGCAAATAATTATGGATATATAATTAATGAGATAAAGATATATCTTAAATTGGAAATTCATTATCACATGTGGAGATCACATAAAATAATGAACTAATGAACTATCTAGAACCACTATTAAATAATAGGGGGAAATAAAGAACATACAGAGTTATTATACAACCAGTATAAACGCTACAATAACAGTACTGTACTATTTAGTGAATAGTTATATTAATATTACCCGGTATTGCATGTTTATATAACAGCGTACGGGAAGGAACTACTGAACAGGAATTTGTCAAGCTAGCAGTTACTTGGTGAACGGTATGTCAATTGTGTGGTCTGAATGTCCTAAGGATTTTCCTAAGGTCCAGACGTTATGTGTTTAATTGTTTAAGAGCGATATCTGTGATTTTATGTGTATGATTTTGTATACTGTATTGCTCGACACCACTGCGTTTTATTTCTACGCGAACGTCTTATGACTAGAAGTTTATACATCTAAACTGGAACAAGACGAACTGACCTATAGGTATTATTGAACCTAACTGATGGTCAATTGTTATAGTCTAAACTCAAGGATTGGTTATTATGTCACTGACAAAAAGGGCTAACTTATAAAGAGAGGAATCTAGATTGTTTTGACTTTCTGGTTGCGCATCGTGATCACTACGAGAGACTTCAATGGGGAGTCACTCAAGGGAATCCATCAGCCACATTCGGGGATGGCGGAGGGCACTGCCGTTGGTGCACAGGTTCGACCGGATCGGTCAAAATATTTATTCAGGGCCATAAGGTCAGCTGGTAACGGTTCCATTGGAACCCAGGGGACTATCGTCCATTAATAAGTTATTAAGGGTTGTCTTATCATGACGCCTGAGGTGGAATTTAATTGGAAAAGGTTAAGTGATTGGTTTAAAGGATAAGGGCCAGGTGGCCAACTAACAAGTACAGTTTAATACGCGTATCTTGTTTGGTTATTGTTGTGGATTATCGATGTGTGATTATTGGTTATTGCTATGGATTATTGATGTGTGGTTATTGGTGATGTGTACTATTGTACACTGATGTTTGCAGGTGAACTGTTATGTGATTGTTTAATGTTTACAGTTATTACTGTTATTATTGTAAACCGGTATTTCATGTAAAGAATCTAATATCAAGATGGCTAAAGCGACTTAAGGAATCTAGATGATTTAAGACTACATTTAGCATACCGGCATTTCGATTGCTGAGCCCTTCAATGGGCCAAACATTCCAGGTTATTGAAGAAGACTCAAGCTGAAGTGCGGGACACGGGGGTAGCTGTTGTGTTTTCAACAAACACCTTTGGTTTTATTTTGTATTGTATTAAGGAGGTTGTTGTATTCAGTTAGTTGCTCATTTAGTTGGATTTGGTTTGTAATAATTAGAGTGCTCAGTATCTGTTCATCACAGCGTGAGGAGTTGTATTGTGGAAAGAGTAAAGATGCCTTGTTACTCACAAGGGTGAGTAACAGTGTGTAACACCAAGGTAGATAGTTTTATTTTCCGCTGCGAATTGTTATTATTATGCTACGACTTGTGACATCATTACAGGTTTAGGATTAGGGGTGTTGCAAAAGTGGTATCAGAGCGGAGTACCGCTCTGATGAAAGATACTGAGTCAAGAATATGAGCATAGGATATTTGGGGAATACGGGAAAACGTCTGTGAGGATTCGTGACCTAGAAAAATCTAGGAATATCTTCTTGTTGTTGATTAACTTTCTTATATATTTGTGATTGTGTATGTAAACGGTGTAGCAACCGAGTAGTAATAATAATATACTATAGATGTCGACTAGAGAAAGACCACGTGGAGGCAGCAGAGGATGCAGTGGCAAGACACCGGCGAATGTTTCAGCAGTACCAGGCCTAGCAACGGCCATGGCAGACTTCGCGCAGCAACTAGGAGCTCAACTTACGGGAACCATACCCCACCCGCTGCAGCCCAGGAAAACCAACTGGTTGAAGAGCGTTGCAGACGCGAGAGTACCGACTTATTCAGGGGAACCGGACCCCGCCGTACTGGAGAAGTTCATTTTAGAGCACCAGAAGGCATTCAAGACTGTCAGAGTTCCAGAAGACCAGAAAGTCGACATCGCCGCGTACAACCTGAAGGACGCAGCTGACATTTGGTGGCGGTCTGTGGAGGGCCACCGTAGAGCTACACCGGACTTTGGATGGACAGCGTTTGTAGAAGTGTTGCGGGAGAAATACTACCTCGAACACCTAAAGCAGAGGAAAAGGCAGGAGATCGAGACCTTGATCCAAGGGAGTCAAACAGTTGGCCAGTACTACGCACGGTTCACCAGTTTGTTGGACTGCATTCCAGGAGTCAACTACTCCGAGACCATGAAGACTCAAAAGTTTAGCGGAAGAGGCGCAGGAAGAAAGAAGAGAAAGAGTACTGAAGGAGATGATGGTGGAGCAACCTCTGGCGGTTACTACAAGAAGGGGAAGAGATTCTTTGAAAAGAAGAAGGGGCGGAAGGATTTCCATGGTCAGAAGACGAAGGAGCAGGTCCCTCGTCTGACCGGCCCAGCTATTGATGCTCAGCCACTAAGATCAGCACCACCTAGAGGCAATAAGCCATCCCGACGTCACTATTACTGTAAACGCTGTGGAAATGATCACCCAGACGTAGATTGCTCAGGAAGGAAGGTGGAATACCGCTATTGCAGAAAGGAAGGTCACAGGGAATATGAATGCTTTTCCAATCCAGGGAGCCGAGTATACAAGGGAGCTAGAGGTTCACAGAGAACACCAGCTATTGAGGCGGGCAGACCAAGAGGAGGTCAGGCGCTGCAGAACAACACCTATACTAGAGGACCGGCAGGACATCCCTCCTCATCCGAGAGACAGAAGGGAAAGGAGATAGTTCCAGGAAGAAACACCCTATACACAGTGGGAACTTCAGGCGCTGAGGCTAGCCCTCGGCGCGAAACCAGTAAGCCTAGAACTTAAACCAAATGCATGATGCTTGAATGTGTGTTTATAATTATCAGTCGATGAGACTTGTATGTGTTAGTAAGTATCAAAAATTTAGAGAGACCTAACTTAGGTAACCTCTCACCTAATAGGATACTTCGACATTTGTTTTCCCTTACTGTAACACCCCTAATCTTAAACCTGTAATGACGTCACAATTCGTAGCATAATAAATAGCAAATCGCAGCGGAAAATAAAACTATCTACCTTGGTGTTACACGCCGCTACTCACCCTTGTGAGTATCAAGGCATCCATCCAACAACCTTAACTCCTCACGCTGTGATGAATAGATACTGAGCACCCTACTTATTACAAACCAAATCCAACTAAATGAGCAACTAACTGAATACAACAACCTCTTTAATATAATACAAATAAAATCAAAGGTGTTGGTTGACAAGCACAACAGCTACCCCCGTGTCCCGCACTCCGGCTTGAGTCTTCTTCAATAACCTGGAATGTTTGGCCCGATGAAGGGCTCAGCAATCGAAATCCTGGTATGCTAAATGTAGTCTTAAATCATCAAGATGCCTTAAGTCGTTTTAGCCATCTTGATATTAGATTCATTACAAGATATTCCGGTTTACCAAACTAACAGTAATAACTGTAACAATCACATAACAATTCACCTGTAAACATCAAGGTACAATAGTACACAACACCAATAACAACTCATCAATAATCCATAGTAATAATTGATAATCACACGCCAACAATCCATAACAATAACCAAACTTGATACGTGTATAAAACTGTACTTGTTCCATTCACTTAACCTTTTCTAATTAATTATCACCTCAGGCATCATGTCAAGACAATCCTTAATAACTTATTAATGGACATTAGTGTAACACCCCTACTACACGCTTACTATTAACTGGAGTCGCAGCGGAAAATAAACAACTAAACGATTGGTGCTACAACGCCGTCAACCACCCACGTGGTTAACAAGGCTGAATAAATACAAGTGTATCGGTCTGATGATCAGACTCCCGAGCATAGAACTAATAATCTTTTATACATAAACACAATACCGAGTATTTACATACATCCTTCACTGTAAACCATCACTGTAAACTGTTCACAACCAAAATATATATATCGCCACGGGAGCACAGGCGCATCCCGGGCCCAACATCCAAAAATAATCAAAAGTAGTCCTGCATCCTAGAATCTAAAGCCATTCCGCTTCTTCGATCCTCATCCTGCAGTAAAAGAAATATGGAGCCCCCGAGGGGGTCAGCAACCCTTGGCTGGTATGGTTAACGCGCAGCCCATCGGCTACCGGAATGCGCGCAACTAATTGTCATGATGACATGGCATTCATTTTAAAACACACAACATATACATATATCATAACATGGGTACTGTACACAACATCACACATAACATACAAGAACATTTCCTTTTAGGAAGTGAACCAATACAATTAGTTCCCATGAAGACCCTAGAGAATGTTGCCATGCTCATGCTAAGCTCGTTACATAACTCGTTACCGTCCTGTTAGATTGAATGGATAACTTAACACAAGGTGCCTCGGATATAGTCACCCAAGCACACCGAAACAACACATAGTATGCCCCTGTGGCCCGACGTGAGTCAGTAAAATAGCCTTGGTTAAGCTAAAGGGAAGGTTGGAAACCAAATTGGAAAATAACCATAACATACAAAGAGAATCGAACCGGTTATGACATCGACTCCCATACTCACACGCGTGGCCGGAACAGACCGAACTCCTCACTTCACCCGTTAGCACTTGTTAGTAGTTCAACATTGAACTCAATAAACAATTCACGAACAACTGGTTAAGTCTTGTTAGACACACACAAGGGAAGAGAGAGTCATGCGTAACAATACAATAATATTTAACAACTGTAAACTCGTTACATGATTTAAGTCTTACAAGGTCATCAACACACAGAAAAACAAACAACACACAAGCCGGTGTAAACCGGTAGGCAACAGACTGCAAGAAAACCATACCTTGGTCCTTGCTTCGATTTGTTTCCACCGTAGGTCAATCCTATACATGATTAATAACGTCGGTTAATTAATTTACTTAACCTCAAATTTACTAAATGTTTAACATGATTATATGACATGTTTTAATGCCTCAACTTATCCTTGATTACCTACATTATACCCCCTAGGGTTAACTACATTTGCCACATTCTTTACTGTTTTTTTTATAAATTTTGGTCTGTCCGACCCACCGTCCGACCCACCAACTGGGTCGGACCCTTCCAGTGATTCTCGGGTTTGAAAAATAAGTACTTGTCCGACCCATGTCCGACTCACTCGACTGGGTCGGACCATTCCAGAACATTTACCGCCTTAGACATACTCACGTCCGACCCATGTCCGACCCAAGCCCTCTGGGTCGGACCGTTCCAGAACTTCTACTGGCGTCTAACAGAGGCTGTCCGACCCAAACTTGGGTCGGACGCCACCAGAAAATGCCCAAACATTGTCAAATCTTCACTAAACTTTTCCTCAAGCCTTCTAATGTTTTCCAACACCATTTGGCACACTTATTCTCTCATACAACATCCATAAAACTCCTTTTCTATCTCCTTAAACACTTACTCATTTCATACCAAAATTCCTAACACTTATGATATGTTCTCCTTGGTTTTCTAAGTGGTGTTTCATACCTATGATAACCACTATGTCAATAATGTTTCCTCACCACTACAACATTATCTCCCAAGCATCTTTTCTTCCTAAACAACTCCTTGACATCTTTACAAGTTATAGCTTCCCATGCAACAAATCACTTCATTCCTTTTTCACCAACAATACACAAGTCCTAAATACAATCTCACCTTGCTCTTGAAATGTCCCAAAACATTCTTTTGCATTCTAAATCCTCTAGAACATTGCCTAAGCCCTTTTTACATCTTTAAACACGTTAATGCATGTTCCTTCCACTAGTTGAACACTTAACCATCCTAAACATTTCCTAACTTACCAAACTCATTTTAAACCCTTAGAACTTCTTGTTTATTACCTAAATTTTGACATGAACTCTCCTAGAACATTACTAAACCAAAACACATTGTTTTCACCATTAGACAACCAAGAACACTCAAAACCCATCAAACACATTCTTATACACAAAACTTCACTCATTTAGCACCACATCACAATATAGTGCATAATTAAATTGCTTGGCACTTAGGCCCTTAAATAACATGGCTCTTAGGCCCTTAAATGCATAAATCATAAACACTGAATTTCCACAATACATTTGCCTTTGACCTGCAAATACACTCAACAATACATATGCCTTTTACTAAGCCCTTGAGAGCATTTTTCTAAGTCATTCACCATTGGCTCCTTAGATCATTTTTAACAAGCAATATGATCTCATTTCTCCTAAGACTTTAAACCACATTAGGTTAGCATATTTACCTCTTTTCCTCACAAACTTCTTTCTTGTTTCCTTGACTAAATTGGCAAGGCTTTTAGTTGTTTGTCAACTTCTAAACATTATACAAATGATATAATGAGTATACAAGCTTTATGCTTCATCTCATTGTAAACCCTAGTTACATATATTATTTTAAAGCATTAAGATGATTGTTTTACCTTGGAATGGAAAGAGAGTTTGGATATGTAGCAAGGTAAGGACACCATCAATGGTGATTTTCGGACAACACACAAACATGAAGGAAATGTTATTTTTCTTTGAGTTTCCTTACCTAGAAGCAAAGGAGAACAACAATATGTGAAAAGATGAGCTCAAGCTCCTCCCATGGTGATTCCTCTTGGCACCAAAATGGAACTCTTAGGATTTTGAGAAGATAGGAATGAAGAGCTTGATGAGACTAAGAGAATGGTGGTCTTTGTTTTTGATTTGGCAAGGTGAGCTAGGAGTTACAAGAGATTGAAGATGAAGAATGGTGGTGGTACTATTGCAAAACCGTGAATGAAGAACAAGAAAGAGGTAGAAGAGAGCTTGGAACCATGGGAAATGAGGAGGGAAATGAGAGAATGAGATAAGTTTGCCTTTTAAGAGATATTAAGTAGTAAAAGCAAATAGTACTTCTACTTTACTACTTTAGTTAGCTCATTTTTGTTTAAGTATGGTGAGTCACCACCATAAAAACCGGCCCCCTTAATGTCACTAAGGGCATTTTAGTCTTTGTTGGTCAATTTAATTACTTATACAAACATATGTTACAAACTAGCTTATTTTAGTTACTATTCACTAAAACAAGGCACATAGATGTGAAATTTTTGATTTCCCATTGATATAGACTTCCAAATGTGATACTATATAGTACACATGTTAATTAAAGAGTAATGATGGACATTTAGCCATTCAAAACTCATTTACAAGACAATTTTTCAAAAATGTGCTTTAAGACTCCTTAAAGCACATTTTGTGTTTTAACTTGTTTTCAAGCTTGGTTTTCTTTGCTAATTGGTTTAATATGTTCATTAGTATATAAATAAGGTTTTGGTAAGTTCATTAGGTCTTAACCAAGCTTATCCCAAGCTTAGAGCACATTTTGGCTCTTATTGACCTTAAAGCACATTTTGTGTTTTCTATGGTTTAAATTGCTTACTAATGTTTCTAAGACTCTTTTTAGTCTTACCACACCTTATTTTAGTGTTTAAACAACATAACTAGGTTTGGGGTATTTCAATCTACCCCCCTTAAAAGAACTTTGTCCTCAAAGTTCATACTTCCACATATCCTAAATATTAGAACACGGGAACACATATCAACAATACTTCCATAACAACATTAACAACATCCTTATATAACATCGGACACAAGGTCCAAACAACAAAACATCGCAACATCATTCAGACTCAGCGGTCTGTAACATAACAGGGTAACAACATGACAACACAACACAGACAATGTATCCAAGTACATGTCGTACACACATAACCGAAATGGCTCTACCCCCCTTAAATAGGGGTACGCCCCGTACCCTATACATACAAACGCTAAGAAGTAAACAATGACGGGTACTTCGCCTTCATCTTATCTTCCAGCTCCCAAGTGGCCTCCTCAACGTCCTGGTTAGACCAGAGAACCTTCACCAGTCTCACAGACTTATGGCGAGTGTCTTGAGTCTTAGTATCCAGAATCCGTACCGGAGTCTCCACTGATCGCATGGTCGGCTCTAAAGTTATCCTTTCAGGCTGAAGCACATGAGACGGATGAGACATTAATTTCTTCAACTGGGACACATGAAATACATCATGTACCTTGCCCAGCTCGGCGGGTAAATCAAGTCTGTAAGCTACCGGGCCGATCCGCTCCGTCACTACATATGGTCCCATATATTTCGGGCACAACTTGCCTTTTTGGCCAAAACGAAATACTCCCTTCATGGGGGATACTCTCAAAAATACCTGATCGACCACGGCGAACTCCAGGTCACGTCTGCGCACGTCTGCGTACGACTTCTATCTATCCTGAGCTGCCTTCATGTTAGCCCGGATCTGGCGAACTTCTGCCTGAACTTGTTCCAGATACTCTGGTCCTATAATGACCGTCTCACTCGACTCATCCCAGCATAATGGCGTGCGGCATGGTCTACCGTACAAAGCCTGAAAAGGAGACATCTTGATCGAAGCATGGTAACTGTTGTTGTAGCTAAACTCGATCAGATGTAACTTGTCAATCCAGCTTGAAATACCCCAAATATTAATTACTTTAATTAATAATGAATTAATTAAATAAAAAATAATTAATGAGAGATTAAGGAATTAAATATCCTTAAATAAGTAAAAGAGGATAATATAATGTTTAAATAGACTCTAAGAAGTTGTTAAGAAATATTAACGAAACCTAAAATGACATTGGGCGGTTTAGAAAAAAAATGTAAACGAAAATATAATTAATCGTTTTTGCATCAAAAACCGTGGCACAAATATTTTAGGAGTGAAGTTGAGGTCTTAGATACCTTATGAGGTCATTTGGGTAATTTCAAAGGCATTGGAAAATTGGCTAAGAAACCGGAATAAAATGTCACGTTTTCGCCTAAAATGGCGAAACACAAGCCAATTAAATTAAATGCTAATTAATAGAATTTATAAATAGCAATAATAACTATTGTTTAAAATTATAAATTTGAATTCATAAAAAGGACTGTCTCGTTAAGTGGGTCAACGGGCCGCGAATGACATGAAAAACGGACAAAAAAAATGAGCTAAAAACGGCTTATAGGTACGTTCAAAAAAAAAAACAGACATGGGCCGACCCGCCAAAGGGACTGGGCCGGCCCAGCATCCCTCTTTCATTTCCGGTAATACCAGCCGCCCCCGTTCAGCCCAGATTCAACAAAAAAAAAGAGGCCCTCACTCTCTATTCTAAACTCACGGTAATTTCTCAAACCCTAACAAAGAACATTATGCTCTCTCTAATCTCTATTCCCAACTCTAACTGGCGACATTTGCAAACCCTAACTGCTAGAGAGGAATAAGCTGTGCGGCGCTCCTCCTCATCCCTTCCTCTTCGATTTTCCTTCCACACCAACTAACAAGAACAAACTTCCTCCTCTTCTCTTTACTCACGGTTTTGAACCTTAACTGGCGGAACAAAGATCTCTTGGAGGCCGGAACCTGGGTACGGATTGGTGGCGACGAGGGCATGGATGAACCGAGAGAAGGTGCCCGAAAACTAGAGCCACCACTTCTGGGTTTCAAGGTGTACATCAACAGACTTTGTTTTCGTTTTTCTTGTTTTTCTGTCCCATTTTGAGCTAGATTAGAAACCGAAAATTAGGAAACAAACATCATTCTTCCCCTCTGAATTTCGGAGCCTTAGAGCCGAATTTCCTTGCAAAATTTGTAAAAACTCTGGTTAAGTTGTGCGGCAGTTTAATTTTCGATTTTGTGGATATAGATCTACAAGTGTGGATATTATGTACATGGACTCTAAATCTGAACTTGTGGTGCTTAGGTGTTTCGGAAATCAGAACCCTAAAAATCGGCTTAGGGTTCCAAAAATTACAATCAGTTGTATGCGTGTTTGAGTTGATTTAAGGCGTCGATGGACATTAGCAATCGATTTTAGTTTCTGGTGAACTTAAACTGTTGGATTGTGTTTATGAGTGCGTTCTGTCTGCGGAATCGAAAAGGTTGAAAAGGAAGTGCTATGTAGGGAAACCGAAAATTTCAGAGAAATCGAGATTGGAATTTGAAATTTGGAATTAGGGTCTAAATTTACGAATTAGTGATTACGGTTAGAAATTAGGGTTTGAAATTAAATTTGGGACTAAAATGTAAATCTGAGAAAGATGTGGGTGAAACTGGAAATATGAGAAATTAGGGATGAAAATGCAATTCTAGAAAATTGAGGTCAAAAACGTGAATTTTGAAAGCTAGGGGTAATTTGGTAAATTCTGAAAAAAATTCAGGGCCTAATTCTGGTCAAAATTGAGATTAGGCTAAATTGGGGATCTTGCTGGTCAAAGTTGAAATTAGGAATTTTGACAATTGAAATTGATTTGGGAATTTGATTAAATCAAAATTGGGCTTAGTTTTGGTCAACACAAATTTGGGTTCAATTTGGTCAACAAATATAAAAATGAATTGGGCCAAAGTAGATAATCCGGGCCAAAACAAATGATTTGTCCCAATTAAATTAATTGGCCTTAGAACAATTTGGGCTCTTCACTAAGCAAAATTACTAATTGATTTAGAAGCTAGTTAGATTGGGCTTCTACTAGCCCATTGATCAGATTTTGTTTATAGTGAGCTTAATCCCAAATTGGAAGTGGATAAGAATTAGGATAATAAATTGGGTCAACTTTACATAATTAGGCGTTTAAATTGTCTAGTTGTAAGGAAGATTAATGAGTTTTATTAAGGGATCATTGGATGGGTTAGAATGGTTTAGAATTGTTCTATAAACTTGTTTGAATTGTTAATGGCATTAAGGTTGATATTAATCATATGAAAACATATATATATTATGTGGGTGTGTGTAGATAATGGTTTATTGTTGGTAGTTTATGACATATTATAACTATAAGTTATAAATGGTATAAGAATATAAATGTCATAATATATGTTATATTACTATAATATAACATTATATGAATAATGTGGTGGTTTTGGTAAAGAAAAGAAATATAAGTACTGTTCGGTAATATGAATATTTTGGAATGAGAATTTATAATATGGTTTATAATGTTATAAAGATTGTAACATTTATAATATAAGAAATATTCATTAAGGATGGATGAATATATTATTAAAACTTACCATATAATAATGGTCCCATAATACATATATAAAATATATGTTATGGAGTGAGAAATATAATATGGTTCAATAACCATATAATATAATAAATGAGATGATATAAGATAAGGAGAAAAGAATTATAAACATTAGTAAATTAAATTCTAATGTTATGTGTGGAATAAAAAGGAGTTATATAATTCAAAGTATTTTAAATGTGAAATATACCACATTTTACACTTGAATGAACTAACTTTAGATAAATAAATACTAAGGTAGGATGTATAATATATGATAGAGATTATACATGCAGTATAGTTTCAAAACTATATAATATACGAGTGTATTATAATACCCATGCGAATGAACGTATAAGTTTAAGTATATTAATATACTGTGACGTTTACGTGGAACTAATCTCGCATTAAACCGAAAACCCGAGAGACTTTATTAGTTAACAACGGGGAATAAACCGGGATGGATTAGTAACGGTACGGGGTGCCGTAGTGTATTGTTAGTATGAGATGCTGATGCATAGTGTGATGCATATTATTAGATGGCTAGAGGCGTCTCGAGGATCACCAGAGGATTTAGCTGATTCATACTCCACGGTCTTATAATCCCGGTGCAAGGTATGTTATTTATGTGGCTTGATTGTCTCTGAGGATTTCCTCAGTTCAGACATTGTGTGAAAATCTGTGATAAGATTGAATGTCTGCTTGTGTGAATTAATATGCTTGAGTTGTGTATTAATGCTGCTTTATTATTACTGTTGTACGATAACAGTACCGTTCGTATATATGAACATATTATAAAACGAACTAGCGGATGATGCTATCTTATATGTGTAATATAAGGACGTAAGTAAAGACGTTGTAGCATTAGGATAATAAGATATATACATATATATTATCCGAGACTTATATACAGAGCATTGGCCTCTTTAACGCCGCTCTCGTATCTAGCACTGGATCCCGAGTCGACATACTCAGGATTGGACTACGACCTTAGTTGCTGTGTTAAAAAAAATAGTAAAACGATGCGATGGTATAGATAAGTTTATCAAGAGGGTATGGCTCTTGCTGTGAACTGTGATCCATTAACAATACTAGGATACTGTGTGGTAACCGTAAGTATCTGGACAATTACGAACGACTATACTAGCTCGTACATTAGGCGAACATTATTTGGGCTTGTACGCCAAAGTCGGGTAATTATACTTGTTTATAGCTCTCGTTGTTTTGCCTTGTTGCTCAGTGGTTATGCTTTATAATTAAGTGTGGTATGTTGGTGGATTTGTTTGAACGAGCCATTGTGCTCATATTGTGTGTTGTGAACTGGTTGAGTTGAGTCGCTGTACTCATGTGTAGATTATGGTGGATTGTTTGGTTGAGTGAGTCGCCGAACTCAATCATGAACTATCAAGTGTTTGTTGGAATGGAGTCTCTGTACTCATATAAGCGTGTAACGCTTTCAGTGGTTATTACGATGCGATGTGTGAAGCCGGGGGCTTGTTTGTTATTTGAGTTTACTGCAAAATATATTATTGCTTTACAGTTTTAACATTAAACTACATGCATGAAAATGAATTGCATGCTCTTGACCAATTAACTGAGGGTCCGAGGGGGAATGACAGTCATGTAGTAACATACTCAGCAGGGGCTGATTCCATACCACAAACAACCATTTTTGCAGGTATGTAGCTTCCGGTGTCAGCAAAGAGAGGGACACGCTGGGTAGTTTAATTACAGTTGTTTTAATATGCACTGTTGCATTTTGATACGAACTTAGAAACGTGTATAGGATTGGGATACTTAGAATGCTCACTGTGAATGTAATATATATTGGTTTGGGAAAGTTAGATCTATCTCTTGTTGTCACTGTGGGAAATTGTTTCGTATTTAAGAATATATCAGTAAGCACGTTATTACTCGTATGGGCGAGTAAGAACGGTGACACCAGTAGTTCAATTGTTGAGATTACCGCTGCGATTATAATGTTAAGTGAGATGATTAGGAGCCGATTAGAGTAGGGGTGTTACACAGCTGGTCTGAAAGTCAAGTGCACATGCACGTAACATATCCTCAAGTGTCTGGATGGTGCGCTCACTCTGACCATCTGTCTGTGGGTGGAACGCTGTACTTAGCTTCAGCTCGGTACCTAGCACTTCCCGTGTGGATTTCCAGTACTTGGAGAGGAATCTGGTATCCCTGTCGGACACGATAGTCTTCGGTACCCCATGGTGCCGTACAATCTCCCTATCGAAGAGCTCTGCTAGTTTTGCCACTTTCCAGGTGTCCTTCATCGTTATGAATCGAGCCACCTTGGTCAGTCGGTCAACAACAACCCAAATCATTTCAACCCCCCTTGTAGGCGGAAGCCCTACTACGAAGTCCATAGAAATATCATGGAACTTCCACTCAGGCACTGACATTGGCTACCATACCCCCGTCGGTGCTCAAACTTGACCTTCTGACAAGTGAGACACCTCAACACATAATCATTCACATCCTTTTTCATTCCAGTCCACCAAAAATATCTTTTCATACCCTTATACATCTTTGAAGCTCCGGGGTGAATCAAGTAGTAGAACAATGGATTCACTCAATATGCGCTCCTTCAACTCAGCGCTACTCCTCGGTATACACAGTCGGCCATTAAGCCTAATCAGTTCATCATCGTGGAGTCTGAAGTTGTACTTCTGACCCTCGAATGTGCCATCAATAAGCTTCTGTCTAATCTCCATCATATACTGATTCGTCATCTGAGCACTCCGCACCTCTTCAACCAAGCTAGAATGAGAGACTAGCGAATGGAGAGAGTGTGCTCGGCAACTCAGTGCGTCATCTACCACATTTGCCTTACCCTCCTTATACTGCAGATTGATGTCATAGTCATTTAGAAACTCGACCCACCTTCTTTGTCTCATGTTCAACTCCTTCTGAGTGAACAAGTACTTTAAACTCTTGTGGTCGGAATAGATTGTCACACTTACCCCATACAAATGATGTCGCCATATCTTCAGTGCGAAGACAATGGCACCCAATTCTAAGTCGTGGGTAGGGTAGTTCTCTTCATGCTTCTTCAGCTGTCGGGAGGCGTAAGCTACGACCTTCCCGTGTTGCATCAACACACAACCCATACCTCTGCCTGATGCGTCGCAATAGACCTCAAAACCATCGGGACCGTCTGGTATAGTCAGGACTGGTGCAGATGTCAGAGCATCCTTAAGCCACTGAAAAAAACTCTCACAGTCGACTGTCCACTCGAATGGCGCATCCTTTTTCATCAAGGAAGTCATCGGCTTCGAGACACTGGAGAAGTCCTTCACAAATCTCCTATAATAACCTGCCAGACCGAGGAAGCTCCTAATATCGGTAACTGTCTTTGGCCTAGGCCAGGTGTGCACTGCATCAATCTTTGCCGGATCAACAGCGATCCCGGCTTCAGAAATCACATGTCCAAGAAAGGATACTTGGTTCAACCAAAACTCACACTTTGAAAATTTCGCATAGAACTGATTCTTCCTCAAGGTTTGCAACACATTCCTTAGGTGGCTTTCATGCTCACCTCTCGATTTCGAGTACACAAGTATGTCATCGATGAAGACTACCACTGACTTGTCCAACTGATCTTGGAATAAGCGGTTCATTAAGTCCATGAACTTGGCTGGTGCATTGGATAGACCAAATGGCATAACCGTAAACTCATAATGTCCATACCTAGTTCTGAATGCTGTCTTCTCAATATCACTGTCACGAATAGCAATCTGATGGTATCCAGATCGTAGATCTATCTTGGAGAATACTGATGCTCCCCTCAACTGATCAAATAAGTCGTCGATGCGTGGTAAAGGGTAACGGTTCTTCACCGTAACTGCATTCAACTCTCGGTAGTCAATACACAAGCGGAGGCTACCGTCCTTCTTCTTCACGAAGAGGACCGGCGCTCCCCATGGTGAAACGCTAGGGCGGATAAATCCCTTGTCGAGTAGGTCTCTCAGCTGCTCCTTGAGCTCTGTCATCTCTGCTGGAGCCATACGATAGGGCGCCTTCGTAATTGGTCCGGTGCCCGGAACCAAATCGATCTCAAACTCAACTTCCCGTGTTGGCGGCATGCCTGACAGTTCCTTAGGAAATACATCAGGAAACTCCGACACTACCGGCACATCAGGACTAAACTCTGGGTTTCTCTCTATGTCCTGGACATAGCAGAGGTATACATCACTCCCTCGTCGTAGTTCACGACACATAGCCATGGCGGTGATGATCTGAGTCGAAGGCTCCCTGGGCCTCTGGCGGTAAGATATGGTAACCCCAGATGGACTCCGAAGAAGCAGACGATGCTCGGCACACAGGATTCTGCCCTTGTACCACTCCAACCAGTTCATCCCGACAATCACATCAAAGCCAAGTCCGTCGAACTCTATCAAGTCGATCGGAAATTCTTCACCTCTGATTTATACAACAACATCTCGGTGGTAGCGGGTACACCTGATCCACTCTTTCGACGGGAGAGTGACTAGGAAGTCTGGCATCTCATCACCGTCTAACCCCAGCCTCTTCGCAAAGGATAGCGAAATAAATGTATGTGAGGCTCCAGAGTCGAACAAGATCGAAGCGTCCACACCATTGACTGGAAAGGTACCGGTGAGGATTGTGCCGCTCTTGCCGGCTTCTGCCTCATTGCAGATACTCAGTATACCTCCCGTTCTGAGTGCACAGCCTAATTCATTGGCAAACTAATAAGTATTGGGTAACAACACGGTTGACATGCTTCAAACAACTTCACTTTATTCATTAACACACTTTTTTTACAACATTCGTTGGCTTATACTGTCGCCATAATTAACACTTACAACATCCTTAACATACACTGGTTCAACACATCACATACTTATACAAGGCTTAAAACTGTCTGAAGGTCAAATTCAAACGTCCGGGTTTCATGTGTGTGGCATTGATCACTGCCGATGGTGCAGTATTCTGTTTGATCTTCTTGATGCCATGGTATAGCATCCTTGACTGCCCACCCATGATTAACACATCTCCTGATTTCAACACTAGCTTCTTTGCGAGATCAGCACGCTTCTGCTCGCCATACACAAACACTGCGGTGTCACCAATGGACCAAGACACCACGGGTACTCCCTTACTTAGAGACTCGGGTGACTCGTCCTTATCTTGGTGTAAACCTAACCGTCCACCTTTCCGGTAGAAGTTCACAATACATAGATCCGCCTTGACACTTGGAATTGAATCCGTTTCAACTTGTTGAGCAATTCCCACGGCGTGGTTAATGACCGCAAGGAACTCCTCAGGTATACTTGGTACAGTTGCTCCATCTTCAGCTCGCACTTCTTGATATGTCTTGGTGTAAGGGTTCCAGTCCTTACCCATGCACATCATCTTCAATTTCATTCTTGATCCGCTCAGGTATTCGGGTGTGTAGAAACCTCTAGGTTCTGCTCCAAGTTCATCTCATCGTCTGATGATATGGATTTGTGCTTCCGGTGTCAGGTATCCATTTAAGAGTATCATACCTGGTTGGATGACCTGACATTGCTCCATTGGAAAGTCGGTGATGTTGATGGTGGTTTCTTTAGGGTTTGGTGTGGGTGGGATTGGATAACATATATTGAAGGTTCCTAAGTTTTCAAATTACCTAATTAGGTGTTCTCACATTACACTTTAACTGTTTACTTACATGGTAGTACACTTGGACTCACTAACACACATGCATGAAATGCGGTATGCAATCACTTATTTCACTCAACAGTTTAGGCAGTACCTGGTCTAGAAGAGGGCCCTGGCGCCTCAGACCGGTCCACCACATGCAGGGTGGCCTTGCTAGGTCCCGACCCCTTCCCTTTCTGGGAATCTGTGTACCTCTGATCCGGGGGTGGCTGATTCGCCGTCTTCGGGCCATCGGTGGTCGCGGTGGCCTTACCCATCCATTGCCCCTTGGGCCTATAGTTTCTACTGTTCGGGTTCTGCCAGCACTCATAGTCGCGGTGCCCCATCTTTTTGCAGTATCGGCACTGCACATCATTACCCTTGCAGTCCTTGCCGGGGTGGTCTCCATTACACCACTTACAATAGTAGTGGCGCTCCGGTCCAGAGCCCGTGCTAGCTGCTAACACATCACACACTCAGTACATACTCCACAAGTTAATAACACACACTAGATTTCGGTATTGAAATTTATTAATTACCCTTGGGTGGGTAGGAGCGTAAGGGCTTGGCCGCATACGCATAAGTGAGCTGCAGAGGCTCCTCAGCAGTGGTGGTCTGGGTCTGGCCCTTGCCACCCTGTTGCTGTCCCTTCTGGGACTGGGGGTATGGCTTCTTCTTCTTTCCTCCCCCTTGCCCTTGCGTGCCTTGGCCCTCGCTCATGGCCTTGCACTTGAGCGCACTCTCCTCGTTCCTCAGACGGACGGTGATCTCCATAATTGCAGCGGCATGGTAGCACTCCTATATTTAGGGTGTTAGTTATGCCCCGCTAAACAAACTCACATCACATTAACATACCATACATACTTATTCACTTATACTATAGTTCATTACCTGCAAGGTAGTATACCCGCTCAGCCCCATGCCGTAGCGTAGACGGTAACTCAACCCGTTGTAAAAATGGTTCACTAAAATCCGGTCTGAGTAGCCCAGATCCAGCAGCAGATGGATGAGTCCGATAAAAGCGGTGTAATACTCATCAACTTTCATCTTGTCTCCCTGTCTCAAACTGTCAAGCTCTAGGTGCTTGGCCTCCTGAACGTGAATAGGGTAGTACTTGGCTCACAGCAGGGCCGTGTACTCCCTCCACAGGAAGGTAGGATCACCAACTCTTCCCTCCCTTACCAGCTTCCACCATGTCTGAGCCGATCCCTTCAGATAGTAAGCGGCTAGTCGAACCTTGGCACCAGCAGGAACGTCCAAGGTCTCAAAAGCGGTCTCCATCTCGGAGATGTACGCCTCCAGCTTACTAGGGTCGGTCTCCCCACTGAATGACGGGGTCTCAAATCCGCCAACGCCTTGACCCAGTTGGTCTCGCGCGGCTGTGGTTGCGGTTGTGGCCCTTGTTGACCCTCACCGCCTTGCTGCTGCTGCTGCATCGCAGCCAATAACTGTGGGACCATCTGGGCTACGGCGGCCGCTACAGCGTCGGCCATAACTTGCATCGTAGGGTTCTCCCCCTGGTTCCCAGTATCACCAATGCCGCGCCCGCGGCCTCGACCTCGTGGTCTACCTGACATCTGAATTCACATGAACATTTATTAGCACTATGTTTTCACACTTATCGGTTCAACGGTTGTAACATCTTCCCGACAAATAGGTATCTCACACTTAGTTAGTGGTTAACCTTTCCACAACTGTTCACTTAAGTAATTATGGTTAGATTTCCTAACTCGGTATATCCCTAAGCTCAGTATTCTTGCCATCAGAGCGATACTTCACTCTGATACCACTTTTTGTAACACCCCTACTACACACTTACTATTAACTGGAGTCACAGCGGAAAATAAACAACTAAATAATAACTAAACGATTGGTGCTCAACGCCGTCAACCACCCACGTGGTTAACAAGGCTGAATAAATACAAGTGTATCGGTCTGATGATCAGACTCCTGAGCATAGAACTAATAATCTTTTATACATAAACACAATACCGAGTATTTACATACATCCTTCACTGTAAACCATCACTGTAAACTGTTCACAACCAAAATATATATATCGCCACGGGAGCACAGGCGCATCCCGGGCCCAACATCCAAAAATAATCAAAAGTAGTCCTGCATCCTAGAATCTAAAGCCATTCCGCTTCTTCGATCCTCATCCTGCAGTAAAAGAAATATGGAGCCCCCGAGGGGGTCAGCAACCCTTGGCTGGTATGGTTAACGCGCAGCCCATCGGCTACCGGAATGCGCGCAACTAATTGTCATGATGACATGGCATTCATTTTAAAACACACAACATATACATATATCATAACATGGGTACTGTACACAACATCACACATAACATACAAGAACATTTCCTTTTAGGAAGTGAACCAATAAATTTGTTCCCATGGAGAGCCTAGAGAATGTTGCCATGCTCATGCTAAGCTCGTTACATAACTCGTTACCGTCCTGTTAGATTGAACGGATAACTTAACACAAGGTGCCTTGGATATATTCACCCAAGCACACCGAAACAACACATAGTATGGTTCAATAACCATATAATAATGGTCCCATAATACATATATATAACAAATATATGTTATGGAGTGAGAAATATAATATGGTTCAATAACCATATAATATAATAAATGAGATGATATAAGATAAGGAGAAAAGAATTATAAACATTAGTTAATTAAATTCTAATGTTATGTGTGGAATAAAAAGGAGTTATATAATTCAAAGTATTTTAAATGTGAAATATACCACATTTTACACTTGAATGAACTAACTTTAGATAAATAAATACTAAGGTAGGATGTATAATATATGATAGAGATTATACATGCAGTATAGTTTCAAAACTATATAATATACGAGTGTATTATAATACCCATGCGAATGAACGTATAAGTTTAAGTATATTAATATACTGTGACGTTTACGTGGAACTAATCTCGCATTAAACCGAAAACCCGAGAGACTTTATTAGTTAACAACGGGGAATAAACCGGGATGGATTAGTAACGGTACGGGGTGCCGTAGTGTATTGTTAGTGTGAGATGCTGATGCATAGTGTGATGCATATTATTAGATGGCTAGAGGCGTCTCGAGGATCACCAGAGGATTTAGCTGATTCATACTCCACGGTCTTATAATCCCGGTGCAAGGTATGTTATTTATGTGGCTTGATTGTCTCTGAGGATTTCCTCAGTTCAGACATTGTGTGAAAATCTGTGATAAGATTGAATGTCTGCTTGTGTGAATTAATATGCTTGAGTTGTGTATTAATGCTGCTTTATTATTACTGTTGTACAATAATAGTACCGTTCGTATATATGAACATATTATAAAACGAACTAGCGGCAATGATGCTATCTTATATGTGTAATATAAGGAACGTAAGTAAAGACGTTGTAGCATTAGGATAATAAGATATATACATATATATTATCCGAGACTTATATACGGAGCATTGGCCTCTTTAACGCCGCTCTCGTATCTAGCACTGGATCCCGAGTCGACATACTCATGATTGGACTACGACCTTAGTCTGCTGTGTTAAAAAAAAATAGTAAAACGATGCGATGGTATAGATAAGTTTATCAAGAGGGTGTGGCTCTTGCTGTGAACTGTGATCCATTAACGATACTAGGATACTGTGTGGTAACCGTAAGTATCTGGACAAATTTCCAACGAACTACAGATTGTTCGTAGGTCGGAGACTCTACCGCTAGAGTGGCTATTGCCGTGGGTGACCCGCCATAAGAGATGGGTAACTTAGAGACACGTCGTTCTAACGAGACGTTGTCATTAGACATGACTGAACAATTACAAACGACTATACTAGCTCGTACATTAGGCGAACATTATTTGGGCTTGTACGCCAAAGTCGGGTAATTATACTTGTTTATAACTCTCGTTGTTTCGCCTTGTTGCTCAGTGGTTATGCTTTATAATTAAGTGTGGTATGTTGGTGGATTTGTTTGAACGAGCCATTGTGCTCATATTGTGTGTTGTGAACTGGTTGAGTCGAGTCGCTGTACTCATGTGTAGATTATGGTGGATTGTTTGGTCGAGTGAGTCGCCGAACTCAATCATGAACTATCAAGTGTTTGTTGGAATGGAGTCTCTGTACTCATATAAGCGTTGTAACGCTTTCAGTGGTTTATTACGATGCGATGTGTGAAGCCGGGGGCTTGTTTGTTATTTGAGTTTACTGCAAAATATATTGTTGCTTTACTGTTTTAACATTAAACTACTTGCATGAAAATGAATTGCATGCTCTCGACCAATTAACTGAGGGTCTGAGGGGGCATGACAGTCATGTAGTAACATACTCAGCAGGGGCTGATTCCATACCACAAATAACCATTTTTGCAGGTATGCAGCTTCTCGTGTCGGCAAAGAGAGGGACGCGCTGGGTAGTTTAATTACAGTTGTTTTAATATGCATTGTTGCATTTTGATACGAACTTAGAAACGTGTATAGGATTGGGATACTTAGAATGCTCACTATGAATGTAATATATATTGGTTTGGGAAAGTTAGATCTATCTCTTGTTGTCACTGTGGGAAATTGTTTCGTATTTAAGAATATCAGTAAGCACGTTATTGCTCGTATGGGCGAGTAAGAACGATGACACCAGTAGTTCAATTGTTGAGATTACCGCTGCGATTATAATGTTAAGTGAGATGATTAGGAGCCGATTAGAGTAGGGGTGTTACAAAAGTGGTATCAGAGCGGAGTACCGCTCTGATGACAAGAGATAGTAGGATTTATACAGTGAGCATAGGTTTTGGGAATACGGGAAACGTTGTGAGGATACGTGACCTTGCGGGGTTGATGCAAAGCTTAAAGCTTGCACACCATAGCTGTAGAGGCACTTCAATATTAAACAACCGAGACTACGGTATTAGACCGAGTAAAGGTATAACCGTCCTCTTGACATATGTCAGGGTGAGGTCTGAATAACAGTACTAAGGAAGAGCACGGAGCAGCGGATGGTGGTGAAGGTCCAGCAACCCCAAGTAACACGAAGACTGTATGAAATGCTCGCACTTGACGGGAGAGCATCCCGGGAAATTTGCAATGGTACCCCACCCGCCGCAGCCCGTACCTCGTGTACTATCGAGTGACACAAGAAATGAGAAACACCACGGAGATAACTCTCCTGATCGGGAAGACCCGATGTGGACGCTATGAAAATTATGTTAAATATAGAGAGTAAACTTTAAGTTATGATGAGTTGTTTAGGACCGGGGGTCCTGGTAATGATGTAATGTCTACCATACGAGGATGAGATAAATAATAGACCGAGTTTGAGGAGAAAATTCCTGTAGGACTAATGGGGCTAGCTTGCTGTACGCAAGGCGACCCTGTCTTACATCCAGGAAAGCACCGATGGTGCGCTTGGGGGAAAAGAGGTAGAAACGGCGAGTAATGATTAGTTTATGAGATATGTAACATACGAAAGGAATTACCTTTAGAAGTCTCACCCGAAGCAAGTAACTCTAATCCATGCGATACTGAAGGTTCAAAATGGCCTGACGTGTAAGAGGAGAGATTATGAGAGCTGTAGAAACAAGAACTCGCTAAGTCGCTATCATGCTACGCCTTGTGAGGAAAATAAGACCTTACTACCATGGTAAACTTGTGGGAGCGAGTGCGGGAGTGAGACTGTATTAATTTGAGTAAGAACTTTTGACTGAAACAGGAACCCGATTAGGGAATAGCACTACACTGACATACCGTACCAGTGGCTCAGTCAGCATGGCGCACTTGCCACTGCAAGTGCCACTTTAACCAAAGTATTAAATTTCAACCTACCTTGCGCACTTGCTACAGCAAGTGCAGCGACGGTAAATTAACCTAAAGGGCGTAGTGGTCCAAGCATTATCAATAAACACTAAACTTTTATGTGAGTCCGTAATGCAACGAAGCAGGACATGGCCTTTTTAAAGGCAGGGGTACGGAACCCTTGGGTTTGAGGTCGATAAACCTCGCGAAGACCTAGCCGGTCTGACCATTAAACCTGAAAATAATACACCATTTAGTAGACTATAAAAAGGGGAGTAAAAGAGAATAACGATAATTAGTGCCTACAAGCCTAAACCCAGTGCCGGTATGGACATTAAACGTCAATCATTACCAGTGGGAAGTGTCGGGTCATCAGGACCAGCATAACCACATTTAGAGAGTGCGCGACACCCGTGGTTAAACCACTACCATTGAACATTGCCAGAGGGCAAGAAGTGAGCTATACGAGTCAGGACCTTTAAAAAAATATATATAATTAATAGGCAGATGAGAACGTGCAATAAAGGGGCCGATGTTATGCCCGCACCACACACACCGGAGGTGTTGTTGATCCATTATGCTGCTAGACTCCCGTATGGAGGGCAGTGGATATAAACTAAAAAGTAAAAATTGCCTGATGACGGAAGATACCATTACCTCGAAGAGGATGGAGTACACAATGAAGAGAAATGATTAGCAGAAACCACTAAGTTGTGGGTATCCAATTGTAACCACTAGAGAAATTATTAGAACCAACTAGGAATAAATTAAATAACAAGACTAACAATCATTTAACTATTAGAATAAGTATTGAGTCTGAATATCGTATGGCATAGGCCTACGGAAGGATACCTTAGTACCACCAAAGTGACCCAAAACTAGGAGAACGAGGGTGATGAATCACAAGTACTGATTAATATCAGACTAACGGGACTACCATAAGACAGGGGAAACACGAAGTGTCAACCTCTATCATGGAGTCCGGGCTACACCATAGGGTGTAACCCAATGGATTGGGTGGAGTTCAAAAACTGAAAACTCATATCTGAAGGCGTTAACAGCCTAGGAGTGAACGGGAGAGATAATAAGTAATTACTGATCCCCACTCACAGATACCAGATGACGAGCATGTGGAAACCAGAATTAGGGCGATAAGTCGCAAACACCTATCTTAGAGAAAGTAAAGGAAATACACATTAATAAAGGAAACCATAGAACCTAATATTAGGGCCATTCTGACATTAAAGGTTAAGAATTGGTAGCATAGTTACTCAAACATAAATTACCGAGACTAAGAGTACGATAATCACCGGGTACGAACGCTACGAGTGCACTAAATGAGACATGGGACGACCGCACTCCTAGGAGCTTGTGGGCCTGACAAAACTTATATTAAGTTAGTTGGGTAAGTAGTAATGTATCAGTATGGTACCCCATGCATGAAACGAGTAGTGTAAGGACCCAGGAGGTAATCAACTCTGTATCTAAGTCAGCGAATGGAACCCTGACTAGGTAAACCATGTAATGACGAGAGAGATCTCAGTCAAACTAGCAAGGTTAGGGAAAATCAAGGATAGCGTGATAATAAAAGGACATAAGGTCGCAACTCCACAATGGAGGAGTTAAAACACAAGTTTTGGAGATTTTAGTAAACGAGGAAACCAAGGCCAATTTAATGGTAATGGCAAGTTGCACCCATGAATAGGTAAGTTATATTAGAGAAACCTTTGTGATAATAGATGCTACCCAAAAAGGAGGCACAGAGAGAGTTATACCACGCGCTGAGGGCGCCGCGATGATGTCGCATTAAATAATAATAACCACATGCTCAAGCCATAAAACGTTAGTATGTTAGTACCAATTAGGGTTGAACAGAAAAAGAATGCCAAGCTAAAACCCACAGTCGTATTGTATGTTTACAACAGACGAAGGGCAAAAGCGAGCATTACAAGAGATACTCTAAGCTGGAGATTAGATACTCCATGCAAACCGCAGTAGCGGATAACCGTCCAATCGACTGGTACATGGTGCGCAACAAGCGACCATTATAATAACTGTTAACCGAAGTATGCTGGTGAGAATCAGAAGGTGGAAGATCAGATAAACAAATGGATTCCCCTAATCGAGAAGAGGGATGAACCATATACGTGGATACTAAAATACCAACACACGAGGGATACGAGTTCACACTAGCAAAAGCGGACCTACAAGGTACCCAAAGAACGAACTCATTCCAGAGGGAAATAATTGGGAGTCATGAGGCGCCAGTTAGTTGCGCATATCAGACTCGTCTTGAGATTTTAGACACGACTACTACGAGCACTAGGTGCTAGAGCATAGCTCGACAACCCTTACACCGAAGGTTAGTTCGGTAGGGTGGCATGAACTCTTGGGAATATACCATGAGCATGTATAGAATTCAGGAGGACTAAATAGAATGGCTAGTTGAAATAATAAGCGTGTGACGAACGAGACCACACAGCAAAATTAATTACTCCATTCCTATAATTATGGAAGACCGTGTAGAAAACACCGTCACGTGGAGTTGAAACCGACATGAAACTACTACCTCAGAGGGGTAAACTAACCATAAAGTAGTTGGGCATACTGCTTGCGGAGCGAGTGGGCCCATATTGCTTAGAGTTGACGTACCTAATAGGTTTGGGGAAAACCAATGATGTGTTTACATCTCCCGATCAAACCGTATATGAATATACACACACCTAACCGAGATAGGCGGTATAGCCTGAGGGGCTAAAGCCCGACACTATAAAAGGGGGTAATGAAATATGTAGCACATTAGTGCACGAATAATTCTACTGGAATGGAACATCTTGAACTTATTACTTCCCGATGATATATTCATAGATTACGTGGGCGTAATCATTTTTAAGGGGGGTAGAGCGATTTCGCACGCTTAAAATATACCGTACATAGGAGTATGTAGCGCATGGTACATATGCTGCAAACTATTATTGTACGTAGAGTACAAGTATTATGACTGTGTTATATTACTTGAGGTAATATTATGATGTATTTGTGTATGAATATATATATATATATTTAGTTCGCATTGTGTGGCGAATAGGAAAGGGAGAACAGATAGAGTGTTCTTATTCTATTTCCGATTATTTATGCAAACGTTGCGAACATTAAAACATAAACGCCTAACTTGTTAGCTCCGGTAGAGAGTTCAAGTAGGTCTATCTGGTAGCTTCGGTGGGAGATGTCAAATAGAAGGAGTATAAAGCTCCATACTATATGATTTGTGACTCGGTATGAAACCGATTATTGGAATGCGATGAGAGTCGGCATGAGACCAATGTGTAACCTAGTGGAGGTAAAACCTCTAGGAATTGTATGAATAATTATAAGTCGAGTGAACTTGGTACATGGTTAGGATACATGATCCTATATGCCAATGATTAGATTAATTACACTAGTTGACTTGTGTATCTATAGAACACAAGGTGGCAAATATCAAGAGGAAACAAGATTAGAAGTGAATAAACAATTGATTGATTGAAATTGACGTGGGAAGTTGAACTTGATCCTGGTCCGATCAAGGGAAACCGAACACAAATTGAGGTGAGAGATAGTTCAACACTTACG
This sequence comes from Limonium bicolor, assembly GCA_023374045.1. Lineage (NCBI taxonomy): Eukaryota > Viridiplantae > Streptophyta > Magnoliopsida > Caryophyllales > Plumbaginaceae > Limonium > Limonium bicolor. The sequence goes on along the minus strand of CM041779.1, from coordinate 212,157,426 downwards.
CTGACCACGTCGGGGTTGAATGACTGTAACACCCCATCCAAAGCCTATCGTGGTTATCGCAATCTGAACACTTAATCGAATACGTCGCAGCGGAAATATACAACACCTGGACCTTGCCACGGTCTGATCGTTAGAATATACCGGCTTAAATACTTACAATACTTAACCAAAATACTTATCCCACTCAAAACATCAACATTCACAATCCCACAACCAACCGAGTACTAGTATCTCAAACGTATTCTCAAACTTACAACAGTTTAATATAAGCAGTCGGGTGCACAGGCGCAACCCGAACTCAAATAAATATCCCAAGCTAAGTCTAACCGCTCCTACTCTCGTAGTGCGTCCTCATGGGTCTCTTACCTGCAAGTGTAAAAATAGCCCCCGAGGGGGTCAGCACGAATGCTGGTATACCCTCTCATGGCCCCCAAGCTAACGGGGCTACGACGACTAATTGTCGATAGCATGGAAATTGATTACATACACAAGCATAATATGAAGTGCAATAACAATAACCACAGATGAACATATATAGTTCACAACCAATGAACGACTCAAGCGTTCCCTTAACAAGTGGGTTAGTAACCCCCTCCTTAGTCCTCATTTCCTTAATTAGTTCCTTACCTTACCTCAATCTTAATCTCAATCTTAATCTTAATCTCAATATACAAACCTTTCCTGGAAGAGATTGGTTGTAGCTTAATTCGAACCTGGGATTTAGGTGATCCCACCGCACCATCTTAATGCCACCTACTCTGGACGGGAGTCCAGCGTAGCTGAGCCGGCAACCGGCCCTAGGCTACAAGTCCAAAGACAGTCCTTAAGCGGAGGGCGGATCTGATTCAGATACCGTCCCCCTTTTTCCTTAGCATGCATGACCGGAGATCGGTCCCGGGTTTCCTCACTCAAGTTCCAGTTAGTAGACACCTTAAACACCATGTGCTAGCTAAGCCCTAACGGGCATTAACCAACGACCATCAAACTTAACTCTTATTCTTAACTCAGTAAGTACTAAACTTGGTTAGTAACAATCTCAAGTCTCGCGGGTTAGTGTAAATAAACACAATCACAACGAGAACAATAAATCGGGTTGCATGCTTTATCTTGTTTTAGTCATAGCAATTAAACAGATAGCACACAAGCCGAGGGACACCTCGTTAGCAAGCAGGTCACAAGGAGGATTGTACCGTTCACCGTCGACGATCGTTTGGTTTATCTCCTTCCAAGTCCCAATTCACAAAGCCTAGGACATTGATTCAGTTTTTGGTTATTATCAATCCAACTCAATAGAATTACTTAACTTTCCTAGACATCAACTTTTACCCATTGTTTTTCACTAAGCCTTATGGTTTTTTAACTTGACTCCTAAGTGCATCATTTCCTCATTATTTATTACACTTACTCTCCCACTTAATGACCATCACACCCACCAAACAAGTCCTTAACAATCTCATAACATCCATACTTAATTCTCCCCATCATTTCCTAACCTTAAACAAGGTTTTTGGTCCATACAGTGACCTGTCCGAACTTGTGTCCGGACTTCCCAAGTTCGGACACAAGTCGAAACTCAAAACTGAAAACAGACGCCTGTCCGAACTTGTGTCCGGACTTCGGAAGTTCGGACATGGGTCGAGGAAAATTCAAAGTAGAAGCAGACACGTCCGAAACTTGTGTCCGGACTTCCAAAGGTCGGACACAAGTCGAGACTCTGAAAATTTTCACGCAACAGGGCCTGTCCGAACGTCCATGTCCGACGGATGTTCGGACAAGGCAAAACACTCATTTTCTAAGCCTTCAAACACTTAACCAATTTTCACCAAACTTCTCCTAAACCCTCATAATGTCTCCTAACATCATTTGGTACACTTATACCCTCATACAACATCCACAAGCTCATTTTCTATCTCCTTAAACACATTAATCATTCACCAAGATCCACCTTAATCATTATACATTTTCCTTGTAATAATGCTAACACTTGTAATGCCTTCCTCTAGGTTTCTAGGTGGTGGTTCATACCTAATGTAACCACTATGCCTAATGTTTTCTTCACCACTATAACATCATCTCCCAAGCATCTCTCACTATCTAAAACTCTTTTAAGCATTTACTAAAAGTTCCTTCTCAGATTTAAACTTCCATCATCAACATATTATTTCCTTCCTAGTTGTGCACCAACATTTACCTAAGTCCTAAATACTCAAATACATTCTCTTGATTCCTAAATCCTTCCTAGTAATGCCTAAGTCATTATAAGTCCTTAGAACACCTTATTCTCACCCTTTTTCACCAAGACAACCCATAGAACATTCCTAGTACTTCCTTAGTCATTAAATTCCCTTAGGATTTCTCAAACACATAAACTCTCCTTTAAATTTTGCCATGGGTTCTCTAGTATATAGTACCTCCTAACACATGGTTTTTCTCCATCAAACAACCAACATCACCCAAATTCTCACCACAACACCTTAACACCCAATTTACACCAAACCAACACACATCATCATATAGTGCTTAAACTTAAAATGCTTGGCACTTAGGCCCTTAAATGACAATAATCTTAACCACTGAATTTCCACATATATTTTCCTTCAACCTGCGAATACACACAACAAAGCTCCCATTGAAATAAATGTTTCTTGTATTCACCTTGATGTTCTTAAATCTCTTTTTCTCATTTGCTCCTTAGTCACAAGTTCACAAGTATAGTCATTGTTCTCCTAGGTTTTATAGCACCTTCCCAATATAAACTCTACACTAACTCATCATATACCCACATCTCATTCCCTTAAACACAAGACACCTTAAGGTAAGTAATTACCTTGTTTTCTCACAAGCTTAAAAGCTTTCTCCTTAGGTTTTTTTGTTCAATCTCGGTCACCAATGTGATTCTCCTTGCCAATGTTTTAACCAATATCCAATGACTCCAATGAGTACTAGATAACACATTAACCCTAAGGAACAAAACCCTAGGTTTAAAATATGTTTTAAGGTATTATGTATTGTTTACCTTGGTTTCTCAAGACAAACTTGGATGTGAAGCAAGAAGGACCTCCTCTCTCCTTTGAAGAGTAGAAACAAGCTAGAACAAGGCATAAACATGGAGTCCCATGAGTATATATTTTCGGTCATGTGAAGAAAATGGTGGAAACCTAGATTTTCTTACACTTTCTTTACCTTAAGAGAATGGAGGTGCCAATGGAGTCTCCAAACTTGATTTTCCTCCTCTAATGGTGGTTTGACTTGGCACCAAATGAAGCTCTTGAAGTTTTAAAAAGATAGAAAGGAGGAGCTTGAGCTAACTAAGAAGAATATGTATTTTGTTTTGGATTTGGAGCTAAAATGAGCAAGATGTGGCCAAGGGAAGATGGAGCTTTCATGGAGGTTGAGCTCTACGTGAATGGAGAAGAGAAAGAGAGCAAGAAACCGTGTGAAACAAGGGAGAATGAAGAAGTGAGGAGAGAGGTAAGTAAAATGTGATATTTATCTTAAAAGGTGAATAGTACTTTATGCTTTATAAGACTTATTTGCTTTCTTAATTACTTAGCTAGATAAGTGTGGTGAGTCACACTTAAAAAAACCGGCCCCCTTTAATGAATGAGGGTAGTTTAGTCTTTGTTGACCAAATGTCTCACTTATATAGACTTATGTTATAGACTAGCTTAATTAATTCACTATTCATCAAAAACAAGACACATTGTTGTGAAATTTTTTGATTTCCCATTGATATAGGCCTCCAAATGTGATACTATATAGTACACATATTAATTAAAGAGTAATGATGGACATTTAGCCATTCAAAACTCATTTACAAGACAATTTTTCAAAAACGTGCTTTAAGACTCCTTAAAGCACATTTTGTGTTTTAACTAGTTTTCAAGCTTGGTTTTCTTTGGTAATTGACTTAAAATGACCATTAGGATATTACTAAGGTCTTAGAACAATATTTGGGTACTCTCCCAAGTCTCTCCAAGCTTAGAGCACGTTTTTGTCAAAACTGCTCTTTTGGTGTTTCCTTATATTTTCTTTGATTAGAAATGTTTCTTAATGTTTCTAAGGCATTATTTAGCCTCCTTATATCTTAGTTTCTCATTTGAACACCATATCTAAATTTGGGGTATTTCAATGACTCTCGAAACTTCCTACAAGTGGACACAGATATGAATAGAAATTGGAATTTAGGGCGTCTCTCGAAGAGCCGTGGACCGTGGAGTCCTTCGTCATTAGACCGGTGTGTCTGCGAGTGACATCACCCAGAGAGCCGTGGGCTGCAGAGCCCTTTGTCATTAGATCGGTGTGTCTGTGGGTGACTAAGGAAATAAGGTGATACTGTCCGAGGAGCCGGGGACCGCAATGTCCTTCGTTATTAAACCGGTGTGTCCGCGGGTAGTAGACGTTGGTTAGCATGGGGTTGGGGATCGTCAAGTCCTGGTCTTTAAGACTGCTTCCCTGTTATTTGTCAACGTTAACTATATGTGCACACATACATGTGGAGTGATGTGTGAGTATCCACGCGAGATACTAACATGTAGATAGGGATGCGTGGAGTATCCCTTGCAAACACCTTTGAGTACTTTATGAGTTTTGCACCTTGTCTAGTGCTGTGTACTATGAGTTTTGCACCTTGTCTAGTGTTGTGTATGAATGAGTTTTGCACCTTGTTTAGTGCTGTTTATGAATGAATGTGTCATGATTATTGACTATATGGAATGAGATTAATGTTGTATCAAATATGATACATATAGACTAGGTTTGAACCTAATGGGATGTACTCCCTAGCGATGGATAGTCTGTGGTTACCTAGTGGAACTGGATGCCTTAGGAGAACAGGAAGTGAGTAACGACTTCGGGATGAAGCGTTTTTAAGGGGGGTAGATTGAAATACCCCAAATATTAATTACTTTAATTAATAATGAATTAATTAAATAAAAAATAATTAATGAGAGATTAAGGAATTAAATATCCTTAAATAAGTAAAAGAGGATAATATAATGTTTAAATAGACTCTAAGAAGTTGTTAAGAAATATTAACGAAACCTAAAATGACATTGGGCGGTTTAGAAAAAAAATGTAAACGAAAATATAATTAATCGTGTTTGCATCAAAAACCGTGGCACAAATATTTTAGGAGTGAAGTTGAGGTCTTAGATACCTTATGAGGTCATTTGGGTAATTTCAAAGGCATTGGAAAATTGGCTAAGAAACCGGAATAAAATATGTCACGTTTTCGCCTAAAATGGTGAAACACAAGCCAATTATAAATTAAATGCTAATTAATAGAATTTATAAATAGCAATAATAACTATTGTTTAAAATTATAAATTTGAATTCATAAAAAGGACTGTCTCGTTAAATGGGTCAACGGGCCGCGAACGACATGAAAAACGGACAAAAAAATGAGCTAAAAACGGCTTATAGGTACGTTAAAAAAAACAGACATGGGCCGACCCGCCAAAGGGTCTGGGCCGGCCCAGCATCCCTCTTTCATTTCCGGTAATACCAGCCCGCCCCCGTTCAGCCCAGATTCAACAAAAAAAAAAGAGGCCCTCACTCTCTATTCTAAACTCACGGTAATTTCTCAAACCCTAACAAAGAACATTATGCTCTCTCTAATCTCTATTCCCAACTCTAACTGGCGACATTTGCAAACCCTAACTGCTAGAGAGGAACAAGCTGTGCCGCGCTCCTCCTCATCCCTTCCTCTTTGATTTTCCTTCCACACCAACTAACAAGAACAAACTTCCTCCTCTTCTCTTTACTCACGGTTTTGAACCTTAACTGGCGGAACAAAGATCTCTTGGAGGCCGGAACCTGGGTGCGGATTGGTGGCGACGAGGGCATGGATGAACCGAGAGAAGGTGCCCGAAAACTAGAGCCACCACTTCTGGGTTTCAAGGTGTACATCAACAGACTTTGTTTTCGTTTTTCTTGTTTTTCTGTCCCGTTTTGAGCTAGATTAGAAACCGAAAATTAGGAAACAAACATCATTCTTCCCCTCTGAATTTCGGAGCCTTAGAGCCGAATTTCCTTGCAAAATTTGTAAAAACTCTGGCTAAGTTGTGCGGCAGTTTAATTTTCGATTTTGTGGATATAGATCTACAAGTGTGGATATTATGTACATGGACTCTAAATCTGAACTTGTGGTGCTTAGGTGTTTCGGAAATCAGAACCCTAAAAATCGGCTTAGGGTTCCAAAAATTACAATCAGTTGTATGCGTTTTTGAGTTGATTTAAGGCGTCGATGGACATTAGCAATCGATTTTAGTTTCTGGTGAACTTATACTGTTGGATTGTGTTTATGAGTGTGTTCTGTCTGCGGAATCGAAAAGGTTGAAAAGGAAGTGCTATGTAGGGAAATCGAAAATTTCAGAGAAATCGAGATTGGAATTTGAAATTTGGAATTAGGGTCTAAATTTACGAATTAGTGATTACGGTTAGAAATTAGGGTTTGAAATTAAATTTGGGACTAAAATGTAAATCTGAGAAAGATGTGGGTGAAACTGGAAATATGAGAAATTGGGGATGAAAATGCAATTCTAGAAAATTGAGGTCAAAAACGTGAATTTTGAAAGCTAGGGGTAATTTGGTAAATTCTGAAAAAAATTTAGGGCCTAATTCTGGTCAAAATTGAGATAAGGCTAAATTGGGGATCTTGCTGGTCAAAGTTGAAATTAGGAATTTTGACAATTGAAATTGATTTGGGAATTTGATTAAATCAAAATTGGGCTTAGTTTTGGTCAACACAAATTTGGGTTTAAATTGGTCAACAAATGTAAAAATGAATTGGGCCAAAGTAGATAATCCGGGCCAAAACAAATGATTTGTCCCAATTAAATTAATTGGCCTTAGAACAATTTGGGCTCTTCACTAAGCAAAATTACTAATTGATTTAGAAGCTAGTTAGATTGGGCTTCTACTAGCCCATTGATCAGATTTTGTTTATAGTGAGCTTAATCCCAAATTGGAAGTGGATAAGAATTAGGATAATAAATTGGGTCAACTTTACATAATTAGGCGTTTAAATTGTCTAGTTGTAAGGAAGATTAATGAGTTTTATTAAGGGATCATTGGATGGGTTAGAATGGTTTAGAATTGTTCTATAAACTTGTTTGAATTGTTAATGGCATTAAGGTTGATATTAATCATATGAAAACATATATATATATATATATATTATGTGGGTGTGTGTAGATAATGGTTTATTGTTGGTAGTTTATGACATATTATAACTATAAGTTATAAATGGTATAAGAATATAAATGTCATAATATATGTTATATTACTATAATATAACATTATATGAATAATGTGGTGGTTTTGGTAAATAAAAGAAAATATAAGTACTGTTCGGTAATATGAATATTTTGGAATGAGAATTTATAATATGGTTTATAATGTTATAAAGATTGTAACATTTATAATATAAGAAATATTCATTAAGGATGGATGAATATATTATTAAAACTTACCATATAATAATGGTCCCATAATACATATATATAACAAATATATGTTATGGAGTGAGAAATATAATATGGTTCAATAACCATATAATATAATAAATGAGATTATATAAGATAAGGAGAAAAGAATTATAAACATTAGTTAATTAAATTCTAATGTTATGTGTGGAATAAAAAGGAGTTATATAATTCAAAGTATTTTAAATGTGAAATATACCACATTTTACACTTGAATGAACTAACTTTAGATAAATAAATACTAAGGTAGGATGTATAATATATGATAGAGATTATACATGCAGTATAGTTTCAAAACTATATAATATACGAGTGCATTATAATACCCATGCGAATGAACGTATAAGTATATTAATATACTGTGACGTTTACGTGGAACTAATCTCGCATTAAACCGAAAACCCGAGAGACTTTATTAGTTAACAACGGGGAATAAAACGGGATGGATTAGTAATGGTACGGGGTGCCGTAGTGTATTGTTAGTATGAGATGCTGATGCATAGTGTGATGCATATTATTAGATGGCTAGAGGCGTCTCGAGGATCACCAGAGGATTTAGCTGATTCATACTCCACGGTCTTATAATCCCGGTGCAAGGTATGTTATTTATGTGGCTTGATTGTCTCTGAGGATTTCCTCAGTTCAGACATTGTGTGAAAATCTGTGATAAGATTGAATGTCTGCTTGTGTGAATTAATATGCTTGAGTTGTGTATTAATGCTGCTTTATTATTACTGTTGTACGATAACAGTACCGTTCGTATATATGAACATATTATAAAACGAACTAGCGGCAATGATGCTATCTTATATGTGTAATATAAGGAACGTAAGTAAAGACGTTGTAGCATTAGGATAATAAGATATATACATATATATTATCCGAGACTTATATACGGAGCATTGGCCTCTTTAACGCCGCTCTCGTATCTAGCACTGGATCCCGAGTCGACATACTCAGGATTGGACTACGACCTTAGTCTGCTGTGTTAAAAAAAATAGTAAAACGATGCGATGGTATAGATAAGTTTATCAAGAGGGTGTGGCTCTTGCTGTGAACTGTGATCCATTAACGATACTAGGATACTGTGTGGTAACCGTAAGTATCTGGACAATTACGAATGACTATACTAGCTCGTACATTAGGCGAACATTATTTGGGCTTATACGCCAAAGTCGGGTAATTATACTTGTTTATAGCTCTCGTTGTTTCGCCTTGTTGCTCAGTGGTTATGCTTTATAATTAAGTGTGGTATGTTGGTGGATTTGTTTGAACGAGCCATTGTGCTCATATTGTGTGTTGTGAACTGGTTGAGTCGAGTCGCTGTACTCATGTGTAGATTATGGTGGATTGTTTGGTCGAGTGAGTCACCGAACTCAATCATGAACTATCAAGTGTTTGTTGGAATGGAGTCTCTGGACTCATATAAGCGTTGTAACGCTTTCAGTGGTTTATTACGATGCGATGTGTGAAGCCGGGGGCTTGTTTGTTATTTGAGTTTACTGCAAAATATATTGTTGCTTTACAGTTTTAACATTAAACTACTTGCATGAAAATGAATTGCATGCTCTCGACCAATTAACTGAGGGTCCGAGGGGGCATGACAGTCATGTAGTAACATACTCTGCAGGGGCTGATTCCATACCACAAACAACCATTTTTGCAGGTATGCAGCTTCCGGTGTCAGCAAAGAGAGGGACGCGCTGGGTAGTTTAATTACAGTTGAAATACCCCAAACTTAGATATGGTGTTTAAATGATAAACTAAGATATAAGGAGGCTAAATAATGCCTTAGAAACATTAAGAAACATTTCTAATCAAAGAAAATATAAGGAAACACCAAAAGAGCAGTTTTAACAAAAACGTGCTCTAAGCTTGGAGAGACTTGGGAGAGTACCCAAATATTGTTCTAAGACCTTAGTAATATCCTAATGGTCATTTCAAATCAATTACCAAAGAAAACCAAGCTTGAAAACAAGTTAAAACACAAAATGTGCTTTAAGGAGTCTTAAAGCACGTTTTTGAAAAATTGTCTTGTAAATGAGTTTTGAATGGCTAAATGTCCATCATTACTCTTTAATTAACATGTGTACTATATAGTATCACATTTGGAAGTCTATATCAATGGGAAATCAAAAATTTCACAACAATGTGCCTTGTTTTGGTGAATAGTGAATTAATTAAGCTAGTTTATAACATAAGTCTATATAAGTGAGACATTTGGTCAACAAAGACTTAATTACCCTCATTTATAAAAGGGGGCCGGTTTTTAAGTGTGACTCACCACACTTATCTAGCTAAGTAAAGAGAAAGCAAAAACAAGTAAGTTAACTATTCACCTTTTTAACATAATATCTCACCTTTAGTGGTTCTCTCTCCTCACTTCTTCATTCTCCCTTGTTTCACACGGTTTCTTGCTCTCTTTCCCTTCTCCATTAACGTGAAGCATACCTCCATGCTAGCTCCACCTTCTCTTGGTCACATCTTACTCATTTTAGCTCCAAATCCAAAACAAAATACATATTCTTCTTAGTTAGCTCAAGCTCCTCCTTTCTATCTTTTCAAAACTTCAAGAGCTTCATTTTGGTGCCAAGTCAAACCACCATTAGAGGAGGAAATTCAAGTTTGGAGACTCCATTGGCATCTCCATTCTCTCAAGGTAAAGAAAGTGTAAGAAAATCTAGGTTTCCACCATTTTCTTCACATGTCCGAAAATTAGTGCTCATGGGACTCCATGTTTATGCCTTGTTCTAGCTTGTTTCTACTCTTCAAAGGAGAGAGGAGGTCCTTCTTGCTTCATATCCAAGTTTGTCTTGAGAAACCAAGGTAAAACAATCACAATAATACCTTAAAGCATATTTTTAACCTAGGGTTTGTCCCTTAGGGTTAATGTGTTATCTAGTACTCATTGGAGTCATTGGATATTGGTTAGAACATTGGCAAGGAGATACACATTGGTGACCGAGATTGAACAAAGAAAAACCTAAGGAAGAAAGCTTTTAAGCTTGTAAAAGAACAAGGTAAATTACTTACCTTAAGGTGTTTTGTTGTTTAAGGGAATGGGATTTAGGTATGTGATGGGTTTAGTAGAGAGTTTACATTAGAAAAGGGTTATATAAAACCTAGGAGAAACAATGACTATACTTGTGAACTTGTGACTAAGGAGCAAATGAGAAAAAGAGATAGTTTAAGAATATCAAGGTGAAGTACAAGAAGCATTTTATTTCAATGGGAGCCTTGTTGAGTGTATTCGCAGGTTGAAGGCATATATATGTGGAAATTCAGTGGTTAAGATTATTGTCATTTAAGGGCCTAAGTGCCAAGCATTTTAAGTTTAAGCACTATATGATGATGTGGTGTGGTTTTGGTGTAAATTGGTGTTAAGGTGTTGTGGTGAGAATTTGGGTGATGTTGGTTGTTTGATGGAGAAAAACCATGTATTAGGTGGTATTATATACTAGAGAACCTATGGCAAAATTTAAAGGAGAGCTTAAGTGTTTAAGACATTCTAAGGGAATTTAATGACTAAGTGAGGTACTAGGATGTTCTAGAGATTGTCTTGGTGAAAAGGGTGAGAATAAGGTGTTCTAAGGACTTATAATGACTTAGGCATTACTAGGAAGGATTTAGAAATCAAGAGAATGTATCTGAGTATTTAGGACTTAGGCAAATGTTGTTGCACAACTAGGAAGGGAATAATGTGTTGATGATGGAAGTTTAAGCTTGGGAAGGAACTTTAAGTAAATGCATAAAAGAGTTTTAGAAGGAGAAAGATGCTTGGGAGATGATGTTGTAGTAGTGAGGGAACATTATTGGCATAGTGGCTATCATAGGTATGAAACACCACTTAGAAAACCAAGGAGAAAATATCATAAGTGTAGGAATTTTGGTATGAAGTGAGTAAGTGTTTAAGGAGATGGAAAATGAGTTTTGTGGGATGTTGTATGAGGATGTAAATGTGACAAATGAAGTTAGAAGACATTATGAAGGTTTAGGAGAAGTTTGGTGAAAATTGGTTAAGTGTTTGAAGGCTTAGAAAATGAGTGTTTTGCCTTGTCCGAACATCCGTCCGGACATGGACGTTCGGACAAGCCCTGTTGCGTGAAAATTTTCAGAGTCTCGACTTGTGTCCGACCTTTGGAAGTCCGGACACAAGTTCGGACGTGTCTGCTTCTACTTTGAATTTTCCTCGACCCATGTCCGAACTTCCGAAGCCCGGACACAAGTTCGGACAGGCGTCTGTTTTCAGTTTTGAGTCTCGACTTGTGTCCGAACTTGGGAAGTCCGGACACAAGTTTGGACAGGCCACTGTATGGACCAAAAACCTTGTTTAAGGTTAGGAAATGATGGGGATAATTAAGTATGGATGTTATGAGATTGTTAAGGACTTGTTTGGTGGGTGTGATGGTCATTAAGTGGGAGAGTAAGTGTAATAAATAATGAGGAAATGATGCACTTAGGAGTCAAGTTAAAAACCATAAGGCTTAGTGAAAAACAATGGGTAAAAGTTGATGTCTAGGAAAGTTAAGTAATTCTATTGAGTTGGATTGATAATAACCTAAAACTGAATCAATGTTCTAGGCTTTGTGAATTGGGACTTGGAAGGAGATAAACCAAACGATCGTCGACGGTGAACGGTACAATCCTTCTTGTGACCTGCTTGCTAACGAGGTGTCCCTGGCTTGTGTGCTATCTGTTTAATTGCTATGACTAAAACAAGATAAAGCATGCAACCGGATTATATTTATTCTCGTTGTGTTTGTGTTAGCTTTACACTAACCCACGAGACTTGAGATTGTTACTAACCAAGTTTAGTACTTACTGAGTTAAGAAAGAGTTAAGTTGATGGTTGTTGGTTAATGCCTGTTAAGGCTTAGCTAGCACATGGTGTTTAAGGTGTCTATTAACTGGAACATGAGTGAGGAAACCCGGGACCGATCTCCGGTCATGCATGCTAAGGAAAAAGGGGGACGGTATCTGAATCAGATCCGCCCTCCGCTTAAGGACTTGTCTTCGGACTTGTAGCCTAGGGCCGGTTGCCGGCTCAGCTGCGCTGGACTCCCGTCCAGAGTAGGTGGCATTAAGATGGTGCGGTGGGATCACCTAAATCCCAGGTTCGAATTAAGCTACAACCAATCCCTTCCAGGAAAGGTTTGTATACTGAGATTAAGATTAAGATTGAGATTAAGATTAAGGTAAGGTAAGGAACTGAGATTAAGGAAATGAGGACTAAGGAGGGGGTTACTAACCCACTTGTTAAGGGAACGCTTGAGTCGTTCATTGGTTGTGAACTATATATGTTCATCTGTGGTTATTGTTATTGCACTTCATATTATGCTTGTGTATGTAAACAATTTCCATGCTATCGACAATTAGTCGTAGTAGCCCCGTTAGCTTGGGGGCCATGAGAGGGTGTACCAGCATTCGTGCTGACCCCCTCGGGGGCTATTTTTACACTTGCAGGTAAGAGACCCATGAGGACGCACTACGAGAGTAGGAGCGGTTAGACTTAGGGTGGGTTGTTTATTTTGAGTTCGGGTTGTGCCTGTGCACCCGACTGTTTAGATTGAACTGATGTAAGTTTGAGATTATATTTAAGATATTAGTACTCGGTTGGTTGTGGTATTGTAAATGTTGATGTTTGAGTTGGATGAGTATTTTGGACAAGTATTGTAAACGTTAAGCCGGTATATTCTAACGATCAGACCGTGGCAAGGTCCAGGTGTTGTTTATTTCCGCTGCGACGTATTCGATTAAGTGTTCAGTTTGCGATAACCACGATAGGCTTTGGATGGGGTGTTACAAAAAGTGGTATCAGAGCGTAGTTACGCTCTGATCAAGAAATACCGGACATGAGTAACCACCGAGTTAGGATATAAGTAAGGAATAAGTGTTGGGTTAAGGGTGTGAGAAGTTAGAGTGAGTAGAGTCAGATGACCACTAATAAGTGTGGATTGTCTTTACCGTCTACGGACGTTATAAATTTACTAACCAAAACAGTGGTGAATGTGAATCTAATGTAAGTTATGCTTGTTCAGATGGCAGGACGCCCTAGAGGAGGCCGAGGTCGCGGCCGGGGTGAGGATACTTCAGGGATACCTGGAGGGCAGACGATCGCAGAGATCGTAGCTGCCGCTTTAGGGCATATGGGCTATCAGCCTGGTGTGGGTGCACCACCTCCACCGCCACAACCTAGGGAACCAAATTGGGTGAAGAGTCTTGCAGACCTTCGACCCGCGCATTTTAAGGGGGAGACCGATCCCGCCAAGCTTGAGGCGTACATCTCCGAGCTGGAGACCGCCTTCGAGACCCTTGATGTCCCTGCTGGGATCAAGGTGCGCCTAGCTGCTTTCTATCTGAAGGGGGCGGCAGGCGATTGGTGGAAGCTGGTGAGGGCGAGCATGTGGCCAATCCAGAGTTCGGCTGGGAGCAGTACACCGCCTTGCTACGAGCAAAGTACTACCCCGCCCATGTCCAGACGAAGAAGCGCTTACAGTTGGATGCGCTTAAGCAGTCGGACAAGATGACAGTGGACGAGTATTACTCAGAGTTCACTGCCTTGCTCGTCTTCTGCCAGGTCTAGGGTATTCTGACCAGATCTTGGTGGACCGCTTCTATGGCGGGCTTAGCCATCGACTCCGCTACGGCATGGGGCCGACGAGTTACACTACCTTGCAGGTAATAAGAATGATTGAGATTTGAGTAAGTGGTGAATAAGATTTAGATTATGAGAAATAAGTGTGATTAATATTATGGAAAAGCAGGAGTGCTATCATGCCGCTGCTAAGGTTGAGATTACCGTCCAGCTGAGGGACGAGGAGAATGCTAAGAGGAAGAGTGCTGGGAAGAGCTCAGAAAGTCAAGGGCAAGGAGGGTACAAGAAACAAAAGTACCAGCCTCAGGCCCAGAAAAATCAGAACCCAAAGGGGAGGGAGGAGGAAAAGGAGAAGGCTTCGGAAGAGCCATTGAAGCTGACCTATGCTATTGCAGCTACACCACTGCGCTCTAAGGCGCCAAAGGGTAAGGAAATTGATATTGAATGAGTTAAGAAATAAATTAGTAACCGTATGAGATATGAGGATTGACTATATGAATCATCAGGACCTGAGACTGAGAAGGGAGCCGGTGGTGGCTACCAGCGACGCTTCATCTGTAGATGGTGTCACAAGGACCACCCCGGGCTCGACTGTAAGGGGAATAAGGTGGAGTGCAACTTTTGTGGAGTCTACGGGCATCGAGCATATGAGTGTTACCGGAACCCTGCTAGCAGAGCCTATAGGCCCGATACCAGGGGCAAGGGCAAGACCGATCAGGGAGCTGGATCTGACGGTCAGAGGAAGGTGCAGCAGCCGGCGGACAAGAACCACGGGTGACCCAGAAGACGGGGCCCACTCTACACATGGTGGACCGGGACGATGAGCCTGAGCCCTCATCGAGGCCAGGTACCACTATAACCATTTAGTAGTAAAACTACCTGCTTACCGCATTATCATGCATGTTTGGTGAATAAATGAGTTAAGTGAGAATAAGATGAGATTAGAACTTAAGTAAGATATAACCTACTACCACTTTAGGAAGATTCAACATCTGCTACCCTATACCATCTACATCTAGCCCGGAGCACACCGACATCGAAACCATACACTTTCCAACCGAACAATGTCAGGTTATCCACCCAGGTATGACTTTATTAAGGGGATACCTGACACCCGAAGCACAAATAGCCATCATCAGGAGATGCAATCAACTAGGAATGGGACCGGGAGGTTTTTACACACCGGAATACCCAGGGGGAGCAAGGATGAAATTAAAGATGATGAGCTTGGGCAAGGATTGGAATCCGTATGCCAATAATTACCAAACCATGAGGGAGCAAGATGGAGTCTCACCACCGGGAATACCCGAAGAGTTCCATCCAGTTATTACACAAGTCGTGGAAATCGCTCAGCAGTTGGAGGCTGAACCGATTCCAGACATCCAAGCAGACATTTGTATTGTAAACTTCTACGAGAAGGACGGGAAACTGGGACTACACCAGGATAAGGAAGACAACGGAGTCTCTCGAAAGAGGGATACCCGTAGTGTCTTGGTCCATTGGAGATGATGCGGAGTTTTTATACGGCGAGCAGAAGCGTGCGACCGTGCAGATAATAATCCTTAAGTCAGGTGATGTATTAATTTTGGGAGGAGAATCAGGATGTTATACCATGGGATTAAGAGAATCAAGCTGAATACAGCACCGTCAGCAGTAATCAATGCGACGCATATGAGACCAGGAAGATTAAACCTAACCTTTAGACAATATTAGCCATGTAATGTTAGAATGAGATGAGAAATGAGATGTAGATTGAAGCACATGTTGTAAACAGATGGTCATGAATAAAATAACAGTGTTGTTCATATAAATTGTTACGACTCTTGTTATACCCATCAATACTCATGAAGCTTGTGAACACAATTAGGTTATGGACTCGGTACGGAAGGTGCACTAAGCATACTTACAGAGGCACAGGCCGACGCCAGCGGTACTATCCTCACCGGCACCTTTCCGATCAATGGATTGAGGCATCAGTTCTCTTCGACTCAGGGGCCTCGCATACCTTTGTCTCTGCATCATTTGCGAGCAGGTTGGGGCTAGACGCTGATGAGCTACCCGACTTCACGGTTACGCTCCCGTCTAAGGAGAAGGTTCGTTGCACTCGTTACTACCGAGGAGCCACCATCAGAATTAAGGGGAAGACTTCCCAGTCAGTTTCATTGAGTTCAGTAAGCTAGGATTTGATGTTATCTTCGGGATGAACTGGTTGGAGCGGCACAAGGGACGTATCCTCTGCGCCGAGCATAGATTGCTGCTCAGGAGTCCGTCTGGGGTAACAATATCATACCGCCAGAGGCCCAGAGAGCCTTCGACTAAGATCATCACCGCCATGGCAATGCATAGAGAATTAAGGAGAAAGGAAGAGTATACCTCTGCTATGTACAGGACATAGAGAGAGACCCTGAGTTCGACCCCGACTTACCGGTAGTGTCGGAGTTCCCCGACTTATTTCCACGGGAACTGCCCGGCATGCCACCCACTCGGGAGGTAGAGTTCACCATTGAGCTGCTACCTGGTACCGAACCGATAGCCAAAGCACCATACCGTATGGCTCCGGCAGAAATGACTGAGTTAAAAGAACAATTGAAAGATTTGTTGGATAAGGGATTCATTAGACCAAGTGTGTCACCATGGGGAGCGCCAGTCCTCTTCGTGAAGAAGAAGGATGGTAGTCTCCGCCTCTGCATCGACTACAGAGAGCTGAATGCAGTGACAGTGAAAATAAGTACCCACTACCCCGCATTGACGATCTGTTCGATCAGTTGAAGGGAGCATCTGTGTTTTCCAAGATTGATCTCAGATCGGGTATCATCAGATAGCCATTAAGGAGGGAGACATTGAGAAGACGGCATTCCAGACACGATACGGCCACTATGAGTTTACAGTGATGCCGTTCGGTTTGTCGAACGCCCGCGAAATTTATGGATCTGATGAACCGCTTGTTCCGGGAGCAGCTGGACAAGTCGGTTGTGGTTTTTATTGATGACATTCTGATATATTCAAAGTCTAAGCTGAACATGAGGAACATCTGAGGAAGGTATTGGAAATATTGAGGGAGAACCAGCTGTATGCTAAGTTCTCCAAATGTGAGTTTTGGCTTGACCAGGTCTCTTTCCTAGGTCATGTCATCTCAGATGCTGGGATCGCAGTGGATCCAGCAAAGATTGATGCCGTACGTACCTGGCCAAGGCCGAAGACTGTTACCGACATCCGGAGCTTTCTCGGTCTGGCAGGTTACTACAGGAGGTTTGTTAGAGATTTCAGCAAGGTCGCGAAGCCGATGACCAGTCTGATGAAGAAAGACGCACCATTTCTGTGGACAGTTGACTGTGAGAGATCATTTCAGCGCTTGAAGGACTCACTGACCACTGCCCGGTACTGACCATTCCAGACGGTACAGAGGGCTTTGAGGTTTATTGTGATGCATCCGGCAGAGGGCTGGGTTGCGTGCTCATGCAACATGGCAAGGTGGTGGCATATGCCTCACGCCAGTTGAAGAGATGAGGAAACTACCCCACACATGATTTAGAGCTGGGAGCTGTAGTCTTCGCTTTGAAGATATGGCGCCACTACTTATATGGGGTTAGTGTCACGATCTACACCGATCACAAAAGTTTGAAATACATATTCACTCAGAAGAGTTAAATCTTCGACAGAGGAGATGGTTAGAGTTTCTGAAAGACTATGACATTGACCTCCAATACAAAGAGGGGAAGGCCAATGTTGTAGCAGATGCCCTGAGCCGTCGAGCACACTCACTCCATTCGCTAGTTTCTTTCTCCAGCTTGGTTGATGAGGTGCGAGAGGCTCAGAGGACAGATGAGTATATGAGAGAGGTCAGACAGAAGCTGACAGATGGTACCTTTGAGAGTCAGAAATATGACTTCAGACTTCATGATGATCTGATCAGACTTAAGGGCCGATTATGCATACCACGAGGTAACACGGATCTGAAAGACCGTATACTTAGAGAATCACACTGTTCTTCAGTTTCCATCCATCCGGGAGCCTCTAAAATGTATAAAGACATGAAGAGATACTTCTGGTGGTCGGGGATGAAGACAGATGTTACCGAGTTCGTCTTGAGGTGTCTCACATGCCAGAAGGTGAAATTCGAGCACCGACGACCGGGCGGAATGGTACAGTCGATGCCAGTTCCGGAATGGAAGTTTCATGATATCTCCATGGACTTCGTAGTTGGACTTCCACCTGCTAGGGGAGGTCTCAACATGATATGGGTGGTGGTGGATCGCCTTACCAAAGTAGCCCGATTCATACCGATGAAGGATACTTGGAAGGTGACCAAATTAGCTGAGTTATTTGAGAAAGAAATCATGAGACATCACGGCATACCAAAGACCATAGTGTCAGATAGAGATACCAGATTCCTTTCGAGGTACTGGAGAGCTACCAGAGAAGCGTTGGTGTACAGAACTCAAACTGAGTACCGCGTTCCATCCTCAGACAGATGGTCAGACTGAGCGTACTATTCAGACACTCGAGGACATGCTGAGGCATGTGCCTTAGACTTCCAGGGCAGTTGGATTGACAGATTGCATCTGATCGAGTTTTCATACAACAACAACTATCACGCTTCGATCAAGATGGCACCTTTTCAAGCGTTGTACGGTAGACCATGTCGTACACCGCTCTGCTGGGATGAGTCGAGTGAGACGGTCATTATAGGACCAGAGTACTTAGAACAAGTTAAGGCTGAAGTTCAGCAAATCAGGGAGAACATGAAAGCTGCTCAAGATAGGCAGAAGTCGTATGCTGATGTTCGACGACGGGACCTGGAGTTCGCAGTGGGCGACCAGGTATTTCTGCGAGTTTCACCGATGAAGGGTGTATTCAGGTTTGGGCAGAAGGGCAAGTTAAGCCCGAAATTTGTTGGTCCTTATGAGATTACGGAGCGGGTGGGCCCAGTTGCTTACAGGTTGAATTTACCTGCTGAGCTGGGTAAAGTGCATGATGTTTTTCATGTTTCACAGCTAAAGAAATACATGCACCACCCCTCCCATGTGTTAGACCTGAGAGGTTGACTTTAGAACCAAATATGAGATCCGTGGAGACTCCTCAGAGAATCTTGGACAGCAAGACTAGGGACACTCGCCACAAGTCAGTGCGACTGGTGAAGGTTCTCTGGTCTAACCAGGATGTCGAAGAGGCCACGTGGGAATTAGAGGATAAGATGAGGGCGAAGTACCCTTCTTTATTTACTGACTAGATCGTCTGTATAGGGTACGGGGCGTACCCCTTTTAAGGGGGGTAGAGCTTCCTCGCTTTTGAGTTAGGAAACGATAACGATCATATTTGTCGTTTGTTTGGTTGGTTAACACTTCGGTGTAAGTTTGAGTTATGTATGATACTTATGTATTGTATTTAAGATTGACCTTTGAGTCTTGAGATGTATGAATGTGAATATAAGATGTGGTATTAAGATTAAGAGAATTGTGTACCGTGAATGGTTAAGCACATGTGTGAACTTTGAGGACAAAGTTCTTTTAAGGGGGGTAGATTGAAATACCCCAAACTTAGATATGGTGTTTAAATGATAAACTAATATAAGGAGGCTAAATAATGCCTTAGAAACATTAAGAAACATTTCTAATCAAAGAAAATATAAGGAAACACCAAAAGAGCAGTTTTAACAAAAACGTGCTCTAAGCTTGTAGAGACTTGGGAGAGTACCCAAATATTGTTCTAAGACCTTAGTAATATCCTAATGGTCATTCAAATCAATTACCAAAGAAAACCAAGCTTGAAAACAAGTTAAAACACAAAATGTGCTTTAAGGAGTCTTAAAGCACGTTTTTGAAAAATTGTCTTGTAAATGAGTTTTGAATGGCTAAATGTCCATCATTACTCTTTAATTAACATGTGTACTATATAGTATCACTTTTGGAAGTCTATATCAATGGGAAATCAAAAATTCACAACAATTGCTGTGCCTTGTTTGGTGAATAGTGAATTAATTAAGCTAGTTTATAACATAAGTCTATATAAGTGAGACATTTGGTCAACAAAGACTTAATTACCCTCATTTATAAAAGGGGGACGGTTTTTAAGTGTGACTCACCACACTTATCTAGCTAAGTAAAGAGAAAGCAAAACAAGTAAGTTAACTATTCACCTTTTTAACATAATATCTCACCTTTAGTGGTTCTCTCTCCTCACTTCTTCATTCTCCCTTGTTTCAACACGGTTTCTTTCTCTTTCCCTTCTCCATTAACGTGAACATACCTCCATGCTAGCTCCACCTTCTCTTGGTCACATCTTACTCATTTTAGCTCCAAATCCAAAACAAAAGACATATTCTTCTTAGTTAGCTCAAGCTCCTCCTTTCTATCTTTTCAAAACTTCAAGAGCTTCATTTTGGTGCCAGTCAAACCACCATTAGAGGAGGAAATTCAAGTTTGGAGACTCCATTGGCATCTCCATTCTCTCAAGGTAAAGAAAGTGTAAGAAAATCTAGGTTTCCACCATTTTCTTCACATGTCCTAAAGTAGTGCTCATGGGACTCCATGTTTATGCCTTGTTCTAGCTTGTTCTACTCTTCAAAGGAGAGAGGAGGTCCTTCTTGCTTCATATCCAAGTTTGTCTTGAGAAACCAAGGTAAAACAATCACATTAATACCTTAAAGCATATTTTACCTAGGGTTTGTCCCTTAGGGTTAATGTGTTATCTAGTACTCATTGGAGTCATTGGATATTGGTTAGAACATTGGCAAGGAGATACACATTGGTGACCGAGATTGAACAATAGAAAACCTAAGGAAGAAAGCTTTTAAGCTTGTAAAAGACAAGGTAAATTACTTACCTTAGGTGTTTTTGTTGTTTAAGGAAATGGGATTTAGGTATGTGAATGGGTTTATTAGAGAGTTGACATTAGAAAAGGGTTATATAAAACCTAGGAGAAACAATGACTATACTTGTGAACTTGTGACTAAGGAGCAAATGAGAAAAAAGATAGTTTAAGAATATCAAGGTGAATACAAGAAGCATTTTATTTCAATGGGAGCCTTGTTGAGTGTATTCGCAGGTTGAAGGCATATATATGTGGAAATTCAGTGGTTAAGATTATTGTCATTTAAGGGCCTAGTTGCCAAGCATTTTAAGTTTAAGCACTATATGATGATGTGGTGTGGTTTTGGTGTAAAATTTGTGTTAAGGTGTTGTGGTGAGAATTTGGGTGATTTTGGTTTTTGATGGAGAAAAACCATGTATTAGGTGGTATTATATCTAGAGAACCTATGGCAAAATTAAAGGAGAGCTTAAGTGTTTAAGACATTCTAAGGGAATTTAATGACTAAGTGAGGTACTAGGATGTTCTAGAGATGGTCTTGGGTGAAAAAGGGTGAGAATAAGGTGTTCTAAGGACTTATAATACTTAGGCATTACTAGGAAGGATTTAGAAATCAAGAGATGTATCGAGTATTTAGACTTAGCAATGTTGTTGCACAACTAGGAAGGGATAATGTGTTGATGATGGAAGTTTAAGCTTGGGAAGGAACTTTAAGTAAATGCATAAAAAAGTTTTAGAAGGAGAAAGATGCTTGGGAGATGATGTTGTAGTAGTGAGGGAACATTATTGGCATAGTGGCTATCATAGGTATGAAACACCACTTAGAAAACCAAGGAGAAAATATCATAGTGTAGGAATTTTGGTATGAAGTGAGTAAGTTTAAGGAGATGGAAAATGAGTTTTGTGGATGTTGTATGAGGATTAAATGTGACAAATGAAGTTAGAAGACATTATGAAGGTTTAGGAGAAGTTTGGTGAAAATTGGTTAAGTGTTTGAAGGCTAGAAATGAGTGTTTTGCCTTGTCCGAAACATCCGTCCGGACATGGACGTTCGGACAAGCCCTGTTGCGTGAAAATTTTTCAGAGTCTCGACTTGTGTCCGACCTTGGAAGTCCGGACACAAGTTCGGACGTGTCTGCTTCTACTTTGAATTTTCCTCGACCCATGTCCGAACTTCCGAAGCCCGACACAAGTTCGGACATGCGTCTGTTTTCAGTTTTGAGTCTCGACTTGTGTCCGAACTTGGAAGTCCGGACACAAGTTCGGACAGGCCACGTATGGACCAAAAACCTTGTTTAAGTTAGGAATGATGGGGATAATTAAGTATGGATGTTATGAGATTGTTAAGGACTTGTTTGGTGGGTGTGATGGTCATTAAGTGGGAGAGTAAGTGTAATAAATAATGAGGAAATGATGCACTTAGGAGTCAAGTTAAAAACCATAGGCTAGTGAAAACATGGGTAAAAGTTGATGTCTAGGAAAGTTAAGTAATTCTATTGAGTTGGATTGATAATAACCTAAAACTGAATCAATGTTCTAGGCTTTGTGATTGGGACTTGGAAGGAGATAAACCAAACGATCGTCGACGGTGAACGGTACAATCCTTCTTGTGACCTGCTTGCTAACGAGGTGTCCCTCGGCTGTGTGCATCTGTTTAATTGCTATGACTAAAACAAGATAAAGCATGCAACCGGATTATATTTATTCTCCTTGTGTTGTGTTAGCTTTACACTAACCCACGAGACTTGAGATTGTTACTAACCAAGTTAGTACTTACTGAGTTAAGAAAGAGTTAAGTTGATGGTTGTTGGTTAATGCCCTTTAAGGCTTAGCTAGCACATGGTGTTTAAGGTGTCTACTAACTGGAACATAAGTGAGGAAACCCGGGACCGATCTCCGGTCATGCATGCTAAGAAAAGGGGACGGTATCTGAATCAGATCCGCCCCCCGCTTAAGGACTTGTCTTCGGACTTGTAGCCTAGGGCCGGTTGCCGCTCAGCTGCGCTGGACTCCCGTCCAGAGTAGGTGGAATTAAGATGGTGCGGTGGGATCACCTAAATCCCAGGTTCGAATTAAGCTACAACCAATCCCTTCCAGGAAAGTTTGTATACTGAGATTAAGATTAAGATTGAGATTAGATTAAGGTAAGGTAAGGAACTGAGATTAAGGAAATGAGGACTAAGGAGGGGTTACTAACCCACTTGTTAAAGGGAACGCTTGAGTCGTTCATTGGTTTGTGAACTATATATGTTCATCTGTGGTTATTGTTATGCACTTCATATTATGCTTGTGTATGTAAACAATTTCCATGCTATCGACAATTAGTCGTAGCCCCGTTAGCTTAGGGGCCATGAGAGGGTGTACCAGCATTCGTGCTGACCCCCTCGGGGGCTATTTTTACACTTGCAGGTAAGAGACCCATGAGGACGCTACGACGGAGTAGGAGCGGTTAGACTTAGGGTGGGTTGTTTATTTTGAGTTCGGGTTGCGGTGCACCCGACTGTTTAGATGGAACTGATGTAAGTTTGAGATTATATTTAAGATATTAGTACTCGGTTGGTTGTGGTATTGTAATGTTGATGTTTAGTTGGATGAGTATTTGACAAGTATTGTAAACGTTAAGCCGTATATTCTAACGATCAGACCGTGGCAAGGTCCAGGTGTTTTTTTATTCCGCTGCGACGTATTCGATTAAGTGTTCAGTTTCGCTAAACCACGATAGGCTTTGGATGGGGTGTTACAAACAGTTGTTTTAATATGCACTGTTGCATTTTGATACTAACTTAGAAACGTGTATAGGATTGGGATACTTAGAATGCTCACTGTGAATGTAATATATATTGGTTTGGGAAAGTTAGATCTATCTCTTGTTGTCACTGTGGGAAATTGTTTTCGTATTTAAGAATATATCAGTAAGCACGTTATTACTCGTATGGGCGAGTAAGAATGGTGACACTAGTAGTTCAATTGTTGAGATTACCGCTGCGATTATAATGTTAAGTGAGATGATTAGGAGCCGATTAGAGTAGGGTGTTACACAGCTGGTCCGAAAGTCAAGTGCACATGCACGTAACATATCCTCAAGTGTCTGGATGGTGCGCTCACTCTGACCATCTGTGTAACACCCTCACCACTAACACGATATAATCTCTCACGTAGCAATAATAAAACGTCTCGCAGCGGAAAATAAATAACAAATACAAACTCACTCGGGTGTCACCGGCCATTACTCGCCCATGCGAGCAACGTAGCCAAACCACATCCAACTTCCAAATAAAAAACTGCTACCGCAGTGATAACGAGAAACTCCTATACATCATACTAAGTCCATACCATAAACATCGACAAAGTGAGCGACTACCCAATCCTGAATACACAACCTTACCATGATACAATTCACCATCTTCATTGCTATACAACATCTCCAGTTACCCTGTTCCTGCTCTTCAGCTCCGACAATGGTCAACAACCTGAAA